>OZ012738.1:412526947-412566947 GCA_963859935.3 Lathyrus sativus | reverse complement strand
AAGTGGTGGGCTATCATAGGATAAGGAGATTTTCGGACTTGACCGAATGCTGTAGAATCTTTGAAGAAGATAGTAAAGCTCGTTCTACTAACTATAAGAGTTTGAATGAGAAGAGAGGGAAGTAACCGGTAAAGAGTGGTCCTTATGTGACGCCTGCTGATAAAGGCAAGCATAGGGAACACTTTGTTAAGAGGTCCGGAGGTGGAAGTTCTGGTCCCATTAAGTGCTATAGGTGCGGTGAAGTGGGGCACAAATCTTTTGAGTGTAAGAAGGATGGAGCGAAGTGTTCTAACTGTGGAGGTATTGGCCATGCTACAACTGATTGTAGAAGGAACGTGGTGAAGTGTTACAATTGTGGGGAAGTTGGTCATATTAGTACAAAGTGTACTAAGCCAAAGCAAGCTCTAACAAGTGGGAAGGTATTTGCATTAGCCGGTTCAGACACTACTAATGCAGATCGGTTGATTAAAGGTACATGCTTTATTAATAATATGCCTTTAATTGCTATTATTGATACCGGAGCGACTCATTCGTTCATTTCTTTTGAGTGCGCTAAGATTTTGGATTTGTGTTTGTCTTCTTGTGGTGGTGATATGGTTATTGAGACACCCGCTTCGGGGCCGGTAACTACGTCTTTGGTATGTTTAAGTTGTCCTTTGACCATGTATGGTAAAGACTTTATTATGGACTTGGTGTGTTTGCCGTTAGAAGGATTAGATGTGATCTTGGGTATGAATTGGTTGCAGTATAATAGAGTCCGTATTGATTGTTATTACAAGTTGGTAAGGTTTCCTTCTGTAGAAGATGATGAGGAAGAGAGTTTTCTATCCACTAAAGAGTTGAAGAAACTTTTGGCGGATGAAGCTCAAGTGTTCTGTCTGTTTGCATCGTTGTCGGTAGAGAGTAAGGTTGAACTGGATACGGTTCCAGTGGTGTGCGACATTCCAGAAGTATTTTCGGAGGACATTACGGACGTACCGCCGGAAAGAGAAGTCGAGTTTTCGATTGACCTAGTTCCGGGTACTAGACCGATTTCGATGGCACCGTATCGTATGTCGGCATCGGAGTTGGTAGAGTTGAAGAAACAGTTGAATGATTTGTTGGAAAAGAGATTTGTCAGGCCGAGTGTTTCTCCTTCGGGTGCACCGGTATTGTTAGTAAAGAAGAAAGATGGGAGTATGCGGTTGTGTATTGATTATCGACAGTTGAACAAGGTAACTATTAAGAACAAGTATCCGCTTCCTAGAATTGATGATTTGATGGACCAATTGGTTGGTGCCCGTGTTTTTAGTAAGATTGATTTGAGGTCAGGTTATCACCAGATTCGTGTTAAAGAGGAGGATATTCAAAAGACGGCTTTTAGGACACGGTATGGTCATTATGAATTTTCAGTGATGCCATTCGGAGTTTTGAATGCTCCAGGTGTGTTTATGGAATACATGAATCATATTTTTCATGATCAGTTGGATCTTTTTGTGGTTGTGTTTATCGACGACATTTTGATTTACTCTAAGTCTCAAGAAGAGCATGTAGAGCATTTGAGAGTTGTATTGCAGATTTTGAAAGAGAAGCAATTATATGCTAAGTTTTCGAAGGGCGAATTTTGGTTATCAAAAGTGAGTTTCCTTAGGCATGTTATTTCTGGTAATGGTATTAGTGTTGATCCGTCCAAGATTGATGCGGTAATGCAGTGGGAAGCTCCTAAGTCAATTACGGAGATTCGAAGCTTTTTGGGATTAGCCGGTTATTATTGGAGGTTTATTGAAGGATTTTCGAAGTTGGCACTTCCGTTGACTCAGTTGACTTGTAAGGGAAAAGCCTTTGTTTAGGATATTGATTGTGAGAAGAGTTTTGTTGAGCTTAAGAAAAGGTTGACAACGGCGCCGGTTTTGATTTTGCCAAATCCGACGGAATCATTTATGGTTTATTGTGATGCTTCCTTGTCCGGTTTAGGTGGTGTTTAATGCAAGATGGGAAAGTTGTGCCTTATGCTTTGAGACAATTGAGAGTGCATGAGAAGAACTATCCTACGCATGATTTGGAATTAGCGGCCGTGGTGTTTGTTTTGAAAATTTGGAGACATTATCTTTATGGTGCGAGATTTGAAGTTTTTAGTGATCACAAGAGTTTGAAATATTTATTTGATCAGAAAGAATTGAACATGAGGCAGAGGAGATGGTTAGAGTTTTTGAAGGATTATGATTTTGGTTTGAATTACCATCCGGGTAAGGCAAACGTGGTAGCTGATGCTTTAAGTTGAAAGTTGGTTCATATGTCAACATTGATGGTAAGAGAATGAGAATTGTTGGAGAGTTTTAGAGATTTGAGTTTGGTTTGTGAGATGACGCCGAGTAGTGTGAAACTTGGTATGTTGTATGTTACGAATGATTTTCTTGCTACCGTGTGCGAAAAGCAAAAGTTGGATTTGAAGTTTGTTGATTTGATGATGAATGAGAATGAGGACTTCAAGGTTGATAATTTTGGAGTTTTGAGATTTCGTGGTTGTATTTGTATTCCCGATGATGTAGAGTTGAAAAAGGCGATATTGGAGGAAGGACACCGGAGTAACTTAAGTATTCACCGGGGGGCGAATAAGATGTATCAAGATTTGAAGAAAATCTTTTGGTGGTCCGGATTGAAGAGGGATGTAGCTCAGTTTGTGTATTTGTGCTTGACTTGTCAGAAGTCTAAAGTGGAACATCAGAAGCCTAGTGGTTTGATGCAACCATTGGACATTCCAGAGTGGAAATGGGATAGTATATCGATGGATTTTGTTACGGGATTGCCTAATACGCAAAGAGGTCATAATGCTATTTGGGTGATTGTTGATAGGCTTACTAAATCTGCTCACTTTATTCCGATTGATATTAGTTATCCTTTGGAGAAGTTAGCCGAGATTTATGTTGGTGTGATTGTGAAGTTACATGGGGTTCCTAAGAGTATTGTGTCGGATAGGGATCCTAGATTTACTTCGAGATTTTGGGAAAGTTTGCAAAAGGCTTTGGGTTCTAAGATGAGATTGAGTTCGGCTTATCATCCGCAGATGGATGGTCAAACCAAAAGGACGATTCAATCATTGGAAGATTTGTTGCGTGCTTGTGTGCTCGAACAAGGTGGTGCTTGGGATGGTTATTTGGCATTGATTGAGTTCACCTACAACAATAGTTTTCACTCAAGTATTGGTATGGCATCATTTGAGGCTTTGTATGGTCGGAGATGTCGAACACCTTTGTGTTGGCATAAAACTGGAGAGAAGTCGGTAGTTGGACCGGAGATGGTACAACAAACGACGGAGAAAGTGAAGTTTATTCGGGAAAAGATGAGAGTTTCTCAGAGTAGGCAAAAGAGTTATCATGATAAGAGAAGAAAGGATCTTGAGTTTCAAGAAGGCGACCATGTTTTTTTGAGGGTTACACCGGTTACGGGTGTGGGTCGTGCTTTGAAGTCGAAGAAGTTGACTTCTCGTTTCATTGTTCCGTATCAGATTACTACACGAGTTGGTGTTGTGGATTATCGTGCGGCGTTGCTTCCGAACCTTTCGAATTTGCACGATGTGTTTCATGTTTCGCAACTTCGGAAGTATATTTCGGATCCGTCACATGTTATTCCTATGGATGAGGTTGAAGTAAGAGATAACCTTACAGTTGAGGTTTTACCGATTAGGATTTTGGACCGTGAAGTTAAGAGGCTCAGAGGCAAGGAAATTGCGCTTGTGAAAGTGGCATGGGGAGGTGCTGGGGAAGGCAATAAGACTTGGGAATTGGAGAGTAAGATGCGTGAATCGCATCCAGAGCTGTTTGGATCAGGTAATATTTTCGAGGACGAAAATTTCTAAAGTGGGGGAGAGTTGTAACGCCCCGATTCTGAATTCCCATTTTTATTTATTGAGTCCTTATTTGATTCATTTAAGTAATTATTTTATTTATGTGGAATTTGTGTGATAATATGTTATGTTTACATATTGAGCTATTTTTGCAGACTTTGTGAGTTTCAGGGAAAAATAGGTTGGAGGGTATTTTTAGACATTAGTAGTAATGTTAAGTTGGAATATTTTGTGAGAATTAATTGGTAAGTGTGTGGAAAGAATTTGAGAGGAAAGAAAATAGAATATGTGATATAGAGAGAAAAAGAGAAAAATAGAAACATTAAGAAGAAAAACAAGAGAAAGAAAAGAGGAGAAGGGAAAGAGAAGAGAAAAGAAGAGGAAAACCTAGAATCATCAAGAATCAACCTTAGCTTGCGATTAATCAGGTAAGGGTGAGAAGTTTTATCATCTTGATAATGTATGTGCTAGATTGGATTTGTTGGATTGTTTTCTATGTTTCCATTTCTAGGTCGGAAGTTGGTTTAATCGGTAGCAACTGAGTTTTATCGATTAGGATCTGGAATAGATGGTGTAGTTTAGTCGGGGGATGAGTGGGCTATGCTACTGGGACTGATTTGGATTTAATCGGTCGATTTTTGAGGTTTTGGTGGTTTTGGAACAGTTGGAATTTTCTGGTTTCGCAGGTTCGCCAGGCAAGTGGCAGCGAAGCTTCGCCACGCGAAGCCTAGCGAGTGGGCAGCGAACCTATGGCAGTGGCCAAGATCAGTCTTCGCTGGCATGTTCGCCAGGTGAAGGTGGTAGCGAAGGGGTTCTCCAGGCGAATTCCAGCGAACGTGGCAGCGAACCTATGGCAGTAGCTTCTGTTTGGCTTCGCCAGGCGAATGGCAGCGAGTATTCGCTGGGGGGGCTTCGCAAGGCGAAGGTTAGCGAACTTGACAGCATGTTTTCTTTTCTTGTGTTTCCTATCCGTGGGTTGGTTGTGTGGTTTGATTGCGATCATTCCTTATCTGAGATGACTAATTATATGCTGTTATGTATGTTGTGGGTAGCCGTATGGCGTGAATCCTAGTTTGTAATTTGTGAAGTGTGAAATGTGGTCGTTTGGCAATTTTGTGCATTTACTTGAATTGAATAGAAATGCATGGTGAGATTGATTGTGAATGTGAACCATGTATGAAATTGGTTTGAATGGGTGATGAATATATATATATATATATATATATATATATATATATATATATATATATATATATATATATATATATATATATATATATATATATATATATATATATATATATATATATATGTTTTGTGATTCATATATTTTGAATGCATAATGGATATATGCGACGAATGTGATGAATGCATGAGTATGTTTGTAAACATGTATGCATTTCAAGAGTGTCATGAGTCATGTTGCATGTGGAGCATCATGGTATGCATTCTTGTGTTGATTGATTCCTCGGTGAATCTGCAGAACCTCGTGTGCCCTTGTGGGGTGTGAGCGATGGTTATATATTGATTCCTCGATGACTCTACAGAACCTCGTTTGTTGCGATGGTTATATTTGATTCCACGTAGAATCTGCAGAACCTCGTGTGCCCATGTGGGGTGTGAGCGATGGTTATTTTTGGTTCTTCAATTGAACCTGCTGAATGAGTCGGTACCGCATTTGCATCTGTATAGAGCCGTGTGTCGGTCTCTATGAGTTGCATGTTGACATCTATGCATGATGTATGGTGAATAAACATGAATGTAGATGTTTATGTAAATTGTTGATAATTGGCATGAATGGAAGGCTTGAAGATACATGTATGTGTGGATATATATATATATATATATATATATATATATATATATATATATATATATATATATATATATATATATATATATATATATATATATATATATATATATATATATATATATATATATATATATATATATATATATATATATATATATATATATATATATATATATATATATATATATATATATATATATATATATATATATATATATATATATATATATATATATATATATATATATATATATATATATATATATATATATATATATATATATATATATATATATATGTGTGTGTGTGTGTGTGTGTGTGTGTGTGTGTATGTTTATGAATTGATATAAACATTGTTGATGCATTTTGTATATGCTTGGTGCTCTATTTGTAAATAGTTAATTGTGAATACATTGCAATGTACGGTGTAGTGAGATGAGTTGCGGTGAGAACGCGGAAGACGTTATTGTACGTTACGTGTGTGTGTGTGTGTGTGTGTGTGTGTGTGTGTGTGTGTGTGTGTGTGTGTGTGTGTGTGTGTGTGTGTGTGTATTATGTATTATGATATCGTTTCTCACCCTTCTGCTGTTTTATAATGCTCTATGAGGCATTGCAGATTAGATTGCTGGAGTTTTGTGAAGCGTGGCTTCATTCGTTTTGGTCGGTCGGCTCTGATATGTAGCACCGGGTAGCTAGGGATTATTTTGATTCTTTTGTGATACATCCGCGTATGTATCTGTTGATGAATGTTTATGTAAACATGCTAGTTGAATATTGTATATATTGATGATGCTGTGAATCAACTCGATTGATGTATATGTATGTGATTACATGTTTTGGAAGTCATGAAATATTTAGATGTTTCCGCCTATGTTCTAAATATTTTTCCTTGTGGGTGTTGCCCCGTTGTTGCATATCTGTTGAGCAGGTGTTGTGCGTGTTGAATTTTTGTATAATGTGGCATGCCTCTTTTATACCGTGATTGTAATTATACTCTGATGATATATTGATTACGTGCCTAAATGATTATTTGTGTTTATTTGGGGGTATAGAAAAAGGGGTTTTACACTATTCCACATAGACTTCTTCATTTAGGTAACCATTTAAAAAGGCTCTTTTAACATCCATCTGAAGCAGCTTGATTTTCATAATGCAGGCAACTCCTAGAAGAAGTCTGATAGATTCAAGGCGAGCTACAGGAGCAAACGTTTCATCAAAATCAACCCCTACAATCTGAGTGTATCCTTGTGCAACAAGTCTGGCTTTGTTCCTAGTTACCACTTCCTTTTCATCAGACTTATTCTTGTAAACCCATTTAGTTCCAATCACATTTGTTCCTTCAGACCTTGGCACAAGATCCCATACATCATTTCTCTTAAATTCCCTCAGCTCTTATTTCATGGCATTTATCCAGAATTCATCAGTCAATGCTTCCTTGATGTTTTTAGGCTCAATCTTAGATACAAAACAAGAACTTGAAATAACTTCTCTGGATCTAGTGGTTACCCTTTTATTTGGATCACCTATGATGAGATCCATAAGATGGTCTTTCTGAATTCTGATATAGGATCCTTTGTCAACTGGTTCAGGTTCAATAGTGGCAGGATTGGGATCATTGTCTCTGTTTTCAAACTCAGCTGAGATATCAAAGGATGTTCCAACATCTTCTGGAACATCAGTCTCCTTATGCACATCATCTATAACTACATTGATAGACTCCATCATGGTTTTAGTTCTGGATTTAAACACTCTATAGGCTCTGCTATTAGTAGAGTAGCCCAAGAATATTCCTCATCACTCTTAGGATCCATCTTTCTTCTTTGGTCACGGTCTGCAAGTATGTAGAATTTGCTTCCAAACACATGGAAGTATTTGACAGTAGGTTTTCTTCCCTTCCATATTTCATACAAGGTGGTCACGGTTCATGTTCTCAAAGTCACTTTGTTATGGATATAACAGGCAGCATTCATGGCTTCAGCCCAAAAGTGATAGGGCAACTTCTTTGCATGGATCATTGCTCTAGAAGATTCTTGGATAGTTCTATTCTTTCTTTCCACAACACCATTTTGCTGTGTGTCGCACCTCGAAAAATCACGGAGACATTTCGGAGAAACGACCCTCGTACGAAAGGCGCGGAAATGCGGTTCGACAGAGTCGCCACCGAACTTTATTTTTCCCGAACAAACGGGAGAGAAAAATATCGAGAAAACCTCTTAAAGCGGAAGGATAAGAACAGGGTTGTCGCAACCAAGTTTCGGGTTCGGGAGTCGTTTACGCGAGGGGAAGGTATTAGCACCCCTCATGTCCGTTGTACTCAACGGGAACCTCTTAAGGTATTTGTGGTGAGTGTTGTCTAGGTTTGGTTGTTTTCTTCTCGATGATAAAGGTAGAATTGGTAGGATAATAGGTAACGATGCTAGGGGAATTGGGTGGTTAGAGGATAGGGTGCTCGCCAAGGATTGGGGCACTTGTGCCTATGTATGCTCATTCGGACGAAAATGAGAAATCAGAGCGTCGTAGTTCGACTACGGGAAAGGATGGGAAAGTGTGGATGGAATAATGGAAAAAGGTAGAAGTGTGCTCGCCAAGACCATCGCAATCTTGTGCCTACGTATCTTATATTCAAGAATGAATAAAGAATCAGAGCGTCCGTAGTTCGTGGTAACAACCACGAAAAGATGAGGTTGAATGGGTTGGAAGTTTTGAAATCGAAAGAATGAACTAATAACAACTCAAGGGCGCGCCTCGAGAGTTACTCATTCAAATATTCAAAGAATGCTAGATTCTAAGAATATCTCTCTTTCGTAAGCTTAAAAAAAATGTTTGTAGAAAGAGTGAATCGAAAATGGAATGCAAGGCAAAACGAAGTTAGTTTGAAAATGTCTTGACGACGTGTCGAGGATTTGATTGAAGATGGAACTGACTTGACGACGTGTCAAGGGTTGGATCGTGAGAAATGATATTGGTCCCTAGGGGTGCCCATAATATCGAAACCACGAGGAATTGTGAATTGTGTGTGAAATGTCGACGGTTGCGAATGCATACGAGCACTCGACTTAGGAGAACGTTTGAAAGTGATGGAGTCTAAAAATGTCGAAAGATTGAGTGAATAATAACTCAAGAGCGTGCCTCGAGAATTATTCACTCGAAGATTCAAGGAATGCTAGATTCTAAGAACCTCCTTCTTTCGGAGTTTGAATTGAGAAAAATGGTGAGAAAATGATTTGAATCGAATCAAGGGTATGAAAAGGGTTTGAAGTGAAATAAAGGTATGAAAGGAGATTGTTCGTAAGAGGTGGGAATACGAGATTGGATTTGAAAATAAGATAAATGACAATTATTTGATAAATGAGACGTAGGCCTCACAACCAATTAATCGGGGTATCATTTGGATGCTAGATCCTAACAACACCTTTTTCATTCGGAAAATGTTTGGATGAACAACGAAAATATCACACAGAATGCTAGATTCCTATGATATTTCTTTATTCAAAATAGTGTACTAAAAGATGAAATGTCGAACAATATATTACTTAAGGCGTACGCCTCAATAACAATCGCCCAAAAACTCAAGAAGTGCTAAACTTCAAGAATTTAGTTTGCTTTTAAAAAAAAAGTACTCAAGGTGAGTCGAGGTTTGAATTTTAAGCGTGTGCACTAGCAAAGTGGGCTAGTCTTCTAAGTGACCAACTAGAAGTAGTTGATCAAATAGGTGTCATTGTAAGGAAGCCCAGGATTAAGCTTTAAAATGTTATGTATGGTGATCAAAGGTTGATGGCGAGGCTTTGAAAGCACTCGACTTACATGGGTGAAAAATGGCTCGATGAATCGAGAATTTATTTTTAAAATGGCTTTGAGGCATTAAATTATGATTAAGGAAAAAGCTATAAAATTTGAAGAGTGAGGGGTACCTTTATATCAAATGGGGAATAAGGTAATACAAGAGTAAGTACACACAAGCAACATTGGCTTGAATTTAGAAATCTTTCGGTCTTTGGCCCACTTCGAAGCTAACATGAGAAAAGATTATTGGACCATTTAATTTGTTTAATCTAATTTAATTATTAAAATTATTTGATTAACAACTAATGTGATCAAATAATTAAATTAATTAAAATTGATTAAAATCATTAAATGATTTGAAATTCAATTAGTTAATTAATTATGTTAATCAAAATTAATTATCTAAATTATTCGATTAACTCAAATAATTAGGTTAATTAAAATTTATTAACAAAATTAAATAACAATGTCAAAAAATAATAACCAATATCCAATTAATTTTTCTTTAATAACTTCAGCTGCTTCCACAGCTTGGGTGTAATTACAAGCAAACCGAAAATGCCACACTTGTAAAATTGGTAGAAATGTTGGTGTTGTATCTGACCTTACTATTATTAGTCACGACCAAAATCATGAAATCGGCACGAGCCCTGATATAAGTCTCACAAATCCAATCAAAACAAAAAACTACACACAATTGATAATCAACAAAATTAAGATTACAGTCCCACACAAACAACCAATTGTGTCGAGGTTCGGAAGCTAGAAATGCATAAACGAGATCAATCGACATATGGCCACCCTTGCTCACAAAAGCAGTATGATGCTAAAATCATTCTCAAACAATAGCAGAGTTTATAACTTAAAGGTAAGAAACAAATCAAAACATAAGCCGTATATACCTACAAAAACAAAATAAACCTGAATCTGTAATGCACAACTACAATGTTTTGAAATCCCAATAACAACCATAGAATTTTATGCAAATATTTATCATGTCAAAATGAAGTAACATCCTAGTCATACAAACCAGCCTTATCCTTGGAAAGAATAAATAAAATGCAGCAGAACTATATTAACAAAAGACTACACCAACCGTCAATAAAACCGCGATTAGTGACCGGTTCTCAATGTTGTTGCCGAAAGACCAGCGTTGTTGACGTCGGACTTGAAACCAGAGCCTTGCCTTGTCGGTGCTGTTGTGGAACCGCAGGGCGAAATGGAGGAACTTGGCGGCGTCGTGACGAAAACCAAGGATTCACAACCTGCACAAAATAGTCATAACCCAAACAGAATAACAAACTCTTAGAGAAATAATAATCGATGAAAACAGAGTTGAATCAAAGACACGAGCGATATCATCATCTTGCTGCTGCTACTCGACTTTTCGTTGTAGAACTCAAATGCTGCTGGTTCCAACTGCAGCAATCTACAAGTCTGCTTTATGTTGTGGTTACCGCTAAGTAAGAGCCTCGCGAAAGCTGAAAATGTCAGGCTAGCGTTGCAAACCGCTATTGTACCTGAAATTGAAACATGACGAAATATGAAAACACAACAGACACAACTACAAGCTGAAAAAGTCGTTGCCGAAACATAAAAACTCAAAGCTTTGCATTGGAGTTATTGTTGTTGAATCCGAACTGTTGTTGTTATGCTGAACCGCTGCTCGGCATCGATATCGTGTCACACCTGAGGACTGTTTCCCCAAGCCGTTTCGCATCTAGTCGCCGAAAGCGCCATTGTTGTTTAATGAAGATCTGGGTTGCGCAACAACGTCGATGTTGCTTGTTGTTGTCGTTAAATGCAAATGGAATCCCGGTTGATGCCTCTATTAAGCCAAAGATGCAGACACTAGAGTGCTTAGAAGATGAGGCCAGAAGGTACTCGTGGCGCCATCATTTTCGCATAGAGTTGCTGAGCCATTAAAGGGTGTCGGAGTTCAATCGACTTGGATGAGCTCGGTTTGAGTTCGAAGAAGATGAATTGACTGACTGTTTTGTTGCACGGCAGAGAAGGGTGCACCAGGGAGGTGTTTTTCGGTGATGAAATGATGATGGCGGCGCCGTTTTGGGTTCAAAGATGGGAGGAAGATGAAGCTTTTAGAGGTATGGTTTCACCGTTCAAGATTGGAGGTGGCGGATTGAAGTTCACGGTGGTAATAGAGAAAACGGAAAAGATGACGGAATGAGAGAGGCAGTGATGATTGTTAGTGATGGAAAGGATTTCGCGTGTGGGTTTATGGATTAGAAGAGGATGACGATGTAAATGGCGGCGGATGGGGTTCTAGGGTTTTGGGAAATTAATTTGGGGAAGAAGATCACATGGGGCGGCGCCGATTTAGAGATAGTGAACAGTGATTTCTTTTCTCTACTCAGGAAAATTCCTCTCTTAAATGCTAGTGAATCCACAACCCTAACGGGCCGTTGAATATGGGCCTGATCTCCTTCAAAATTCGGAATCCCTCTTTTTTTATTTTCATTAACATTAAAATTAATTAATATAAACTAACATCTAAAATGCTAATTAATATAACTATAGAAATTAATATCTACATTACAATTAAACAAACATTAAAAAATATAAAAACAAACTAAAATTTATAAAAACAAAAAATAATAACTAAAAAAAATATTATTAATAACGTTTTAAAAAAAAAGAAAAAAGTTTTAAAAAATAATATTCGCAAAGGCCACGTGTCACACCTTAATTGGTCAAAAAGATAAAATTATGAAAAATCAACCAATTGCGAGCGGACACATGTCTAAATAACAAGAAAATAAGCGGGCAATGCACAAGAGAAAATAGAATCGAAAAATGCGAAAAATTAAAAAAAAAAGGGTAGGACAAATTTAGGGTATGACACTATGGAGTAATGGGAGAAGAGAATTCATGGCTAACTCCCTCAGAAGAACAGAATTCAGCAAAATTTTTATTTTCAAACTCCTTCCCATGATCACTCCTGATTCTAACAACCTTGCTTTCCTTTTCTCTTTGAATCTTTTGATAGAGGTCTTGGAACACATCAAACACTTCAGATTTTTCTCTTATAAAATTCACCCAGGTGTATCTTGAAAAGTCATCAACCACCACATAAGCATACTTCTTTCCACCAAGACTCTCCACCTGCATAGGTCCCATTAAGTCCATGTGGAGAAGTTCTAATACTTTAGAAGTAGTAGATGTTGGATCTTCTGGTGTGACATCCTTGCTTGCTTTCCTATTTGGAATTCATAACATACTTTTCCCTATTCAATCTTCAGCTTAGGAATTCCTCTAACAGTTTCCATAAAGATGATTTTCTTCATTCCTTTTAAATGAAGATGACCAAGTTTCTGGTGCCACAATTTCACTTCATCTTCTTTGGCTATAGCACATTTGGAGTCCTAAGAGACCCATAGGTAGAAATTGTCCTTAGATCTGACTCCCTTCATGATCAATTCTCCTTTTTCATTTGTAACCAAGCATTCAAGTTTAGTAAAGTTGACATTGAGTCTTTGATCACACAGTTGACTGATGCTAATTAAGTTGGTAGTTAATCCTTTAACCAGCAACACATTGTCAAGGTCAGGAGCTCCTGAGCAGTTCAATTTTCCAACTCCCTTAATTTGACCTTTGGCTCCATCTCCAAAATTCACATAGCTGGTAGAGTGGGGTTAGATGTCTACTAAGAGATTTTTAATCCCTGTCATGTGTATGGAACATCCACTGTCAAAGTACCAATCTTCCTTAGCAGAGACTTTGAGGGACATATGAGTTATCAAGCAAGTAGCATGAGCTTTAGGAACCCATTGCTTTGTAGCAGGAGCTTTAGGAACCCATTGCTTCCTAGTAGAATGAATATTGTGATTTGGTCTGGTTTGAGGCATAGGTTTAGAATATCCATGCAGTCTGAAGCAGAAAGGATTTATATGATCAAAACAGCCACAGTAGTGACATCTCCATCTTTGGAATCTTCTTGGTTGGTTGGGTTGACCTCTGTAATGATGTTGAGACATTAGATGGAACATATTTCGCTTGGATCCAGAAGGCTTTTGGTGTGAAGAGTGATTATTGTTTGAAGGTGGTTTCTTTTCTTCATCAATCCCTAACCCCGTCTTGTCTCCTGCCCTTCTTCTAGATTGAAGGATCTTTTCCAAGGTGTTGGTACCACTGTTTATCATTCTAACAAACTTCCCCATTTGATCAAGTTGGGAAGTCAGCTGAGCAACTTCATCATTTAACTCAGTGATAGTTTTAAGGTGTTCTTCCTTTTCAGCCTTCAGTTTGATGATGAGTTTCTTCTGCTTTTCACCTTGATGGCACACTTCTTCACTTCTAAGACACAACTCTTTGTATGAAACTGCAAGTTCTTCAAATGTAAATTCATCTTCACTGAAGTCTTCATCAGAATAGTATCTTTCAGTCAAAGCAGTTACATGTTTAGCATACTCTTCTTCAAGGTCACTATCAGAATCCTCATTAGTCCAAGAGACAGCAAGACTTTTCTTTTGTTTCTTGAGACAGGTTAGGCATTCAGCTCTAATATGACCAAAACCTTCACATCCATGGCACTGAATCCCTTTGCTATTGGTGGGTTTTTCTTCGGTCCTGATTCTTCTACCTGCATCATTGGACCTACTGATGTCATGAGAGTTATTCTTGACATTAGGTCTTGACTTCATATTCATTCTCTTCATCACCTTGAAAAATATTGGTGTGGGATTCAAAGCCTATAAGCCATAACATATCGCCACAAATATTAGTATGGACCGTAGTGAAAAGTCTTTTAACAAAATTATATTAAGAAAAGATGTATGCGCCTAAAAAAGAGTTGTTACTTTGATTGATTGAATATTCGAGGTAATAATATGTTACAATATAAGTATTTTGTAGTAGTGTTAGTTCTTAATTGCAAGGCTACAGTGAGTGAGCGTAACTAATTTCTTTTTTGTTGGGGGTTATATGTAGTCATCTAAATACTCAAATATTGATCATGATCATGACGTTCTATGGAATTCTTCGTACTTAATGCTTGTTTTGGATTAGCTACCTAAAAGATGTTTTCATGGTTTGACTCGATATTCGAAAGGTACTTTCTATTACTGGATCCAAGTTTTTCATTTATAATTAGATGTTAACGTCTGGACATAGATTCATGTTTAATATCTGCATGAACTATCAATTTTTCATGTTATCGTTATGGTTAATAGGATGAGAAATCACCTATTAGGTAATATGATTGATCTCACAATGTTGACTCAGACATGAGCTATGATGCATAGTGATGTTTGGTAATATTAATAGCTGATTAGAATTGCATATTACACATTAATGATAATACATGAGGATAGTTCGATGAACATTACACGAAAAAAATGGTTTACGACGGTTTTTGGCAAGTTCTAACGGCTCAAACAGTCGCAAAATCTGTTTCATGACAGTTTCTCAACCGTTGTAATAATGTGTGTTGTAGGGTTGTTTTACAACGACTAGAGAACCGTCGTCCCAATCCTCGTACACATCATCTTTTATATTGTAATTGGCTCATGTTGGTTGTGTACATATAACATGATCCACTATGGTTTTCAATAAAAATATTTTTCATTCATTTTTAAATGGATTTTTGGCGCCATGACCATCCTTTTCATTTCATATTTTGCTGTAATATGGTATCAGTGAACATAATCATCCACCCACTTCATCTTCTTCCTCTGCAAATCCTTCACCTTCTTCATAATCTTTTCATTGCTTATGACGATGCTTCGGATGCCAAATCCACCACCAAAGAAACCCCAACAAAAAACACCAATACAACTCTCAATGATGCTTCCATAGATCCAATCTTAAACCCAAGAAACCCTTATTACCTCCATCCTGACGAGAATCCTAGAGGCACCATTGTTGCACCACCTCTTGATGAAAACAATTATCACAACTGGAGTAAATCAACGCGTTGAGCTTTAACCTCAAAGAACAAGCTTTCTTTCATCAATGGCGGTCTTCCCAAACCTTCTTCCTCTTACCCTAACCATGAGATTTGGGATCACGCAAACAACATAGTTCTACCTTGGATTAATCATACTATGTCGCCTCACATCTCACAAAGTACCATATATTTCGATTCAGCATTTGATCTATGGGAAGATCTCCGCGAAAGATTCACCAAAGGTAATCACTTTTGTTTTTCTGATCTTCTCCGTGAATTACATTCTATCCAACAAGGTGATCAATATTTATCCACCTATTTTTTCGATCTCAAGATCCTCTAAGATACGTTAGAAGACTTGAGTCCATCCTCATCGTGTTCTTTCCTTACGCCATGTACTTGTGATTTGACCAAAGCAGTGCAAAATTACAAACATGTGGTGTATGTCACGTGTTTTCTGAAGGGCTTGAATGACAACTATCACAATATTTGCACACAAATATTACTTCTCGAACCTCTTCCCAACATCAGTCGCGTGTACTCTCTGATTTCTCAAGAATAAGTCATTTGCTCATCAGCTTCTGCACCTAACTCCACCATTCTCTATGCTAACAACAACAACCGGGATAAAGGCAAAGCCAATTCCAAGACTCCAATGCTTTGCATGAACTGCAGCAAAACAAATCACACTATTGAAACTTGTTATTTCAAACATGGTTTTCCATCTGGATATCGCAATAAGAATACAAAGACCCAAGTAGAATCTAAGAACATTACTCCTCAAGACAAAGATAGTGTTATCTTCAAAGAGGATTACCAGCACCTATTGCTTCTTCTGCAACAATCTAGAAAAGATCATCAAAATTCCAAGACTAACATAGCTTCCAATGCATACAAAGGATTCCTTTCAAGTATTGTTAACACAAGTAATTTGTTTCATAGAACCTCCATGTGGATACTTAACTTAGGTTCTTCATACCATGTTTCTCCTTATATCAAACATTTTTCCTTTATAGGAGCTATTAATCCTGTCTATATTCATCTTCCCAATGGTATTTGTTTGGTTGCAAAATACTATGGCTCTATCATATTTGATGCTTCCTGTCAATTGCATAATGTGTTTAACATGCCTGAGTTTCAATTCAGCCTTATATCCATTTCTAAACTTTGCAATACCTCTCCTTATACCATTATTTTCTCACACAGTTCCTGTTACATTCAGGATGTACCTACCAAGCAAACATTTGGAAAAGTGATTCAACATCATAGCCTCTATATCTTGGACAAAATCCTTGTGCAACCTACCATATTTCCCATTACTTGTACCTCTGTTAGCCTTAAGGAATCTGATAGTAGTGATAATGCCTTATGGCATTATCATTTAGGACACCCCTCTAATGAGGTTTTACACACACACACACACACACTGTCTAAACATTTTTCTATTATCAAGCATAATAAAACTTCTTCTTGTCATACTTGTCATTTGGCTAAGCAAAGTAGGTTACCTTTTCCTATTAGTGCCTATAATTCTACTCATTGTTTTGATTTAGTGCACATGGATATATGGGGCCCTATATTCATTGCTTTTATGGATGGTTTTCAGTATTTTTTAACCATTATTGATGATTTCTCTCGCTATACTTGGAACTTACTCATGAATAATAAGTCTGAAAGTAGAATGCATATTAAAAATTTCACTGTCTATTGCAAAACTCAATTTTCCTGTAAAATCAAAGTCATTAGAAATGATAATGGTAATGAATTCCTCATGCCTTCTTACTATGCTTCCCTAGGAATCCTACACCAAAGGTTTTATGTGGAAACTACAACAGGACTCTACCGTGGGAAGAAACCATAGACATATCCTTAATGTTACTCGATCTCTCTTTTTTCATGCTCAATTGCCAAAATGTTTTTGGTATTTTTCTTTATGTCATGCCACTTATTTGATTAATAGACTATGTAGCCCTGCCATACATACTAGTACCCTTTTGAGCTCCTTTTTAACACTCCTCCTTTTTATACTGAACTTTAAACATTTGGTTGTTTAGCTTATGCCTCCACCCTTACCAGACATAGGGATAAATTGGATCCTAGAGCCACCGAGTGCCTATTTTTAGGTTTCCCTAAGGGAGTTAAAGGCTACCTGCTTTTTGATTTAAACACCAGATCAACCTTCATTTCCAAAAATTATGATTTTCATGAGCATACAATCCCTTACACATCTCAACCTCCTAACAACCAAGACAATGAATCCAACCTAGAAAATAATACTTCTACCATTCCTTTCCTTTTTGACCATCTATCTTCTGTGAATAATCCAAACACTCCTGGACATGAACAATCCCAACCTCATTCCATAGCTTCACCTGAATCTCCAAGCACCCACCAACATATTTGTCCTATCCCTACAACTAATCTTTCTCACGACAACACAGACAATTCTGCTCCTAACAGCCACACCAATCTCACCACTATTAGGAAATATACCAGACAAAAATCTGCCCCGGCCTATTTAAAGGATTTTGTCTGTCATGCATCTCATTCCTCTATTCCATATGACATCTCTAACTATATTTCTTACTCTCATATTTCACCTACATTTTTCTCTTATATTTTTGTTGTTACTATAAATTGTGACCTGTTGATTATAAGCAAGCCAGTTTTCATCATCATTGGATTAAGGTCGTGAATGATGAAATACAGGCCTTAACAAACAATAACACTTGGACATTCACTACTTTACCTCAAGTTAAGAAAGCTATAGGTTGTAAATGGGTCTATAAGACCAAGATTGATTCCTGGAAATATAGAAAGACGTAAAGCAAGGTTAGTCACACAAGGCTTCAATCAAATTCAAGGTATTGACTACTTTGATACTTTTTCTCCTGTTCCTAAATTGACCACTGTAAGATTGATCCTTACCCTTGCTTCTCCTTTTAATTTTAATCTATTTCAAATTGATATCCATAATGCTTTCCTTCATGGAGATTTAGATGAGGAAGTCTATATGTCTTTGCCTAAAGGCAATCACACCTTCTTATCCAAATCAAGTGCGTAAACTCCTCAAATTAATTTATGGTTTAAAATAATCGAGCATCCAATGATTTGAGAAGCTTTCCACAGTTTTACTCACTAATAATTTCAAAAACTGTTCTTTTTATTACTCATTACTTATACACACATCTAAACATCATTTCACATTTATTCTAATATATGATGATGATCTTCTACTTGTAGGCAATAATTTAGACATCATTAATTATACCAAACACATTTTACAAAATCATTTTCACATCAAAAACCTTGGGACCTTGAAGTATTTCTTAGGACTGGAAGTGGCACGCAACAATCATGGCATCAACATCTATCAAAGGAAGTATACAATCAATCTTCTTGCAACAACTGGCTTACTTGGTTGTAAGCCTGCCTTCACTCCAATGGCTCGTGATACTAGACTGCAATCCACTGATGGAACACCCTTACAAGATCCTACTAAGTACATAAGATTAGTAGGACAACTGATTTATCTACTCAACACCATATCAGGCATAAGGTAGAAGAGAAAAAATTTCAAAAATGATAGTGTTAGTCGCTACATATTTGACTAGAACGAGTAGAACCATTTATTAATAAATATACATTTATTTACCTTTTGTAATCTAGTAAAAAATTAACACCCCGTAAATTCTTCCTAAACAACTCTTGAGCAAACTCGTGATCCACACAAACTTCAATCCCTCTCCAATTACGATCTCGGGAACAAAAACCATCCAAAACTTCAAACTGAGACATTTCTTGTTAAGTTTGAGATCTGGTAGATTAGATACAATACCAATAATAAAGTTAGTAACATATTGAAGAAACAAAGCATATATCACACTGTACATAAACAAAAAACAATCATAACATACAAATGCACTTCTATGTGTCACTCTAATACATATGAATCTACTCACCTAACAAGATCTACTTCCATCCTCGTTTGTTATAATTTTCGGCCCTCTAACAATTTTCAATGTCCAAAAATATAAATAATTCCAAATAAATTCAACCAATAAAAAAAAAGAGGAAACTCATAGAAAAACATGTAGACACATTAGTGAACTACCGAACATAATCATTAGTAATAATCTATGACACATAAATAACAACATATCTTTAACGCTAATCTAGTACTCCTTGTGTTCCACAATGAGTGACCCATTTAAAATAATATGATGTTCCAAAATAAATGAACCATTTCGATTTACAATGCAAATTAATTTCTTTTTTTCAATTGTGCCCTTTAATTATTACCACTTTCATCACTTCCAATACATGATAAAGGATATTTTAGTGAAAACTCCATTCTCTCTCTTTAATTATTATACTTTTTTTAATATGTGTGAAATGGTCAACTAGGTCACTCATTGTAGGACGGAGGGAGTCATTTCAATACCAAAAATGACCATTAGGCATTAAGGTTTAGCATGAACTTGAGTTGTTTGCGAGGCTAGGGTTTGTTTACCATTGACCTCAGTGAACACATCATTAAAGTTAGGAATTGTCATATATGAAATAAGAAACAAGATCTAAGTACCCGATGGCTGACAAAGTGAGAGAGAAATAGTGAAGTAAGTAAGAAACTAATTCTACCTACCTAGTGATTCTACAATGCTAGAAATAGTTGTCACAATCCATTCAACCTATCTATCAACTAGTACATCAATGTCATTAAATTAGGGGAAATTGAGAGATGACACAAGGCATTTAAATATTCTATACCCTAGAATTTGCTTTGGTGCACAAAGTTTTTAGGAGAAAAAAAAACGTTGATATGTTGAGATGGGTTTGTTGGAATGATTAGTGAAGGAAACAAATATTTTAGAGAATTTTTTAAAGGACCATATATTCCTCTAATGTACCACATAAAATTCTAAAAATATCCTCCGTTTTTGAAAATACATCTCTGGAGACATCCAAATACACACATTTTATTCGTTTTTTAGTCACGCCTCAATTTTATGAATAAACTTATTCTGAAAATACATCTCCAAACAGTTTCCGAAAATAAGAAAACATAAATATCGCACTTGCAGTAGCTTCAAAAAATGACACATTGATCTAAAAGCTTTAAATAATGGTAGACATTGACAATAAGAAAAGATGATGACAATAAGAAAAGAACATGACAAAGCACATGATGATAAATGTATTTTTGTGTCAATTGATACACTATATTTCTGTTTCAATTGATACAAAAAGCTACCGCAAGTGCCTTCTTCCAATTATACATTGTATTTCTATTTTTTTCTTCTGGAAACACATTTTCGAAGATACATTTCTAGAATAAATTTATTCATAAAATCGAGGTGTGACTCGAAAACAAATGAAATATTTGTATTTGAATGCGTCCAAAGATGTATCTTCAGAAACGAGGGACATTTTTGGAATTTTGCGTGGTACATTAGAGACAATAAGGTGCTTTAAGAAATTCTATCATTTGGGGTGGGGGCGGGTTGGAAACGTGGCATAAATGAAAAATGAGTGGTCATGTGCTTTCCCCTAAAAAAGCTACGAGGGTTGCATGGAACTGTCTTAGAAGCTTCGCTTAAATGTGGGTAAAGGAGGTTTTACAAAGTTAAGTTTTGCATCTCCAGATGCACCAAAAGGTCAGTTAACGTTAAAATATTTTGGGGATGCATCTCTGGAACATTTTGGAGGTTAAGTCGCGTCATACTCTTCTCCTTCCTCATTTCTCATTTTACTCAAACTCAACTCAACCTCTCTCAAAATATTCTCTCTACACCAAGTCAAATTTCATTCAACAAAGCTCAAGGGAACTCAAGGTAACATCAATTTTCATTTATAACATCATCCAACTTCATCAAAAACATCAATGTTTTCTAAGTTTTTTTAGTTTTCGATAAATGTTTGAGTTTTGGTGTAAATGACTAGAAATCAATGATTAGGGTTAGAAATGAGTAGAAATCACATTTAAGATAGTTTAACCATAGTATATTAGTTATTTGTTGGCTGAAAATGATGATCAAAACAATTTTTCTTGAGCTTGCATGTGGTACATTACACCATTAACACATCTTCTGAGTTGAAGAAAATTCTGGAGATGCATCTTCGAAATTTTCAACGTTTAATTTTTTGCAGGAAATTCTAGAGATGCATCTCCGGAATTTTCAATGTTTAAGTTTCCATTAAATCTGGAGATGCATCTCCAGAATTTCCTGTAGTAATTTTTTTTAATAATATTTTCTTACTTGTGTGTTGTTTTCCTACACTAATGATCTGCCTTACTTTAACTTATAGGAATAATGGCTGATATACATGATAAACTGAGGCATGGCAGGGTCGCTTAGAACACATACATTCGGTGGGAGAAGTGTCATCGGGTTCTAGAGGATCCAGGTCCCCTTGGTCAGACAGAGCTGTCTACTTCTCAGGGCTCGTACTTCTCCTCAGGCCACTCTATCTTCTTCTTCCCGTAGGAAACAAGATTCACCATTTAATGCATCATTTTCCCCATCCTTCCATAGGCGCCAGGTTTCACTAGTTCCACCTTCTACGAATGATATTGTTGATCCAGTCCCACCTCCTACTGATGATGTTGCTGATCCAGTGCCACGTCTTGAGCCAGAGGCTTTTAGAGGAGATCTAGTTGATTTGTCCTTATTGCCTCTGTATTTAGACCATATTGCCAAATATATTTGGGACCAAGAGGTCACATTAGTTGAATTATTTATTTATTTTTATGTTAATTTTAATTTTTGACATTGATTATTTCTAGCATTGATTATTCTTGTCAAAGTTTAAGAGCATGATCCTTAGAAATTTCTTAACCACGGGAAGAAGATTGATGTCTTGCTTCAGCAGGATGAGGATTGGTTTCATTCGGTTCTATACTTATCTGACCTAAAGGACTTGTGTATGATCGGTAACACTACGGTTAACCACGTGATGCTTAATGCGTTTGTGGAGAGATGACACTCAGAGACCTCGTTGTTTCATCTCTCGCGTGGTGAGATGTCTATCACACTCGATGATGTCTCGTGTTTCCTACATCTTTTGATCAAGGGGAGATTCCTAGATCATGGGAAAGTTACCAAAGTTGAGGCACTCGAGATGATGATAGAGTATTTTAGGGATGATCAATGGGAAGCGAAGAAGGAGATGGATAAGACCAGGGATGCTCATGCTAGATTTGAACTCTTGAAGACGATATATGAGAATGAGATCCTTAGGGAACACGAGGCTGATGGTGATGATGAGCAGGTGGCACACCAGAGATCGCATGCATTGAGAGCATACCTGCTTTATTTAGTTGGTACTGCGATTTTTATGGACAAGAGTGTCACTTATACAGATGTCGTCTACCTACAGTACTTCATGGATCTCGAGCGGATGCATGAGTATAACTGGGGAGTGACTTACTTGGTCTACCTGTACTCAAAGTTGAGAGAGATTTGTATGTGAAAGACAAAGTAGGTCACATGCAGCGTGACACTATTGACTGTAATAATTATTGGTCTTTGAATATGTTTTTTATTTTCATTTCATATTTGCAAAGCCATTAGACTCGTGTGTTCCAAACTAATCATTTCAGGCTTGGATCCTCCAGCACTTCCCACAAATCTCTGGGTGGGCGAGTGTACCTAAGTATACTTAGGATATTCCATGTGAAAATGCTTTTGCCCCGCTCAGGTAGAACCAGGCGATTGAGCCTTATAGAGTCTATCCTGATCGTTTGATGCTGAGAAAATGTATTTCAACAGCTATGTTGATCACCATCAGACGCATCCATTTGACGAGATAGTGTTATACTCTGGATGTTTGGCTTGTAGATTGTGGCTCATTGTTCCTCATCTTCTCGAGTGTGTCATGCAGTAGTTCGGCTACACTCAGATCATTCCCAGATACTCTATTGTCTCGGCTCCTTCTGCCTTGGCACATAGACAAATAGAGGACTTGTTTGACAATTATGAGAGTCATATGGTATTGGAGGAGACATAGGCTACCATAGTTGATAGAGACTAGAGCTACATCGAAGGGTACATCAAATGGTTCTTTAGGGAGTCACATTCATACATGGTGCATGTTGTTCCATGAGAAGTTACTAGAGGAAGAGCAGGCACAGTTAGATCATACTGATGATGTCTTACCTAGGTATTGTCGCATAGTGGAGATTGCACAGACATGCATTGACACATGTATCTTCTCTAATGGGTCTAATGTCTGGCGAGTCCTAGATGCCATCATGACAAAGGCACAAGGAACATTGTTGTATCGGAGACATCGTCGGATGACAGGGGAGGTTGATGGCCGAGGAGGTAGACGAGACAAAGGAGGTAGAGGAGAGGTTGTCAGACACACACAATAGTCTCTTATTATATAGTTGTAGTATTATGGTATGTGCTTAATTTTTACGCTCTTACTAGCTTATTGATCTTGATTGTACGATATTTTCAACATTTATTGGTACTTTATTTTTGTATGGAATTTTTGGTCCATCTGAAGTTATGTACGTCTATTTTTTATTTCCGATTGTACGATATACTTCATCTAAACATAAATAAACAATATATAGCATGAAAAACCTGTTCTGGTACGTTTTGGAGATGTATATCCAAAATATTCACGGAGATGCATTTTCGGTACAATTAAAATATAAGTGGTTTCTGAGTGGGAGTGAGATGTATTGAATGTTTTAAATTGTTTCGGAGATGCATCTCTGAAATATTTTAATGTTTATTTAAAAATTGGTGCGTCTGAAGATACATCTCTGAAAACTAGAGACATTTAAATAATTTTGCGTGGTGGTTAAAAAGTATTGAGGATGCATTAAGAAATTCACAAATTTTCTTGTAGTGGAAATTTATATAACATGAAATTTATACAACATGAAATTTGAATAATTACTATTTTTTAAACAACATGAAATCATTTTATTTTTAAAAAGAGATTTTATATTTTTATAGCATTTATTATAAAAAATAAAATCGGGAAACATTGAAATTATTCTCTTTTTCTTTTTTTCAAAAATACAAAACATTTTTTGCGGAAATTATTTGAGTCTTGTGGGTCTTTTATGTAGAAGACATTTTGTTTTAGGAGTGGGATTCCTTTATAAATTGGAATTATTTAAGCACCTAAATATATAAAGTTTTGAGAGGCCAAAGAAATTGACTGCTATATTCACAAGAAAAAATGGGATTGCGGTTTGAATATGCGGTTCTATATATAGTATTTATGTATAGATATAATTAGTATAAAGTTAATTTTAAATTCTGTTTTAGTCCTTTAATAAAAAAATCATTATAGATTGATTCTGTAATATTAGTTACGTTAGCAATGTTGGTCCTTTCGTTAGTTTAAATGAGAAAACGTTAGTTTTTACCAGCGTGACATGCAAATTGTGTAATGACTCATCAAAAAGATTAAATTGAAATCTTATAAATATTTAAGGGGTCAAATCAGAAAAGTTAATCAAACTACAATTACATTGCATTTGTAACAATTTCATAGCATTTTGGATTAGTAAAACATTTGATATCAACCTAATCTTAAATTTAATTACATTAAACCATAGTCTATTCCTTTAAAGTTGCACATAATCTTAAATTTAATTATATTAATCCTATATTTTCCCTTCTCCTTTTCCTGATATCAACTCTAATAGCCTTCATCTCTTTTCTTCCGCAACGAATCAAGCCTCATCGCTTCTTCAAGTTGTTTCTCCCTGGCCGCAAAAATATGGAAAATTGGTCAAGAATTACCATGACATAAAAGTAATAATCACTCAGATTAATTTTTTTTTGCTTAATACCCTTTTTGGTATCATATCTTAACCTTGAGGTTTTTTTTCGTCCCTTAACTTTAAAAAGGTCCATATTGGTCCCTTAACTCTTCAAAACGTTTCATACTAGTTCTTTTTGTCTAACTAGCGACAATTTTTTAAATTTTTTCGTCGCTAATAGGACAAAAAGGATTAATATGGAACGTTTTGAAGAGTTAAGGGACCAATATGAACCTTTTTTTTAAGTTAAAGGACCAAAATGAACCACGAGGTTAATATACGGAACTAAAAAGGGTATTAAGCCTCTCTTTTTTTGTTGCAATTCTATTAATTTGAAATTCTAACAATTGTCAACTAAATCAAAGTAAGGATGTCCAATATCCAGAATTAGGCTTGTTGAAATCTAACAATTCTCATTACATCTGCATTTGGATTGCAACTGTTGAAATTTCCAACTAATGTTGCTGATTGAAGAAGCAATCAATAATATCCATTATGATTGCAGAGGAAACAAATTCAGTTTACAAACACGATATTCAATAGGACAAACATGTATTACACAACTCCCACCATAACAAATTCTGTTGTAAGTCTATTTTAGGAAGTCATACCTTGCATTTCAAGAGATTGATTTCACAACTCAAAGGAATTCACAATCAGTGTTTATCTGATAAAACAAACTTTCAAAAAAAATCCTAACCACGATCAACAATAACATATAGTGCATACCTCAACGGAAATTTCAAAGAAGGAGAAAGAAGAAGAGTTGATTCAGAGTGAATTTACCTGCGAAACTTTGAGTTCATCAGAGCCTTCGTCGATTCACCGTTCCTTCGTGTTTTTTTTTGTAGCTATATGTACTGTGATCTCTCTTGTTTCTAAATGTTTCACACCAAATTTCACTTCAATGTAACATTTTTGGATCATTGTCTGGGTACTGATTTCAAGTTAAAGAAATTTGATCTCTTGCTGTAGAAATCAAATGAACTGAGTTGAGACTTCGATTTGGAGTTTTTATGGTCTGTTGGCTTTGTTGCTTCTGTTGTGCGTTTGTTCTATTTTTTCGCCACAGATTATTTGTTTGGAGGTGTTGATTATGTTCAATTTTGGTGTTAGGTTTGATTTTTGAGTGGCGTTTAGAGCCTTGTTGTTGGCCATGGCTGAATTTGGTTAGGGATGAAGAGAAAGATACGATCAAGTGAGGAGAATTAAGTAACTGCTGTGTGTTTCTATCTTTTAAGATTTTTTATTTTCCTTTTGACTGTGTAACTGGACCTGGTTACACTGTTTCACATATTTAATAAAAAAATAATAATAAATTGAAAATAAACAAAATAAAAAGTCAAGATAACATACTGTCATGTAGACTGTCACATATACACAATTTAACAGAATAAATCAATTTGACTAACGGAACTGTTTTAAAGATTTCTATATATTAATTGAATAACAAAATAATTTTAAATTTATTTTTTAAATAATATTTTTTTAATTGGCATACGTTTTGATATAAAGTGCGTTAAAAGAACCAATTTGTTTTCAAGTGATTTAGTGACTAAAATTTAAATTTTAAAACAGATTGGAATATAGTATTTGCATTTAATGTTCTTTCACATCAATCAATAAAATTGGTTTACCAAGACAAAATTAAAGCAACTTTTATGTCATTATAAATGTGACAACAACTTCCCTTGCTATAATCATATAATTCCTGCAACAACAATTAACAAGCATAGTTAACCATGGCATCCTCATTACAAAACTATGTTATTGCTCTCTTACTCTTAGCCACAATTCAATTCAAAACCAGTTCTAGCTCTTCTCATCATCACCACAATCACCTAAAATCCCTTCACTTTTCACTTTACCAACACGAGACAATAAACAAAACAGGTTACATCATAGTGAATGGTGTACAAGAATCTGCAGGAGTCACCCAAACAACAACACCTTTTGGAACATTATTTGTGTTTCAAGATCCTTTAACTCTAACCTCAAATAGATCCTCCAAACTAGTTGGAATTGCTGAAGGTACTTCTATCACCTCTAGTCTTGACGGCCTTCGAAGCATTTCGATTGCGAAGCTAACTATTCGTTGGAAAGATCATAAGGGTTCGGTTTCTATTGTGGGGGGTACAAACAATGTTAAAGCTTCGGATCATCCTATTGTTGGAGGAACAGAAGATTTCATGTTTGTTCAAGGATATGTTACCTCTTCACCTGTTGATCTTACTGGTATCACTGTTGTTTATAAGATCGAGTTTCATATTTATTGGCCTCCATATGCAACTCATTCTTCATAAGGTTGTGATATATTTAGGTAGTTTATGTTTTTATTTTATGAATAAATGTTCAATTTATCACTAGCTTGGGTGTTTTCTATTATATTATTTTTCAAATCAATTTAACTCTAGGTTTTATCGGGTTAGTGTGAATTTCTTCCCTTTAGTTGCCAATTTGTATTTTGTTTATTTGATGTTGATTTGGATGGTTAAACCTTTTTAATATATAAATGGAGAGTTATTCATGTATGTTTAATTTAAGGGTCTCGCTAACCAGTGCCCTCATGACACTATTTAAACATTTCATATTAAGAAATTATTTTTTAAAAAATTCAAACACTTCAATTTCCAATGCACATTATTACACATCATTGCACATACTTTTATAATAACTTACTATTTAAAGTTTTAAAAAGTGTCATGAGGGCACTGGTTAACATTTCTCTTAATTTAAAAATAATTATTATAAAAAAAATTAATTATTTTTATGTTCTAAGAGTTGCTATGATTGATTGTAAAAACAAAATATCTTTCGTACCGTAAGTGTCCGAGAAACATCCTATAAATTTAAAAGAATATTTTCGTACTAATTTATTTCACACTATATTCAAGGATAATTGAGCCACATCTCTATTTTTTTTTCTAGAAATTAATTTGAAGATACATTTTTTATTCACCCTACCCGCACTTCATTTATTTCTAACAAAGACATCCTCGTTTTTGGCATAATATTGTTTGAAAATATAGATATACACTATTGTATTCACGTATTAATTATGTAATAGATTATGTATTATAACTATATTATAATGATAATTTCTTATCAATTAAGCCAAATATTGATGTAATAAGACGAAAATGTGCGCCATATATAAATGATCAATCATGAATCTATAATATAGTCAAAATAATAAATTACGAACGATGATACTAACCTTAATATAAATACAATACTAGTGCGTATATCGGACCCCTTGTTTCTTCACTACCTCTTATACTCTAATGTTGTTTGTGCCTTAGTATGATTGGCATCTATAATGGCCTTCTCAGAAGATCCTTTAGGAAAGTCTCCTCTGTTTATACTCGTGCGCACAAAATCCATAATAGGACGACATGTAGGTAACACATCAACGACATGATTTTCCCTAACTTGCTCCTCCTCTAATATCTCTGTATGAGCTGGTCTATGTGGCTCTCTCATAGCATCCAGTGTCATATAAGGATGTGGCACTCTAAAATACCACTAGACATAGTCATATGCACAACTCCATGCACTAGGAGCTACGATAGCAGATGATTAAGGAAATCATCATTCATGACACCTACATCTCTATAAGTCATGGTAGGAGGAAAAGAATTAGGGTGCAATCAATATACACTATGAAGGGCTCGGTCAATTGATTCCCTCTGAGCGAGATAAATGCACAAGCATGTGGCATATCCTCGGTGTAGTCATCAACAAATGATCGGTCGAACATGCATGGGAAGTGCTGGAGGATCCATCCTAGAAAATGGTACAGATGAATTATTAGTAATGGTATAACACAAGTGTGATGAAAATGGTACATAAACAGTAAATGATACAAATATATTATTGTCAACAATGTGCAGATATCTATCATTTTTCTGGTCTTCCAAAGACAACCTTCAACTAACTTGGAGTACATATAGACCAAACAAGCGCCCCCTAGTTGTACTCATGAATTCGTTTCAAGTTAGTGAAATATATGAGATAAAACAGATCCACGTAATAGGCACTCTTGTCCACAAAAATGGATCTGCCAACCAAGTACAACATGTATGCCTTCAATGCATATGCTCTTTGCTGCATAATTTGACCCATGTCATGCCTGTTACATCTTCCAATCAGGAGAAGATTATTAGACTACTCTAGGATTACCAGAGATTATGCATAGGAGCTGATGGTAGAGTTTTTGGGAGTTGACCCATGTGATGCTCTGCCGCAGTGAGCTGGTGTGCGTACAGGCTCTCTAAGAATCCAAATCTAGAATGACACCCTCGGGTGTTTTTTTATCTTCTTTAGAGCATCACATGGGTCAACTCTCAAAAACTCTACCATCAGCTCCTATGCATAATCTCTGGTAATCCTAGAGAAGTCTAATAATCTTCTCCTGATTGGAAGATGCAACAGACATGACACATTTCCTAGGATGATGGACATCTCACCACATGGAAGATAAAAAGATGAAGTCTCAAAGTTCCATCTTTCAACGAACACTGACAATATACCATGGTTAATAGTAGAATAATCAGTCATGCATAAATCTTATAGCCTAGATAGATGCAATGATCATGAAACATTGCTTATCAGGTTGTTGCAGCCTCGCAATCTTCCAACTATGGTTGATGCATTTTAAAGCATCACGGTACTGCAGTAAAATAAATTTTCATCGAAAAGTTTGAATATTATAACACATTTTTTCCAAAGAATAAATACAGATACTTTTTACCTCTCCCTCCCACACATGGTTGGCAGCATAGTCCACATCTAAAGGCAGCAGTGATAAGTCATACGAGTCTCCTCCAAACTCCTCAGGAACGAATGCAACGACAATAGATGCCTCAACTTGAGGTGCCACAGCCTGGACCGATGGGGCTTCCAAGGTATCGGGATTCACCACTGCTTCCTCCAGGAAAACGAAGTCGGAGATGCATGGTCCTTGGAAGTTGACGTCACCGCATCAAACTCACTAGACTCAATCGATGGTTGGCAGGGTCATACTTTTTCCATGTGAACCAATGCATGTTGCATGCTTTGCCGAGCCTCGTTCGATCTTGGCTATCAACCATGTTGGCTATAATTAAACCACATAATCAATACATAGTAGAAAAATCAAACCCCGATAAAACACAATGCAATCAAGCTAAAGAATGCAGGCAAAAACAATACGGAAATGCACTTCTGTATTTTTGAAAAATCAAATTTTGAACAAATACGTAAGTGCATTTTCATATTAACTTGCAACTAAAAAAACGAAAAAAAAATGACGAAAATGCATTGAAATCCAACATTCTCAAAATGCATTGTCATTTAAACTACCTATCAAACACATTGCTCAATTGAACTACATATCTAAACCATCTATTACGCAACCTAATAGTCAATTTTTACAAACGCATGTATAGAAAAATCAAGTGTGAAAACCTTAGATTTAAAAACTTATCAAATGTGAATTTTTTGGAGCACTTTGATTAATTGAATGTTGAGAGTAAAATTTAAACTTGAGTTAATAGAGCTTGGAGTTTAGAGAGTTTGAGAGTTTGAAAGAGCATGTTGAAAATGATGACGTAGGAGGGTCTCACATCTTATTGATTAAAACTCGTCCGAATGTTCATTTGCGTAAATGATATGGATATGGATTTCCATATCAATTTTTGATTAAAAAAATAAGATAATACACACTTGCAAATAAATTGTATGTGACATGAGATGCGTTCAAATATACATTCTCATATTTCAGAGATATTTTAGACGTAAGGTCAGTGTGAAAACAATCTTTATGATAAAAATAACCCCTAAAAAGTGTATGTAATTGGTAAGTGCGTGTGTGTATATATATATATATATATATATATATATATATATATATATATATATATATATATATATATATATATATATATATATATATATATATATATATATATATATATATATATATATATATATATATATATATATATATATATATATATATATATATATATATATATATATATATATATATATATATATATATATTAGATTTGGTATGAGAGTTGTTATTAAAGTTACCTTGAAGTTTCTTTATAAAAAAAGAACTTTAAGTTTTAAGTATTTCCTTAGACTTCAATGTGTACACGGGATGTGGTTATTTTACTGGATGGAAAAAGTGTACATTATTACTAGTATTGATTTTTTTAAGAATACATTAATTGTACTTGAAAAAAATTGAAAGGATGAGATTACACTGCACATGAATTTCACGGGAATCTCCTCCCATGTACATGAAGATATGGGTTTTTGTACCATGTTACTTTATTTGTGAAAAGATTGATGTTCCAATAGATATCAAGCAAAATAACCACTACAACTAGTGAGTGTAGAAAAATGATGAAAGCGATGACAAACAACTATAATTTTCAAAGATATTCATCCTTGTCAACTTTGGTGTCTATTGATTACTTCATTTCATGTAAATCAAAGATACCAACCACAGCATTATGCAATTTATCAAAATTATTTCATTATTTTTGTACAAAATGTGCTCTAGGATTGCATTAATTTAATGCAACTTTTTTGTTTGAAAATGTTATTCCTAAAAATATTAATGCAAAGTATATTATTCACATCTATTTGTTTGGTATTTGTTTGGTAATAATAGATAAGTTATTAAGGTTTCTAAGATTATTTTTTAATTTAATTTTATTTATAATTTTGAAATTTTAAAAATATAAAAAAGGTGTTAAATAATATAGAAGTGGATAGTTATAGTTAGTTATTTATTATTCTCATAAAAAAATAAAAGATTTTTATCGTTTAACATAAGAATAAATATTTAAAATTTTATGAGTAAATAATATTTTTTTGTAATAAAAAGTACCGGTGCATTATTTTTTAAAGCTTGAAACAAATATAATAACATAGAATTTTCAACCTCACATTTTCGAAAATATAATTTGAATCATCAAACAAATACCCCTTAAATTTTCATTCATGATTTTTTATAAAATAAAAAAGTACACGGGTATCATTTTTTAAAACTTAAAATAAACGTGAAAATATATAATTTCAAACCTCACATTTTCGAAAAAATACAATTTAAATCTGTTGGAATTAAACTAAAATTTTCAATGTGGAATTTCACCAAATCTTGGAGAATTCCGAACCATATTTTGATAAACAAGAATCAATCTTTCTGATTGATTACTTCTCTTGTTCTTCACTATTTACTCGAGTGAATCAACCATACATTGATTGCAAGATACTATCGCTACACAACGATGATGAAAGAAAAAAAGAAAAAATTGAATTGAGGAAGAAAAGTTGAGTTTTAATGTAAGAATGAAGAAAAGTTGTGAATTCTACAGAGTTTCTACCTGCTTTCAAACTGAGATTTTTTATTCAACCATGCAACTGCACTTCTGTGTTGTGTTACAATTTACAATCAATAATAGGGTTACTCTCTATTTATAGGTTGAGTTTGCTTGTGCACCAAGCAACCCTAACTAACCTAACTAACTCAGCTAAACAAAATAAAGAAAGCTAAGTCAACATTTCGATAGCTAAGCTAATTCGACACACATAGGCTTTTCGACATTTCCTTGCCTTTGTCGAGCAAATTGCTTCAACACAAGGAATTAAAATTCAACACACCACCTAATTCCTTGTGTCTAAGATATCTACATGCAACATAAATCTTAATTTCTTGAACACTTCGACCTGCATTCCTTTCGTCGTGATGACTGCAATTCCAATCTCAATTCTGCAGTGTTTCAAGTTCAACTTCGCTATTTCCACACGCTCTTAAAGATAAAAGAATCTCATTTCGATGTGCTTGCTTTGTCCATACGCTATCAAATTCTTTGTCAGATTGATAGCGAACATGTTGTTGATCTTCATGGTAATTGCTCCATGATTCTTCCCTGTAATCTCTTTAACCAGATTCACCATCCACATTTCTTGACATGCATAAAGATAAGCAACTATGTACTATGCTTCACACGACGACAATGCCACTACTGATGCTTTTCTTGAACTCCAAGAAACTGGTGCACCATCTAGCATAAACACATAGCCATCTATGGATTTTCTATCCTCGGCATCACTACACCAACTTGAGTCGGTGTAACCCACTAACTTGCTTTGTTTTCCTTCATCAGCTATAGGAAACAAAATACCATAGTTGAGATTCCTTTCAAATACCTTAGTATCCTCTTGGTCGCTTCTAGGTGCAATACCTTTGCCTTCTGCATGAATCTGCTCACCATACGCACATTGTATGCTAGATCGGACCTTGTGCAACAAAGGTATCGAAGTGATCCAATGAGTCTTCCGTACTATGTTAGATCAACACCATCTTTATCTGTGTCTTTCAACAGTTGCAAATTTGCATCTCAAATCTCTTGAGTATTTCACCTGCATATGCTCTTTGGTGCATCATTAAGCCTTTACTACACTTACAGAATTTGGTACCAAGGAAGTATGAAGGATTTCCCAAGTCTAACATTTCAAACTCCTCACCTATGTCATGTTTGAAGTCTTTGATAGCCTTCTTGCAACTTCCTGTTATCAACAGGTCATCGACATAGACATAGTATAAGCAATTCACTATTACTTCTTCTTACATATACTTCATACTCAATTGTGCACTTCATTAATTCCTTCTCCCTTATAAAGCTATATATCTTCTTATCTCAAGCTTTTGGAGCTTGATTAAGTGCATACATGACTTTATGCAGTATGTATACCTTGCTTTCTCCACCTTGTTCACAAATCCAGCTGGTTGTGAACATAAACTTGTTTAGCTAACGGATCATTTAGGATCACACATTTCAAATCCACCTAACGTATGTGCCAGTTGTTCATGTTTGTTAGACCAACAACCATCCTGATTTTTCCGATCCTAGAACAAGGTGCAAAAACTTTGCCAAAATAGATTCTTTCTATTTGAATAAATCCTTTCGTCAAAAGTCTTACTTTGTGTCGAGTTACTTCTCCTTTGGGATTCAACTTCACCTTGTATACCCCATTCACATTGATTTCCTTCTTACCTTGAACTAATTTGACAAGTGACCAAGTGTTATTGACTTTGATGGACTTCAGTTCCTCATTCATTGCTTTCATCCACTTCAAATCCTCCAATGCCTCAGTTTCATTGGCTGGTTTGACATCTGCATAGAAGAATAGTGTACCAGCTAGCCTTCATCATCGACCACATCATCTGATGTAATCACACATTCTTGAAACCTTGTAGGCATGTGTCTTGTTCTTTGAGGTCTGCTTGTGCTTTCTTGACCTCTGACTTCTTCTTGTAAAACTTCTCTTTCGGCTTCACTTGCTAGTTCTTCACATAAGATTCTCACTGAATCTTTTTTGACATTTTTAGTCCAATTTTATTCCTTTAGCTCGTCTATAATCGCGCCCCTGTTGATCACTACTTTCCTGTTCAGTGGGTTGAACAACTTGTAACCTCCATTCGAATTGTAGAAGTTTAAAGAAAATGAGAGAAGCCCATTATCACAATTTATAAAAATTGGTTTCTAATCACACAAATTTGAAGAAAGTTGATGAAGATAAGTGATTTTGGAGAAGAGAAAAGATGAGATTTTTATGGAGGTTGTGAAATGTTGAGAAGAGAAAGGTTTTTCTAGGAGGAAGAAAAAATAGTTAATGAGAGGTTATGACTTAGTTAAAAATTAATATATATATATATATATATATATATATATATATATATATATATATATATATATATATATATATATATATATATATATATATATATATATATATATATATATATATATATATATATATATATATATATATATATATATATATATATATATATATATATATATATATATATATATATATATATATATATATATATATATATATATATATATATATATATATATATATATATATATATATATATATATATATATATATATATATATATATATATATATATATATATATATATATATATATATATATATATATATATATATATATAGAGAGAGAGAGAGAGAGAGAGAGAGAGAGAGAGAGAGAGAGAGAGAGAGAGAGAGAGAGAGAGAGAGAGAGAGGGAGAGAGAGGGGCAGCAGATGAGTCAACTCAGGAGGAATAAAAGTAAAAACACTTTTTAAAGTGGTTATTCCTCAAGTGACTAAGTCGTTAGTCTAGATACTTAAGAGAGTTATGTTGTTTTCAAACACTTAGAGGTTGTAATCTTTCTAGATTATTGGATTAAGTTCTTGTCTAAGGCGAAATCACCTTGGTGGGTGGACTGGAGTAACTTTGTTTCTCGCCATTTCTTGGTGAAAACCAATTCAAACCCTCATTCAAATTTGGTGAAACCCAATTCAAACCCCTATTTCTTGTGTTTCTCGCCCCTTTAATTGGTATCAGAGCTCTAATTCTGGTATTGGTATTTTGCAAACACTTAACCGTGTCAGATAAAGATCCAGATGAGCTTTGAGAAACACCTTGATAATTTCTACTCTACCAACTACTATTCCAATCTCAAATGTTCTTATTTCTATCTACCACCATTGTGTGTGAAAAGGTTGAGTACTATAAAGATGAACTAGAAAGTTTTTCCTAGATGGTGATACTGATCTCTTGAATATGGTAGTTGATAACTACATATCTCCCTCAGGTGAAGCTGGTAAAAGGCTAAAAGTAAATTTGAATGATCAGTTGGAAAAAGATTACAAGAATAATCAGAAAGCAAGATTCCTTATTTACTGAAAGTCAATTCTTATTGAGTATGAGATGTTTTCAAATAAAAGATTGCTAAGTCTACATTTGACTTTCTTTATGACTCATTAAGAATTTCTTTTAAGTCAAGGAAACAAATTCTTGTGTTTTGATTCAGGAGCACATAGACTTCAAAATGAAGGATGTTGAAGACCGTTGAAATCTTGTTTTCATACCATGGTTGTAGGACTTAGAATTTTGAACACAGGTTCTTTCTTTGAAGAAGAGTACCAGAATCTTGCCATTCATATGAAAGCTTTTAGTAGAGTTTATTTTGATCAATGCTCTCTAGAAGAACTTGGGAGTTTATTTTGATCAATGCTCTCTAGAAGAACTTAGAATTCTGAACATAGGTTCTTTCTTCCCATTTATAGAAGATCTGATCAATGCTCTCTAGAAGAACTTGGGAGTTTATTTTGATAAGTCATGAAGATTAAGCTATAACATTTTAATTCATATGAGAGGAAATATGTAATGCTTACATTTATCAGAAGATCAGAAGAAGACCAGAAGTTCATAAGCTAAAGAAATTGAGGATTCCAAAGAAGATGAAGATAAAGTGTCACTCTGTCAAATATGACTAATCATCTCTTGAAGAAGAATTGTTGCAACAGACTCAAAGGAACTACATGTTCTGCTAGTTATTTCGAGTTTACCTCAAGACAAGTAAAAAGGTTTGATAAGCAAGAAGAAAAGGCTGAAGGTAACACGAGACGATTCTAAGTTCTCAAAAGATGACTGATATGAAGAACAAGCTAACATAGCACTATGGCTAGTGTCATACCCAAAATTTTACCCTTATATTAATAGGTTCATTTCGCATTCCATCTCATTCTGCATGGCCTTTTATCTAACCACTAACCAGTTTGCCCAGTCTGTTAGTTTTTGCAGGAAAATCACGTTGTGTGCATTTTAATTTATGAAGGGCAAAAGGGTCATTAATTTGCGGTCTACTGACAACTTATGAAGCAAAGTTGTCGTCAGGAATTCTTCAAGCGGTTTGGGTTTTAATCTTCCAGTCATGTGATTTTATTTGAGAATGGGCTGAATTTTACGACAGGTTTCTCGTGACACAACATTTTATTCAAGAGCCGAGATTTAGTCGTCAATTGGATTTCAGAAGTGTTGTTGATTCATAAACTGTATGGAGCTGAGTGTGTTGCAATATCAGTGGATTCGAGGTTAAGTCGGTGCTAGAATTTTCTTTGAGGAATTTATTCCGACAGACACATGTTTTCCTGCTTTCTGCTAGTCATCAGTCGATTTTAAAGGAACAATGGAATTTCGGTTCGTGTTGAATTTCTAATGAATATCAGTTGGGTTGGTCACGGGAATTCAGTTGGAATCGACTCAGGTTACAAAGTCAGATTGTTCAAGATACAATTTGAGTTGTAAATGCCGAGGGAAGTTCATTTTGTCGTTTAATCGGATTTCTCTGCTTATCCGTTCAAGGTCATATTCGCCGATTTTATTATCGGGTATGAATTAATTTGCAAAAGGATTTGTTCGAACTCAGCAGTTACGTTGAATTTAAATCGTGCAAGATGATTAATTTTCGAATTCGGAGTTTGGAACGTCAAAGCTTAATCAGATGATTTTAATTGAACGAATTTAGCTGGACGAATTCACTTGGATGAGTTTAATCAGATAAAATTAATTAAATGAGTTTAGTTGCTTGAGTTTAATCGGATGAGTTATTTGGAGAAATTTAATCGGAGAATTAAATTCAATTTAATAATAAAAATATAATTTATTTATTCTATATTTTTTATTACAATATACAAAAATGATTACAATTTTAAATCCATTCCTAAAAAGTCCTAATTTTTCTAAGATTGTCTTCGTGTCGATCTTCATCATCGACTTTTTTTTGAACCTGCAAAAGAATCGACAACAGAGAAAATAATTTAAATGGTTAGCATCAATAAAAATGGTTTTTGATCGGTTCCGATACCCTTAGTTAATTATCATCATCGGGTACTTCGGGAGGGTAACGGAATATTCCGCCGCCAGCTCCTGACTTTACTTTTCGAACCCGACACCGACCCGACAACATCTGTTCAGTTTGTTCCAAGAGAGAGAAAAGTGATTTTTTTTGGAAAAGTGATTTTGGAAAAAGCACTTTTCCTGAAAAATGATTTTTTTTGCCGAACAGGTCATAAACAGAATTTCCCAAAAGTTCTGCAACCAAACGAATCAAACTAATTCCCTGAAAGAACTCCATGAAGAACGCAAGTTTCCAGCCTCAAAAATCTCCAAATACAAACAACAACAAAACCATAAGATCCGTGTTCAACAACCAAGCAACAAATTCATCAGAAAAAATCGTAAACATCCAGGCCCAAAATATCAAGAAGAGAATAATATAAAATCAACACCAGAAAATCATAAGGGGGACAGATCTGGAAAACCCTAATCGTCAATCATCACAAAACGGCGGCCGTAAACTCATCCAAAGCAACATGAAACTCAACTGGACTCAGAGAAGTGGAAGCTTCTCATCATCGTCACAAAAATCTCCATTCGTAACAAATCAAAACCAGACGGACGAAAAAAGACGGAAATCATCAAGCCATCTTCGAATCATAAACTGAAACCCACCACAGACTTAGTTTTCTTCATCATCGGCCATCACCCACAACCTCGTCATCACCGCAAGTTACCGCAAGCCGCCGCAAATCATCGACGAAATTGCTTCAAACCCGTGAAAGGTAAGCAACTCATTTTTCATGTTTGTTGTTTTGATATTTCAGGTATCATATGAAGAAGAGGGTGACGAAATGGACAAGAAATTGAAGAAGAAAAATTTCACAGCAAGCTCAAAGAAGCAACAATGGTCGTCGTTCGCACAAGTAAGAAGAAGAGGGTCAAAGAAACCCTAGAACATGCAGCGCCATCATTTCCCCTTCCCCCATTTATATTTCATTCTTTTATATTTATTTTATTTTTATTTTAACTTCAGATTTTATTTTTAGTTTTATAACAAAAACATATACTCTATCTTATGTCTTTAATTAGAATTTAAGTTTAAAACCAAACTTAAATTAAAAGTCTTAAATTAAAAAAAAACATTTTCTTAAAATTTAATTAAAACCTTTTTAAAAAACAAAATTTAAAACAAAAATCTTTTTTAATAATTAAAAACTAGAATTTAAAACTTAGATAAAAAAAAAAGCTAAAATGAAAACTATTTTTAAAATTTAATTTAAAATTTTAATTTAGAATTTCAATTCTCAAGTCAAGGGTTAAAAATTCTAAAGTTTTAAAATTAACATTTTTATAAATCTAATAAAATTAACTTAGTTGTTAATTTATTGATTTTCTAATTAAAACTTTGTAAAGATTTAATTCTAATTTTTAGAAACAGTAATTTAAAACCCATCAAAAATTTAACTTTTAAAAAAAAAACATTAAAACTTGTTAGAAATTGCTAATTTTAATCAACTTTCTCCTTTTAATTAAGACTATTTTTCAAATTAATCCTAATTTTTTTCTTAAAACATGTCTAACCTAATTGTGTAGTATTTCGCTTTCAGTTTCGAATTGAACTGTCGCCTAATTGTGGATTGGATCCCAAACTTTGCCCCGTTTAATTTTGTCTGATGTTTATGACGTTCCTAACATTATGTCGCTATTTGTCCTTGTTTACTAACATCATATTTTTTTCGTATTTCATTTTGTATGGTTGTAAATTATGCGAGGACATCGTCACTTTTATTTCATTATTATTCTTGCCTTTTTCATGGTTGTAATTTATGTGGGGACATCGTCGCATTTTATCCCGTTATTGTTCATTCTTGCACACTCTCCCATATTTCAATACTGTTGCTTGATATTTTTCTCATTATATTTATTTACCGTTTAATTCCCTCAGAAGGAATAGGTCTAGCCATTTGACCGTCGTGTCAATAGTCCTTACCCTTGACTTTTTCCCCTTTCAAACTTAGAAACTCCGAGTCGCCGTACTCATATTTTCAGGCGTCCCGCCGTGGACAAGTTTACCTTTTACCCTAGCATTAGGATAAGGAGTCGCCACACTCCGTATAAGTTCCCGCCCTGGAATATTTTACACCTTTTCAATTCAATTACAACGTAGAAATTGGAGT
>OZ012738.1:412058871-412526447 GCA_963859935.3 Lathyrus sativus | reverse complement strand
TATATATATATATATAAGCTTTGTGAAGTATATGATGAAGTATGGTGAGAATTGTGGAATATGCGTATGTGCATTACTTGTGTAATTGAGAGTTGTGAATATATGATTGTTGTATGAAAGTATGCATGTGTATGAATTGTTGATTTGAGAATTGTGAATGTGTAATTGTGAATTGGAGAGTAAACATAATATGTGTATGTTTATGTGAGATGTTGAGATTTATGGATATGTGCATGATGAATATGCTTGGTGATTATCCTTATTTGTTTATATATATATATATATATATATATATATATATATATATATATATATATATATATATATATATATATATATATATATATATATATATATATATATATATATATATATATATATATATATATATATATATATATATATATATATATATATATATATATATATATATATATATATATATATATATATATATATATATATATATATATATATATATATATATATATATATATATATATGTGGTGACGTACATGATGAGTTATAATGAATTGTGGTGAGAAAATGTGGAATATATGTATTCTGTACCTGTGCATTTATATATGATTATACGCATTGTTATTATGATAATATTTCTCACCCTTCAGCTGGAATGATGTCCTATCTGACATCGTGCAAGTATCAAGAGTAGAACTGCTTATAGTTGTGAAGTTTCTATTGGTATAGCTGTTTAGTAATTTAGTTATATTGGGTCGAGTCATGCTCTGGTCATGTAACACTGGGATCGTTTGGTTTATATTTTAGAGATACATTATTTATTCTATATTATGTTTTTATATTCATTGGAATATTATGATGTTGGCCTTGGTGCCTAAGTAATCTTGAAGTATGTGATGAATCTGAATATTCTGTTAAGAGAATTATGTTAGAAAATGAATCTGCTACTATATGCAAAGTGAAATTGTGAAAAGCATGATTATTTATTGAAGTGTTAATGAGCATGACAGGTGGTTTTTGATGTTTGAAAGTTATGTGTGACGCCCTTTTGTAAATGAATGATTATTTACTCTGATTATTCATATATTTTCTGTGGGGTTTAGAAGGGTGTTACACTCCCGACCAAGGTGACTTGAGAATCACCGCTCAGTTGAGGCCTTCTTGAAAAGCAGTACTGTTGAACGAGTATTCGTGAAAACATTCATTATTTTCGATTGGAGCCTGTGATACTGAGGACCGTAGTTACCTTTAACCCCACTTTGGCCTTTATTAGGACGTAGTGCGAGGACAATGAGGGAGTATTCCCAAAATAGTTTCTACGCAATACTACACTCAAAAGAGGTTCTCTTGAGAATATTGTTAACCACCGAGTCAGTCGGAAAATTGATAATATCCGAAAGACGGACTAATGAATTTGGGAATCTCTTTAGAACCTTGTTCTGCAGATACAATTAACCCTATAGTACATACCTTTTTGGGAAGGGTAGACCTTGGCTCTACTCATATTCCTCTAACCTAAGACCCTTATTTGCTTGTGTGTTTTGCATCCTGTCTTACATCGTATTGCATCCTATTTGCATCTTTGCATGATCTATTGCATATCTGATGTCTTTCCGGTAACTCATGTCCAGTTGTCTTTATCTTCTAGTTTCCCTTTGAGTCGTCAAGCTGATTCCCCGACACAAATATCAGACTAGAGCTAACTATAGACGCAAGATGTCAGAGCAAGAAACATATAATGCCGAAATCTGAATGGAGATCGATGAGTTGAAATCAGGCATGACCAAGCTCACTGAGATGCTTCAAGTACTGATTGCCAGAGGAGATCCACCTTAGAGGACCATCATTCAGGAAGTTTCAAGTGTCGATCCACCTCCTGTTCAATTTCCACCATCTACTTGGCCAGAGTTTGGTTTACCTCCTAACTACTCTCCGCCTTTTGCATCTACTGCTACGATTGGTCAGACTGTCAGATTGGTTTTTCAAGCTCCCGTCCTTGCCGAGCCCAGACCTGTGGTCCACACTGTTAACCAGACTATCCAAGCTCCCTTTGAGAACCCTCCCTATGAGTATAATGTTGTCGATGCTCAAGGGGAAGACCGAGAAGATTTTGTTGAGCCTGAGATTACCCGTGAACAGTTTCAGATCATAAATAAGAGACTCCAAGTTGTCGAGGGTACTGATTTCTTCAATGTAGATGCAGACAATATGTGCCTAGTTTCTAGTCTTGTTTTGCATGCGAATCCAAGACTCCTGAGTTTGTGAAGTATCAAGGTCACTCATGTCCAAGGGCCCATCTAGTCATGTACTTCCGAAGGATGGTGGCTTACACCAACAATCAGAAGCTGCTCATCCATTACTTTCAGGATAGTTTGAGTGGTGCTTCTCTCATATGGTATATGAACTTAGAGCATAACAGCGTCCACTGCTTCCAAGATCCCGACAACACCTTTATGAAGCAATAAAAATACAATTTGGACATGGCTCCCAATCACCGTCAACTTCAAAGTATGTCTCAGAAGGAAAGAGATTCGTTCAAGGAATACGCTCAGTGCTGGAAAGGGTTAGCTACCCAAGTTGAACCCCATATAGCAGAGAAGGAACTAACAAGAATGTTCATGGATACTTTGTCTCCTTTCTATTGGAAAAAGATGATTGGGAGTGTCTCTTCAAGCTTTACAGATCTGGTGACTATTGGCCAAAGGTTAGAAGAGGGTTTGAAAAAATGGTAAGGTATCCAAAGCTGCTGAATCTTCTAATGGTGCAAAGAAATCCTATGGGAATTTCCAGAAGAGGAAAGAGGATCAGACCAATGCTATCATGACTGAAGCAAGAAGGCCTCGCCATGGACCTCAATCTGTTGATCATCATGTTGTTGCTACCGTTGCTGCTCCACAACCAGCTCAGATTCCTCAGCATCTCGTTGTTAGACAGAACCAGTATCAAAATAGGAATCAATTCGTTCCTATTCCCATGACTTACACAGAACTATATCCTGACCTAGTTCGACAAGGGCTGATCACTAAAAGGGCCTTACCACCTCCTACTAATCCTCCTCCAGCTGGATTTAGGGCTGATCTCTAGTGCGCTTTTCATGAGGGTGCCCTAGGCCACGACTTGGAGCATTGTTTTGCACTAAAAGCTAGAGTGCGTGAGTTGGTTAGAGCTGGAATACTTGATTTTGAGGATAGTCATCCGAACGTCCAGAAAAATCCTTTGTCAGTTGTCGCTACTGCGAAAAAAGGTGCCGACAAAGACAGAAAAGTCTCCACCTATCGTTATTTATCCCAAAGGAGGGAAAGGAAACAATCAGGAAAAACCTAGTGAAAAGGGATAAGATCAGTCATCCCAACCAAACCTCGGGTTCGGGAGTCGGTTACGCAAGGGGAAGGTATTAGCACCCCTCACGTCCGTTGTATTCAATAGGATCCATGCTTGTTTGTTTATCTGACGGGTTGTTTATCTATCTACCTACAAGGTATGGTTCAAAAGAAAAAGAAAGAGGACTCGACAGAGCATCGCAGATCTGGGCCTACGTATTCCCTCGTGCAATGGGAAAGTCAGAGTCGACGTAGTTTGGCTAACTACGGGTGATAGGGGAAGGTTTCTCGCCAAGACATCGCGTCTTGTGCCTACGTACTCTCAACAGGTATGAGAGATCAGAGCGCATGTAGTTCGGGATAAAACAGAACACGGGCTAGTTCAACTATTTTTACCCGAGTAAGGTTAAACTACAGTTCCAGCAGTTAGGGACACGCCTATTTGCGGTAGAACCAAAGCTTAACGGTACTTTTTTCATCAGAAAAGGTTTTTCTTGATTAAGAGTGCCCCCAAAGGGAAAAAGAAGTTTGATGTTTGTTTTTGTCTTTTATCGTAGAAGAAGTGTTTTTTATGAATGTTTGTAATTCATATTGCACTAGAGACTATGACTTAGGACCGAATGCGTCGCATATCGTCCTAAGGACGTATACTAAACACTCTAGGTAATCGAGGAGAAGCCCCCCAATCACCACTTCCTAAGTAGCTTAAGGCTCGTAACATACGGTACAAATTAGCCTTTATTAAGTGTTTCACTGTGGTTTGAAGATGAGAAGAGATAAAAGGAATCTACAGGGGAAACTATCAAGCATCTTACTGTTGTTATACAATATGGCCCTACTGTTGAGTTTGAAAGGGGATCTACCCTACTGTTATCATACATGGATTCATCCTAAAGTCTATCATCACTTCTTAAACAAGGAAGTGAGAGTCCTAAGGGAACATGCAAAGGGAAGCAAAACAAAGTTATCAAGCAGGTGAAACATAAAGTAACTAGATGCAGATGCAATGCAACAGTACAAGCAAGGGAGACAAGCTCAACCTTAGACGCAAAAATGGGAAATTACAAAAGATAAAAGAACACACAAGCAAGGGAGGATCACCTCAACCTTCAATGCAATCAAGCAAGGGCAAGTACGAAAGCAGAGAAACAATCAAGCAAAGGGAGGATCACCTCAACCTTTAATGCAATCATGCTCCTAAACAAGAGTATCTACTCATGCAACACTATCCTAATGCATCACAGCAAACAGGAAATGAAATCAATCCATCAGGAGGGAGATAAACTAGATTAGCAACAAGGAAATCATCCCAAGGCTACATCAGGTTTAGATGTGTATCAACACAAGAGTCCATCCCAGGTTCAACCTCTTTATGGAATGCACAAAATTTAACCAAAGGAAGAATTAGGCTCTCACAAGAGGGATCCTAAGAATGTAGGACAGATGAGAATGGTGGAACCTATATGTCAATCTAAGGTATCTGGTTAATGTGTATCAACACAGGATGTCCATCAAAGGCTCGAACTCTTCATGGAAGGCACAAAATTCAACCAAAGGAAGAATTAGGCTCTCACAAGAAGAATCCTAATCATGTAGGACAGATAGGAAATGTGCAAAGCACTTAAGTCCTCAAAGGCTCAACCTCTTATGGAATGCACAGAATTCAACCAAAGGAAGAATTAGGCTCTCACAAGAGGGATCCTAAGAATAGGACTTGGAGAATGAAGGAAGATAGTATAAACCAAAGGAATATACTATGCCATTGAATGTCCATCCAAGGCTCAACCTCTTATGTAATGCACAAAATTCAACCAAAGGAAGAATTAGGCTCTCACAAGAGGGATCCTAAGAATTGGACTTGGAGAAGGAAGATAGTGTAAACCAAAGGAATACACTATGCCATTGAATGTCCATCCAAGGCTCAACCTCTTCTGGAATGCACAGAATTCAACCAAGGGAAGAATTAGGCTCTCACAAGAGGGATCCTAAGGATAGGACTAGGAGATATTGTAATGACTTGAATTGATCAAGACAAAGGGGAAGCATAAAGAGGAGAGGAATCATTCACAAAAAACTTCTAAAGAAACCCTACAAGAATGGCTCTAAAGGACATCCCTCCTAAGGGAGATAATGACATCATAAAGACTTGAAAACTACCCTACAAAGGTCTCAACCTATGTACTAAGGGTTCATGTAATGATTGGGTGCTTAGGGTTTGCTAAAAGTTCACTTAAAGGCAAAACTAGGTGGGATGCTAAATTGGGAACACCCTAATATCAGTCAGAATGTAAAATCTAGGAAAAATAGGAAAACAAGTCCTAAAATCCTAAAAAAAACTCCTAAGGGATCCTTAATGTGTTAGGAGGCTATGGTCAAAATTTCAGGTCAAGATTCTAAGTCTAGGTACACTAACAGAAAGCTAAACCACAAAGTGTTCTATGGGAGATGCAACTGGGAAAGGTACTAAAAACCTAACTCAAACCCTAATCAAACAGCTCCTAAAAAATAGGAGAAAAATACTAAAATATCGTACCATGTGTCAACAATCAGCATGAAAAAAATTAGGAATTCATTCCAAGTATCTATCAAGAAATAAAATCTACAAGTAGACATACAATTTCACATTTTATTAAATGGCTATTTAAATGAAAAATATGCAATTAAATGAAAAATGAATTAAAAATGGAATTAAAAAATACACAAAATTAAAAGACATCTCAATTCATGTTCATGATTTTTTCCAGAACTCATTGGCAATTTTACCTATTTTTAATGAATTAAAATGATCATGCAATAAAACATAAAAAAAATAAGAAAAAAGAAATGAAAATACTAAATCTGCATGCTGAATAGCAAAAAAAACTAGTTCAAAATCTCCTATGGGCCCTAAAGGGGGGGGGGTGTGAATATCAATGTCTGGGCCCAGGTCGAATTCACATTTCGCAAAAACTGATGATCACGTGTGCTTAGTCAATTAAAGACTACCATAGGTCTTAATCTCAACCATACACACATTAAGTAATCCAATCCTACGCCTTACACGCTGCCACACCATCAAGCAAAGTCAAACTATTCTGAAACTGGCTCACAAGCGTTGGATGAGGCTACTAGGTCCAGAAAGTCGCAAGATCTAAAGGCCTACGTTTAAACTGCAGTTTGGGGGGAGAAAATTCACAGTGGTGGCCAGAGAAGACTCCAGTCGTCTTCTCTAGCGAGGAGCTACAGTGCCAAGCCTAAAAACTTCATCAAACCTAAGAATTTTGATATTAATCTCTTCCTCTCTCCATGCTGATCATGATTCTACTTTCCAATTCCATTTTCTCTCAATTAATAAACTAACCCGAAGCCATAAAGAAAGTGTGCATCATCAAGAATTCTCATAATCAGGCCCCTAACCTATCCTAGATTCATCTAGAGGTTGTCAAGAACCTAACCACATACAAAACAAGTCCTAATTCCTCCTAAATCGTGAGCAATTTTGAAAGTTACATACCTCTGAAAAAGCTTCAACACAACCTTCAAAATCCACTAAATCTTGATGCTTCTTTCCTAGAATCACTCTATGCAACCTTCTGAAGCTTTTGCAACTCTTGATTTTGATGGAAATTGGCCAATTCTTCAGATATGATTTTCCCCTTCAACCACTTTTCTCCAACTGCCTCTAACTGTTTCTGGCGCCAATTCTCATCAATCCTCATCTCAGAATGATCAAGAACTTATATAGAATTGATTTGGAATGATTTGGGGGCCCAAAAGTGCCTGTTTGGCCCAAATCCAAAATTCAATTTTCATCACTTTTTCACTGTGCCATATGCACTAAAACAGAGCCAAGAAGCTTCAAAGTTGCTTCAATTCCCTTGCTGGTAGTGTTAGGAACATGGAGGGATAGGATTGCCTCCTTATTTTTTATCAATGGTAGATGTTGGTTTTGTTTCTTCAAGCTTAAGAAACATGTGAAATGAGCATGTAAATGACTCCAAATCTCAAATGTGGTAATTTCATTGTTCTTAGAATGCATTGGTGACTCAAAAAATGAACTCATGTGTCTTGAAATGGTTCATTAGGAATTAATTTGAATTTTTGACTTTAAATGCCTTTAAAGTTCCTTTTTATGAAATTTTCTTCAGCCTATCCTCAATCCAATCCATATCAATGAATCCTTGGTGTTTGATTGAGTAAATAACCCCATTTTGAGCAACTTTCAAGTTGAAAAAATTTGCATTTGAGGTATGCAAAGTGGTGAAATGGACCTATAATCCAAAATGACTTATAATCTTACTTTCCCAAAATACCCTTACCTTGCAAGCTTCATATCTTGAGTTCTATAAATCCAATCAAGGACTTCTAGTACTCTTTGGAAAACTAAGAAGATAAGGAACAACATTCATGTTTGGGTCAAGGATAGTTGAGGTCCTTCTAGGTCAAAAAATGGCACGGAAGTTGGTTGACTTTCAAGTACCAAAATCACATTCATCTGATGACCTGTAACTTGTCTGCTTCATAACTTGAGTTCTATAAATCCTATCAAGGACTTCTAGTACTCAAAATAAAGCTAAGAACATGCTCTACATGTTTCATGTTGGGGTCAAGATGAGATGAAACTTGTATCTTGAGTTATGTGGTCTTGAAGTTAGGCACTAAACCAGAGGATTTTATGACATTCCTTTCATCGTCACTCCTACATCCATTGTTGAAGCTATCACCTGTGTTCAAATGGGTGTTATTGTGGACGAGTTTCATATAAACTATACCTTTTTCAAAAATCTCATTGACATTCACGATACCTCCTTTCTCAAATATGAAGCCAATAATTCAGAGAGGCTTCTTCCCACTGCTAAAGCTTGGTTCTATCTTCTTCTGACCAGCTTTCGACCTTATGGAGTAGACAAAAATGTATTGCCCCATGAGGACAGACTTTTCATCTACTTTCTGATGAAAAATATCTGGGTCAATCTACCTCATTCCTTATGGAAGGGTTCTTTCTGAACTTTTCTATAAAGCTGAGATCATTGGTTTGGCTAAGAGGCTTTGACCGGATGTTGCAGCTGCTGAAGAAAGGTGTGAGGTGGTTACAAGTATGTTAGATTGGTGGTCGTGTCTGCTTGATAGAAGTGTGGTGTTTGGACACTTTCGGGTCTTGTGGCTTCTGCGTCTATAGTGTGTCCTTGGGTGTTTGGATTTTTCCGATGTTTTGGTTCTTATGGTTTTTTTGTTATTTGGTTGTATAGTTATGGTTGTGTTTCCTTTTCCTCGCTGTTCTTTTACATATCTTGCTTGTACTCCTTCTATAACATGAATGAAGTTTTTGGTTCTTTTCTTTATTTTGTTATCTATTGGTCATTTATTCTTTATCAGTATTTTGATTAATTGTCTCGCCACTTTTTATTGACTATATTTTTATGCTTTTTGATTTCTGAAAAAGGTGAGAAAGTGAAATGATTTTTATATATCTATTCTCATAATCTTGATCTCAAATACATATTTCAATATGCTTTTACTTCTAACGTATGTTTAATATTTGATCAGGAACTTTGCAAAAGTTCACTATTTGTTAGAACAGACTATCAAAAGTTATGACCAAGAAGAATGCTCTAAATGAGCTTGCTCTGATGTAATACATTATTCAAGGAAGAATTGGTCTTGACCACTTATTAATCAAAAGCAATGGTAGCTAGACTCTAGTACTTCAAAGGTCCTGGACCTTATGGATATCCAATCAAGACATGGTCATTCAAGAATTGTTTAAGTTTTGAACTTTCTTATGACATGTTGATTTCTGCATCTTTTGGTGATATGTCTAAGATATTGAAAGAACCTAGCTCTGATACATGATGTGAGGCATCAAGCAAGTTACTAATCAAGTTCTGATACGTCATTGTGTTCTAATAGCAAGCCAGATTATGAGATGAAGACCAGGCAGTTCTAGTCAGACTCTAATGAGACGTCACAAAGAAGTATATCTTTTCTATTCTTATGCTCTGTACTTCAAAATTATTTTGGAAGTCTTGGTATCAAGGGGAGACTCTGAACAAGCATAAATGAATTTTGAGAGTAACATATTCAGGGGGAGCTGGTTAGCCTAACTCTGATTTTGTGGTTTATGATTATTGCCCAGTACGAATTTCTCTATCAAAATACATTATTTATCATCATCAAAAAGGGGGAGATTGTAAGAATAAGAATAATTCGATACTATATGGTTTTTGTCTACTTTGTAGCTTTTTCTAACAGGATCTGGCTCTAATAAAAAGGCGTGTAACATCATCAACTCTGATCTAAACACTCTAGAAGAAAACATTTGGTGTTCCTTATTAAAGTCAAGTTTCAAGAATGCTTCCAATACAACGGTTCTGAAGAACGTTTGTGCTAGAGGTTTTGATCATGACATTGTGTGTAAAGCCTTGAAGGCTTTCTAAGAAATGTGCTTCTAAATGCTTAAAGTTCTGAAGTTTCTAAAGATAAGGTTCTGTTGAATGAGTTCTGAAGTTTCTAAAGATACCATTTCTATATTAACAAAGTTCTAAAGATTCTGAAGACAAGGTTTTGTTCAACGAAGTTCTAAAGACTCTGAAGACAAGTATGAACAAGTACTTAAGACCCCGAAGATAAATGTCTGATTGAACAAGCTCTAAAGTTTTCTGAAGACATCACTTCTAAAGACCAAGTGCTGAAGACTCTTAAGACAAGGTTCTGCTGAACGAAGATCTAAGACTCTGAATACTTAGGTTCTGAAGTTACAAGTATTGATCTCTCTACAACATGCTTCCTCAAATATACATCTGAATCCTCTAAAGAATTAGAAAATAGAAGATCAAGAATGGTTAGATACTACGCCGAATATAAAAGTACAAAGTAGTCTGTGACCTCTACCTGGATAAGGTGGCGCAAGGACAACCTTTTTGTATTATTATATGACCTTTCCTTCAAGTGATAGTTGGGAAATTACAGTTGGAATTTATTTACTATTATACCCTCCAACAGATCTATTTTTAAACTCTATATATTGAAGATCTCAATGCTTACAGTAAAAAAAAAGATGTGCAGAGACGAAAAGAAGTAAAGAGAGAGCTGAAGAAAACATGAGAGTATGTGTGTCAAGCGGAAACAAATCACCAATATGTAAGCTAAAAAAATATGCTTGTAGAAAACAAAGATAAAGCGCTGCTCTAAAGAAAGAGAGAGAGAAACATTAAAAGAAGCTTTTAAGCAACAAAAGTCATGCTGATACGATGCATATCTTTTGGAGATCATTCTTAAGATAGTTTTGTATATTAGCAAGGGAATTTTGTTCATATCTTGATAGAAAACACTTTTGTGTTTATTGTTCTTAAACTTGTGTAATCTACTTATTTAGAAGCATAATTTTGTACACATATTTCTAACACTTTTCAAAGTGGTTATTCCTCAAGTGACTAAGTCATTAGTCTGGATATTTGAGAGGGCTAAATTGTTTTCTAACACTTAGAGGTTGTAATCTTTCTAGATTATTAGATCAAGTTCTTGTCTAAGGCAAAATCACTTTGGTGGATGGACTGAAATAACTTTGTTAGCAACGAACTAGGATAAAAAATAATCGTGTTCATATTATTTTTATTCTTTTGTTAGCATTGAAGTTTGAATTAGAAGAAATGATCAAATTTGGTGAAAGCCAATTCAAACCCCCCTTTTTTGTGTTTCTCACCCCTTCACCCAATGCTTCAAACTCCATCCCAAAATGATTTGCGAGTTGAAATTTATGATCAAAACGGTGCACGAAGGTGCTAGTAATAAAGTTGATGCTTTTCTGAAATTTTCAGCATGATTTTCATCTTCTTTAACCCCAAAAACGTCCATGAAATTATCACTAAAAATATTTTATGGTTTTAAATTCAATCATAAACATACCAATATCAATCACTACTTATATTCATGTAGTCACACCAAAAAATTCATAATTTCATACCCTACTATCACCATAATCATCATCCCAAATCCTTAACATACATACAACAAACATAAAATTCAGTAGCAATTCAAAATTCATCATCAACAAATATCTATTACTATAGCCACAACAATTACAATTCCTTCCTCACAATCATGGCCATAAATAAACAAAAATTATAACATGGCATAAGACCAACCTAAGAGGGTAAGGACCCCTCACTACCATCTTATGATTAGACACCCTTATAGGAATAGTTCCCCCCAGCCTAATTTTCCAGCAAGAGCACTTCAAGAATGAGGTTTTTTCTTCTTCTTCTTCTTCCTTAAAGCTCTAACTTCCTAATGCCTTTACCTCTTTTCACTTCTCTTGTTTTTACGTACCGACTACTTTCAGGTTAACCAATGCCTTCTTTTAGATCAAAAACCTAGTACCTTATTTTGGTTATTCCCATTCCACCCTTACTTATCTATGCTTCCTATTTTATTTTTATAATAAATCTAATTTCCCTTATTTTTTAATAACTCTATAAATTCTATTTCTCCACAAATTTCTCATTCTTTTATTTTAATAAAAATCCTACTAATACTTCTTATTTTCCTATTATTCTACTATACTCATTTAATTAAATTAAATAAACTTATATTATTTAACTATCAAATAATTCTAAATACTTTTAATTTATTCCAACTGACTTCTACTCCAATTGATTATTTAAATACCACAACTCATCAATCCAACAAATTACACTAAATTATAATTAATTCATAATTAACTTGATTAAAATAAACCATTGAAAATGGGGTGTTACATTGTGGAATGTAAAAACCAAATCTTAAAGGAGTTGGCAAGAACTACGATAAATGAGACTAGTCTACCTAAATATTTTTGGGTCGATGCGATAAGTATGGCGTGTTACATGATAGTTGACAGTAACGAACGAAAGGTCAATTGTTGTGAATGAATGAATTCATGATGAAGCGATGTTAAGATGATTTAACATGATTGGGTGTTCTGTGGGTGTTTATGTTAGAACACAGATTGGTTCTTAATAATATCTCTATGTTTTGATGATAACTATTATGAAATTTTGTAATTAAGAATTATATACTCTAAAATTTGCTTAAGAATGTTTGTTGCAGATATTAAAGTAAATATTACTCCAGAAGCAAATCAGATCTGAACATAAGAAATATGCTAGACTCTGAAGCGTCAGATGCACCCATTAGAAGATTCTGAACGCTGCCATCAGAAGATCCTGAGCGTAGCCTCCAGAAGGATCTGAAGCAGAAGCTCCAGAAGAATCTGAAGCAAGTCAGAAGCATCTGAACCAAAGAAGAATTCTGTATGAAGAGTTTTCAAGCATAGTTACTACAGAAGATTCTGAGAGTACTAAAGCTGCCAGTACTGAGGATCTGACTCAAAACTCTGCTCTGAACTTATACACGCTAAAAGCACACTTGCTGCAATGACTCTGATTCAGCAAAACTCTGACCAACATCAGAAGGCTCAGATCAAATTAGACTCTGATGATTCTTGCTGAAAATTGTTGAAGAAGAATTCAAAGATTATGTCTGTTGGAATATCCAAACGACTCTTTCCTTATTTATGCTAGACACAAGAACACAGACAAAAAGGATTTTTCTGTGCTTTCTTCTTCTAGGAAAGGTCACTTGATGTGAAGACAAAAAGGGCTCAGACCTTTTAGTACACACTTCTCAACGTGAAAAGCTCTTGGACCACTGTGCCTATAAAAGCAAGTCTCCACTCATCTTCTTCAGTTGACGAATCACTTGAAAAGAATTCAATATCAAAAATCTCATACAAACTCATATATTCTTGCTAGAATTAATTCCTTTGTTCTTAATCTTAAGTGAAAAATCACAGTTGTGATAAAGCTTTATTAGAAGCATTTTAACACTTGTATTTGTTATTACATTTGATTGTAAGAAAACCTTAAGAAGATCCAGTTAGGATCAGTAGTTCTTGAGAAGACTTTGAACAGTTGTTCTTAGTGCTTACTATTGTAATCAGTTGATTAAATAGTAGATTAAGTCCTTGTTTGAGAAAGGCAAATCACTCTAGGAAGGGTGGACTGGAGTAGTTGAGTTCAACGAACCAGGATAAAAATACTTGAGTTTTTATTTCTAAGTTTTTATCTTCATACATATTCAACCCCCCTTCTAAGTATTTTCTCACCTTCAGTTGGCATCAGAGCTCCAGTTCTGTGTGTGCTACCACTTCACAGTGACAGTAAAGATCCAGTGAGAAAAACTTTGATATATATTTGGTTATTACTATGGTTGATAATTCAATGTCTAACATTAACAACAAATATGAAGAAAGGGACAGAATCAGCACTAAACCCCCTATGTTTGATGGGGAGAAATTTGATTATTGGAAAGACAGGATTGAAAGTTTTTTCCTTGGTTATGATGCTGATTTATGGGATTTGGTCATAGATGGATATGTTCATCCCATTGCTGGGAATGGCAAGAAAGTAGATAGAAAATCTATGACAGAAGCCCAAAAGAAGGAATTTAGAAATCACCACAAGGCTAGAACAATATTGTTAAATGCAATATCTCACACTGAGTATGAAAAGATCACAAATAGAGAAACTGCATTTGACATGTTTGAGTCCTTAAAGATGACTCATGAGGGAAACTCTCAAGTCAAGGAAACAAAGGCTCTGGCTCTAATTCAGAAGTATGAAGCTTTCAAGATGGAAAAAGCTGAATCTGTTGAAGCTATGTTCTCCAGATTTCAAATACTTACAGCTGGACTAAAGGTTCTGGATAAAGGATACTCTACTGCTGATCATGTGAAAAAGATCATCAGAAGCTTACCTACCAGATGGAGACCTATGGTGACTGCGCTGAAAATGGCTAAAGATCTGAACAAGATCTCCTTGGAGGAACTAATCAGTTCACTAAGGAGTCATGAAATTGAACTTGAGGAAGATGAACCTCAAAAGAAAGGTAAATCAATTGCTTTAAAATCTAATAAATATGCTAAAGCATTGCAGGTGATAGAGGAAAGCTCTGAAGAATCCTCATCTGAAGATGAAGATGAACTATCCATGTTGTCTAGAAGAATAAACAAACTCTGGAAGCATAAAGGAAAGAAGTTCAGAAACTTCAGGAAGCCTGACCAAAGAAAAGAATCTTCTGGACACAGAAGATCTGGCAAAAAGGAGGTTGTCTGTTATGAATGTAAAGAACCTAGACATTACAAAAATGAATGCCCAAAGGTGTTGAAAGAAAAGCCTAAAAGAAAATCTGATAAGAAGAAGAAGGTTCTAATGGCCACCTGGGATGATTCAGATACATCTGAATCTGAATCTGAGTCAGAAGAGGAATGTGCCAATGTAGCATTGATGACAGACATAGAAGATCAGGAGAAAGGAACTTTAGGATCTGAATCTGACTCTGAATCTGACTCTGAGGCTGAAGAGGTAATGGCTAAACTCACTAAAGAAGAACTTATAAAAGTGTTATCAGAAGTTCTGAAGAGCTATAACAATATTAAGCTCAAATACAAGAAGCGTCAAAGCAATCTTGTATCTGAGAATAATATTCTCAAATCAGAAGTAGCTGAGCTAAATGAAAAGAACTTAAGATCGAAAAATGATTCTGAATTAGCTCAACAAAACTCTGATTCTGAAACTGAGTCTGAATGCAAAAATATTTTGGAAAAATATGATTACAGCTTTCAGAAGTTTCTTGCTAAAAGCATAGACAGAAGCAAAATGGCTTCTATGATCTATGGAGTTAGCAGAAATAACAGAAAAGGAATTAGATATAAATCTTTCTCTGGAAAGGATTTAAATCCAAAACCTGTTGATAAAATTATCATCAAGAAAACTCCTTTATATTCCCACTTTAAATTTGGTCACTTGAATGATATTGAACACACACGTTCTGAAAAGAACATTCATGTGTTTAAATCTAAGGCTAGTCAGAATAAACCTTATGTTGAAAAACAGAAGTTTAGACAAACCTTCAGAACAACTAACCCAAAAGGACCCAAGAAGATCTGGGTACCTAAAAGTAAAATAATTCCTGTTGCAGATGTTCTTAGCAGCAAGGTCAGGACGCCAATCATGGTACCTGGACTCTGGATGCTCGCGACACATGACAGGAGAAAGGTCTATGTTCCAAAGTTTGGAGCTTAGATCTGGAGGTGATGTGAAATTTGGAGGGAATCAGAAGGGCAAGATCATTGGATCTGGCACTATTGGAAATGGTAAACTTCCCTCTATTACTAATGTTTTACTTGTAGAAGGATTAAAGCATAACCTATTGTCCATAAGTCAATTAAGTGACAATGGTTATGATATAACCTTTAATCAAAAATGTTGTAAAGTTATTAGTCAAAAGGATGGCTCAATCCTATTTAGTGGAAAGAGGAAAAACAACATTTATAAAATAAATCTTTCAGAACTTAAGGTTCAGAATGTTAAATGTCTCTTGTCTGTTAATGAGGAGCAATGGGTCTGGCACAGAAGATTGAGGCATATTAATATGAGACGTATATCTCAGATTAATAAACTTAATCTTGTCAGAGGACTTCCTAATCTGAAGTTCACCTCAGATGCTCTTTGTGAAGCATGTCAAAAAGGGAAGTTTTCAAAATCATCTTTTAAATCAAAAAATGTTGTTTCTACTTCCAGACCACTAGAATTACTTCATATTGATCTGTTTGGACCAGTGAAAACTGCATCCATCAGAGGCAAGAAGTATGGATTAGTCATTGTTGATGACTATAGTAGATGGATATGGGTAAAGTTCTTAAAACACAAGGATGAGTCACATTTTGTATTCTTTGACTTCTGCAAACAAGTCCAGAATGAAAAAGATTTCAAAATTATAAAAGTCAGAAGTGATCATGGTGGTGAATTTGAAAACAAATATTTTGAAAAATATTTTAATGAAAATGGCATTGCTCATGATTTTTCCTGTCCTAGAACTCCACAACAAAAAGGAGTTGTAGAGAGGAAAAATAGAACTCTGCAAGAAATGGTCAGAACCATGATCAATGATACTAATCTGGCAAAGCACTTTTGGGCAAAAGCAATCAACACAGCCTGTTACATTCAGAACAGAGTGTCTGTAAGACCTCTTCTGGAGAAGGCTCCCTATGAACTGTGGAAGAATAGAAAGCCCAACATTTCATATTTTCATCCTTTTGGATGTATTTGCTATACGTTGAATACTAAAGAAAATCTGAACAAGTTTGATTCCAAAGCACAGAAGTGTTTCATGCTTGGGTATTCTGAACGCTCTAAAGGCTACAGAGTATACAATACTGAAACACAGATTGTGGAAGAATCTATTCATGTTAGATTTGATGATAAGCTTGGCATTAAAAAGCCAAAGCAGTCTGAAAACTCTGCAGATAGAGAAGTAGTCTTCACAGACTTTGAAGGCTCAGAGGCAAACAAAGCTCAAGTGAAGGAACCAGAAGCAACGCTAGATGCAATTCCTTTAACTTCTCAGATGAACAATTTAAACATTTCTGAAGAATCAACTATTAGAGGATCATCTTCCAGAATCAAAGCTTCTCATCCAGAGAATGTTATCATTGGAAAGAAGGATGACCCTATCAGAACAAGATCCTTCCTCAGATCATCTGAAGCATCATTATTTGGCTTGGTGTCAGTAATTGAACCAACTTCTGTAGATGAAGCTCTGCAAGAAAATGATTGGATTATTGCCATGCAAGAAGGGCTAAATCAGTTCACCAGAAATGATGTGTGGGATTTAGTTCCAAGACCAAAAGGATTCAACATAATTGGATCTAAATGGGTCTTCAGAAATAAGCTCAATGAGAAAGGAGAAGTTGAAAGAATTAAGGCAAGGCTTGTTGCTCAAGGGTACAATCAGTAAGAAGGTATTGATTACACTGAAACTTATGCTCTAGTGGCAAGGTTAGAATCTATACACCTTCTTATTTCATTTGCTGCACAATATAACATCACTCTATATCAGATGGATGTTAAAAGTGCCTTTCTAAATGGTATTATAGAATAAGAAGTTTATGTCCACCAGCCTCCTGGTTTTGAGAGTGAAAAGTTTCCAGATCATGTTTTCAAACTAAAGAAATCTCTGTATGGTTTAAAACAAGCTCCTAGAGCTTGGTATGAGAGATTAAGCAATTTTCTTCTGGAGAAAAATTTCATCAGAGGCAAGGTGGACACAACACTCTTTTGTAAATCATTTAAGAAATATCTTCTAATTTGTCAAATATATGTGGATGATATCATATTTGGATCTACCAATACTATGCTGGGAAAGGAGTTTGCTCAATGTATGCAGGCAGAATTTGAAATGAGTATGATGGGAGAATTGAGATTCTTTCTGGGAATTCAAGTCAACCAAACTCCAGAGTGCACTAACATTCATCAGACCAAATATGTTAAAGAACTTCTGAAGAAATTTAACATGACTGATAGTAAGATGGCAAAGACTCCCATGCATCCAACTAGTTCACTAGGCAAGGAAGAGGTAAGTAAGAAAGTAGATCAGAAACTCTATAGAGGTATGATAGGATCTCTTCTCTACTTAACTGCTTCTAGACCTGACATTTTGTTCACTGTATGCTTGTGTGCTAGATTCCAATCAGATCCTAGAGAATCACACTTAACAGCTGTTAAGAGGATTCTAAGGTATCTGAAAGGTACTTCTAATGTGGGTTTGTGTTACAGAAAATCTGATGATTTCAAATTAGTTGGATTTTGTGATGCTGACTACGCTGGAGACAGAGTGGAAAGAAAAAGTACTTCTGGAAGTTGTCAATTTCTAGGAAGAAATCTAATCTCTTGGTACAGCAAGAAGCAACCCATAATTGCACTATCAACTACAGAGGCAGAATATATTGCTGCTGCTGGATGTAGCACGCAGATGCTCTGGATGAAAAGTCAGCTAGAAGACTATCAGATATTTGAAAGTAACATTTCTATATTCTGTGATAATACTTCTGCTATATGTTTGTCTAAAAATCCCATTTTACACTCTAAGGCAAAACGTATAGAAATTAAGCATCATTTCATCAGAGACTATGTTCAGAAGGGAATTATAAACTTAGCCTTTGTTGATACAGATCATCAATGGGCAGATATTTTCACAAAACCCCTTGTTGAAGATAGATTCAAATTTATTCTAAAAAATATTGGTATGGATTTATGTCCAGAATAATATTTGTCAGAAGCAAATTTTTCAGATGCAAAATGTTTAATGCTCTGAAGTATTTCATCTGATTATTTATTCATTTCCTTAAATTACTTTATTTGTGAAAATCTGAACTAACAATACTCAGAGGATCTGAACGTTGGTTAACGTTTCATTTCTCAAGAGAATTCAGAAGCACATGCAAGCAAACACGTGTCACTCTAAATCTGCAAAGATGGCGTGTACACTACTGAAGAGACGTTTGAGGTGAAGTTTGAATAGTGAAAATCTTGATTTTCCCCCCAATTTGTCAGAATCAATTAATGCTTGAAATGATTTTTATTCTCTTTCTTAATTGCTATGTGTGAACGTGCCTTGTGTATCTGTTTGTATGCCTAATTGTTTTCTATAAATACCATATCTCTCATCACTTTCACACTTTTCACAACTCAAGAACGTTTATGCATTTCTGTCTTCTTTTCTCTCTTCACAAAAACCCTAAAACTTTGACAAAATCATCTTCAATGGCAACCTCATCTTCAACAGCAGCACAATTTCAATCAACCATGGCTGCAGTTACTTCTGCAAATATGGGTGTGGCTCTATATACGACACCAAAAAGGACTTTGTTAACACCTGTTGACAAACTGGAAGTTCTCTGTGAATCAATGGTGGAATTTGATTCATTGGCTGAAAATGGATTTGAATTTCGTTCAATAGTTGATGCTCAAGGCTGGGTAAAATACTTTGACAGATTATTTGGACCAGTTTACCCCCATCTGGTGAAAGAGTTCTGGATACATGCTTCTGTATACCCTGAATTCATCTTGTCTTCTGTTCTGGGTAAGGAGATTATAATCACAGAAGATCTAATCAGGAAACTCATAGGATATGAGGAGACTGATGGAGTATCTCATCTGCCAGCTGGGCGTGTAGATATGGAAGAAGTTTATGAGGAAGTCATGACTGCTGGACAGGCCTATAATAAGTTTAAAGATCTGAAGCCTGACTACAAGATCTGGGCAAAGATTTTCATGGGATGCATTCATCACAGAAAATCTACAAACTCTCCAGATTACGTGAACAATGAACAACTCTACTTCATGTACTGTTTAAGTCAGAGCACCAAGGTAAATCTTCCTTACATTCTGTTCATGCACTTATGGAATCATATTAATGCTTCAAGAGAATCTGTGAAAGATAAGGGTCAGAAGATCAGAACATGGATTCCTTTTGGAAGGTTAATTTCAGATATTCTGACAGAAAATGGACTAGTGACTGCTCTGTATGCTGCTGGAGTCAAGGAGGAACTTGAATCTATTATTGGGAAACCTCTGAATGCCAAGAGTCTTCAGAGACTTAAAATTGTAGAGGAACTCACATCAGCACCCAAGAAGATGAATATCTCTGAACTCAGTCAGAAGAGAATCCCAGTAGAAGACTACCCTCTGTTTTGTGCTGAAGAACCAAGGGAAATAATTGTAAGGTACATTGATTCTTGCAAGGCAGATGGAACCCCAATCCCTGCAGATATTCTGAAAAGAGCAAGGGAACCAATGCCTGATGGAGGAAATGAGATCAACAGGAAAAGAGGTCAATCAGAAGCAGAAGCAGTGACTGCTCAGAAGAAGCCCAAAGTTGCTGACACGCCTCAGAAGCTAATCAAAAGGAAAGCATCTGGAGACGCTCCCTCTGTTCCCACAAAGTGTATCAAGATTAAAGGTATCAAATCTTCTGTATCTTCTTTCAATAATATTGTTTTAAATGATTCAACATTTAAGTCTATTCCAAAACCACCTTCTACTCAGAAACAATCTGTTCCTGCTCCATCTCATATCTCTGTTCCTTCCCCACAAAAATCATCTGATCTTGTTTCCATCACACCTGTAAAACCTTCTACTACTCAATCATTTGTACCAACACCAACAACAACAAAACCAGCAAATCAAACTCCACAACCAGAAAAACCAACAAAACAATCTGAACAACAACAACAAAAGCCAACAGAACAATCTAAACAACAACAACAAAAACCAGAAAAACAATCTGAACAACAACCACAACAACCAGAAAAACAACCACAACCAGAAAAAGAACCACAACCAGAAAAACCACCATCAAACACATCTGAACCTATTGGATCTGCACAAGTTACTTCTGAACCTTTAAAAGTTACATCTGATCCTATTACATCTGATCCACCTACATCAGAACCACCTACATCTGAACCCCCATCAAAACCTTCTGAGAATCCATCAGAAACAACCAACCCATCTGAAACCAATATCCCTGAGACAGAGGTTCTAAACATTACACCTCTCAAAACTGTTTTTGAAGTGTCCTCCACATCTTACACTCCAACCACATCCTCAAATTCATCAGAATCTGATACACACCCAGATTTTCTGATATCTCCCTCTCACAGAAATTCTGAAGTAAACCAACCAGAACTACCTGTTTCTTCTGAAATTCTCATTCCAAATCCTACTCCAACACCTAAGCCATCTTCTGAAATTATCATTCCCAATCCTTCCCCTACATCCAAGCCAAGAACATTTGAGAGTGTACCTTCTGCTTCGTGCAAACTATTTTCCTCTAACAAACTTCCCTCTGGTTTCACCTTAAAAATTTTCTACACCAGAATTGAACCATCTGACACTATCACTCCTCTCAAACCCAAACTTACCATCATTTTACCATCTGTTCTTCAAACATATATTAAAATAATGCCAGCAATAGCTTCATCAGATGCAAAACCATACTCTGCTAAATCTGCATTCAAACCTTACTCTGATAAACCATTTGATGTTGTTTCCCATGCATCAACTGCAAAACCATGTCTGTTGAATGCTTTAACCAGATCAAAACCTGACAATTCATATGAACCTCCATTCATACCATACTACCCTCCTCCTCTGATCACCATTCATAAATCCATCTTTCCACCTTCTCCCCCACCCAGGCCAATCACATTGGAAACTCTTTTACACCCAAGACCTAGACTGAATGTTGATCATTTATTTACAAGTTTTTTTGCAAGAAATACAGATGTATTTAGGATCTGTACAGAGGAAGTGTTCATCAATAATGGATGCAAGTGAATCTGATGCCATTTGGAATGGCTTCATAAACAGATTCAATACTGTAGCATCAAATCTGAAGAGCGTATGTTCTGATGATGCGAAGCTCAGATTTGCTGAAACTGCTAGAAGTTTGTTTTGGACTGTTAAGAGATCTGGACTATTGCTTCTTACAGATGATCCCTCATCATCATAAGAGAATACTGAATCTGCATCTGAAGACAACCCTCTTGTTATGACTCTGATAGAACATCCTTCTGGATCTACTGCTCCTAACTCCAAAGCCCCTATGGAAATTGACTCTGTTCAAGCTTCAGAAACTGTCCCACCTTCTTCATCTGAGATCAAGAAAGAGTATCCAGATCTTGAAGATAAGATTGCAGTTCTGGAAGCTGGTCAATCAGAAATCAAGTAATGGATGGCTAAGCAAGATAAGAAGTCTGAAGACATGGCTGAGTGGATGTCCAAACAATATTAAAAGAATGAAACCATGGCTAAGTGGATGTCAAAACAAGAACAGTCTTCTTCTGAGATCACGGATCTGTTGAAGATGCTTTTGTCAAAACAATCTTAGTTTATTTTTCTTCTGATGTTTGCATCTAATGTTTGCACATGTACTTGAATATTTTCTGATGTTTGTACTTTTTGCTCTGAATGAATGAATGTTTCAAAGTTTTCTCCACATGATTTATCTCGTTTATTTTTTCCTTTTATTTGTCTTTTAAAAGTTCTTACTTTTTGCTTATGACAAAAAAGGGGGAGAAAATAGATCTGAACTGTTTAATTAAACTTTACCAGAATGAAACTTAAGACATATCAATTTTATCTAACATAATATCTGAGTATTTCAGAACATTTGATAAGTATACTATGTAAAAGAAACTCTGAGACTCTCAGATCATATGACAATTATCAGACTCTGATTCTGAAATATGCAAGACACTCTGACTCTCAAATGGTTAAGAACAATCAAGCTCTAACTCTGAAAAATACTCAAGACAAAAGGGAAGTTTATATTCCTTATTTATATTTAATTCAGGGGGACATTCATCATCTCAGAGGGAGTTATAATTATTCTATTTTCAATTAAACAAAATTTCTGATGTTTTTGTCATCATCAAAAAGGGGGAGATTGTTAGAACACAGATTGGTTCTTAATAATATCTCTATGTTTTGATGATAACTATTATGAAATTTTGTAATTAAGAATTATATACTCTAAAATTTGCTTAAGAATGTTTGCTGCAGATATTAAAGTAAATATCACTCCAGAAGCAAATCAGATCTGAACATAAGAAATATGCTAGACTCTGAAGCGTCAGATGCACCCATTAGAAGATTCTGAACGCTGCCATCAGAAGATCCTGAGCGTAGCCTCCAGAAGGATCTGAAGCAGAAGCTCCAGAAGAATCTGAAGCAAGTCAGAAGCATCTGAACCAAAGAAGAATTCTGTATGAAGATTTTTCAAGCATAGTTACTACAAAAGATTCTGAGAGTACTAAAGCTGCCAGTACTGAGGATCTGACTCAAAACTCTGCTCTGAACTTATACACGCTAAAAGCACACTTGCTGCAAAGACTCTGATTCAGCAAAACTCTGACCAACATCAGAAGGCTCTGATCAAATTAGACTCTGATGATTCTTGCTGAAAATTGTTGAAGAAGAATTCAAAGATTATGTCTGTTGGAATATCCAAACGACTCTTTCCTTATTTATGCTAGACACAAGAACACAGACAAAAAGGATTTTTCTGTGCTTTCTTCTTCTAGGAAAGGTCACTTGATGTGAAGACAAAAAGGGCTCAGACCTTTTAGTACACACTTCTCAACGTGAAAAGCTCTTGGACCACTGTGCCTATAAAAGCAAGTCTCCACTCATCTTCTTCAGTTGACGAATCACTTGAAAAGAATTCAATATCAAAGCTCTCATACAAACTCATATATTCTTGCTAGAATTAATTTCTTTGTTCTTAATCTTAAGTGGAAAATCACAGTTGTGATAAAGCTTTATTAGAAGCATTTTAACACTTGTATTTGTTATTACATTTGATTGTAAGAAAACCTTAAGAAGATCCAATTAGGATCAGTAGTTCTTGAGAAGACTTTGAACAGTTGTTCTTAGTGCTTACTATTGTAATCAGTTGATTAAATAGTGGATTAAGTCCTTGTTTGAGAAAGGCAAATCACTCTAGGAAGGGTGGACTGGAGTAGTTGAGTTCAACGAACCAGGATAAAAATACTTGAGTTTTTATTTCTAAGTTTTTATCTTCATACTTATTCAACCCCCCTTTTAAGTATTTTCTCACCTTCAGTTTATTCAATGTGTGAGTATATGACGCGAAGTGTAAGTATAATTAGTTGAACCGGTGTAATTACTTGGTGAATATTGTTGAGATGTGTAGTTCTTAGTGAGAACCATTGTTGATGTATTAAATGCATGATTGTTTACAGTCAGATGTTAGGTTGTAATCATTGTTGTGTTGTTGTCGTTGTATGATTGTTTGCTGTCAGATGTGGGTTGTAATCATTGTTGTTTTATTTTTGTTGCATGATTGCTTGTTGTCACATGTGGAGCTGTAATTATTGTTGTGTTGTTATCGTTGAATTATCGTATGCCATGCATCATATGTTGTTTTTGGTGTGAGTGGAAGATAGCTTCTTGGAGCTCATCTTCATTTATTTTATTGCTACCATTTTTAGTCTGTTAAATATTTTGATCTATAACATCGGGAATATGGAGATTTTATTATGTTTTGAGTTAATGTTGAATTATGCGTTTAAAGCCTAACACTTTGTTTGTTAAATTTTATTTTTAATTTTTATTGTATTAATCTCGTTGCATGTTGTTAAATGTTTTCGAAAGTTTTTAGATGGTTGTCATAATGACACCTTAAATTGTCGAATAAATATTTTTATATAGGTTTTGGGGTTTAGTGAGTTACATAGTGGTATCTGATAGTCTGAGTTGCACCTAAAGGGGGGGGGGGTGAATTAGGTTCTTTGAAATTTTCTAGTTTCTATCGAATGAGATTATTAATTTCTTTGAAACATGAAGGGGTTATGAAAGCAATAAAGTGCAGAAAGTAAATGACACGGAGAATTATCCTGATTCCCTCCACACTCAGAAAGTACATCCAGTCCCCTTTCACACTGAAAGAGATTTCACTATAGTTAGAATAAGTGTACAACTTACTATCTAACCTATAGGTAGATTAAAGGCTCTTAAAACCTTTAAAATCTGAACACTAAGTGCAAGATGTACAATCCTCTTCAATGCACACACTTGCTTTCAACAATCCTGAATATCAAGGGGAAAAGATACAATCTTTGATTTACAATAAGTTTGATATCTGTGTATACAAAGTTATCAATCCTATGATTGATCTTCTCTTTCAATGATAATTTCCACAACTATTTAAGACTTTGTTGCTCAAGAATTTTCTTTCAAATGATATGAAAATATGCAGAAAATTCTTATGAAAAATGACTTCACTTAAGATGTGGAAAGATGAAAATATTAGCAAAGATTTTAAAGAGGTGTTTTTGAAAATTGAAAGTTTAGGTATTTATATGTCACAAGCACCCCTTTGAATTATCATGTAAAACTTCAGAAAATATGATGAACAATTGCCATGATTCAAACGGAAACAATTCAGAAAAGAATGGTTGAAGAGGTGCAATTTTTCAAAACAATTTTTCAAAAATGTTCAGTGAGCAATCGATTGCACATATAGACCAATCGATTGCACCCTCACAGAAAACACTTGAAATTTGAATTTTGAACTGAGCAATCGTTTGCACCAAAGACCAATCAATTGCACACAAAACAATAGCAAAAATAAGAAGATTTTTCACATATGCAATCGATTGCACATTTATCGATTGCATCAAAAAACAGTAGCCAAAATGAAGTAAAATTTTTGACCATGCAATTGATTTCTCCAAGAGTGCAATCGATTGCTCTGGCAAAAACTTAGAAAAATCTTGGAAATAAAAGCTTGTGAAAGTGTGAAAAAGTAATGCAACGATTTTTTAATATTTGAGCAACTAGGACTTAAATACTTGATGAAGATTTTCATTAAACCTTCCAATGAGATTATTCTTCATATCAAGTCTTTGTCCTGATTCTTTGCTTTAACATGATGTCTTGAAAATGACTGAACATCTTTGCCTTCTTGTCAAGTAGTTTGTCTTTATCAAAATATAAGTTGATCTTGAGAAGCTTGATTTCACATTCTCCCCCTTTTTGATGATGACAAAGCATTCTTTTTTGTTGCGATGTTCTTTCTGACAAGTTTCTCTCCCTGAGATATAGATCTCCCCCTCAATGTGTGAAGTGTTGAGAAAATCTGATTTTGTATCGAGGTTTGGAGTAGCCTTGCATTTGTACCATAAAGACAAGGAAAGAAAACAAGCAAAGAAAGAGTAACACCCTTCTCCCCCTTTTGACATTATCAAAAAGAAGGGAAAGATGGATAAAAGAAAACATATATATAGACAAGAGACAATGATTCAAATATCATAACAACTAATCATAGATTGAAAGTGAAAAGTACAATAGATAAGAAAAAGTGCAGAATTAAAAAGTACATAGATAAGAAATATAAACATAAAAACATGTAAACAACTTAAAAAAGGTCCATCTTGGGGTCAAATGACTGTTGGTTCGGAAAAGTTTGTTGGAGTGGTGATGGACGTGTTGGGGGAACACTCGGGTTTAATGGATCGTATGGTGGAATGTAAAGGTGAGAATAGAGATATGAGAACTGTTGATTAACTGCCTCTTGAAAGTTATTGATCCAAGTGGTGGTTGGCTCATTAATGGCATTGTATTAATTGTTGATGGAAGTGTGTAGGTTTCCAAATTGTTGAGCCATAAAGTCCATAAGTTCTTAGTTACTAGGGCCATTTTGAGTAGGTGGAGGAGGAACATCATCGTCGTCTTCATTCTCTTGCTCGTTTCCGTCATTTCTAGCCATACCTTCACCAAGGTAAACAATTGTCTTTGCTTTCGGGTCATACTTTACGCCCATCCTTGAGTCCACATTTTTTATGGAGATTTTGTTGGCATTTGAGTCCATGAGACACACATCAAAGCCTTCGAGATCCACTTCAAAATGCTCCAAAATCTTGGTAATAAACCATGCATACGGCAAAAAATTTGATTTTGCGTTGAAAGTCATCATATGAACCAAAATTAAGTAAGCCTAACTCACATGAATACCTTTTTTAAGTGCATACAAAATCTACATTTCCAAGTTAGTTACAATGCAATGGTTTCCAGCCCTTGGAAACATAATGTAGACCATAAAGTAATGGAATATCCTATCATCAACATTGGAAATAACTGCCGACCAAGAGGTTTGAGAGGGTTCCATACTGCCTAATGATCTCACACGCTTGGCATGAAATTCTGCCTCCGACATTCTTCTGAGGCTGTAGTAAAATTCTCTTTTGTTGTAATCCTCCCAAACTTCATCTTCTTCATCATAGAGTCTCCCACCGGTACTTGAAATATTTAGGATTCTACCAATTATTTTTGAGTTGAGATAGATTCTCTTGCCTCTAACAGACGTGACAATTTTTCCTTCTTCCATGTCTAAATTGCTATAAAACAGTCTTACTAAACTCGGATGATATGGCCTGGGTGAAGAGATCAAAGATTTCCAAGTCACATGCAATTAATGAATTTTGAAAGGAGAAGCATTCTTCAAGAAAAGATGAGAGAATATCGTATTTGGGGGTTTGAACAACCTTTTTCTGAAAGTGCTCTGTAAATCTCTCTTGTTGTTCATCGGAGAGATGTTGAAAAACGAGTGGAGTCTCCGAGGATGATGATGCTGGAGCTTTGCCTTTTCTTTGAGCGGAGATTTTCCTTTTTGGACGAGAAGCCATGAGAGATGATGAAAGATTGTGGCTTTAGGGTTTTTTGAGGAAGAATGAAATTTGTAGATTTTAGGTTTTTGGAGAGATGATGAAGTTGGTTAAGATTTAGTGGGGTTTTATAATGATTTTGAGAAGAGAGAATATGTAGAGATAGTATGGAATATTTGGAAGAAAGAGTAGTTGGTGGTTAAGGACATTTATGATCAAAGACCTTGGAAATATGTGAGATTGATGATCAAAGTTTTTGAAAATAGGGTTAAGTGATAAAGACAACATTGATTGATCAAAGGTATAGTTGATAGGGTAGTTGTAAGGATTAAAGACCCATGGACCACTTAAAAATATGAAAGAAATGATTTCACAGTAGGTGCAATCGATTTGCATTATGGTGCAATCGATTGCACTATAAAACAGAAGCGAAATAACACAAAAGTCACAGGGTGCAATCGATTTGCACTAGGATGCAATCGATTGCATGCACAAAAATTTCAGTATTTTTAGAAAAGTTACAATGAGCAATGGATTAACACCAGGGTGCAATCGATTGCAAGCAGTGAAAAGTGAAAAGATTAAAATAAAAAAAAGAAATATACTTGTGCAAATTAACACGTAACATTTTTCAGACAAATATGTAACATTTGGAATATCGAAAACATGTTATACTATGATATTTTGAGAATAGAAGAGATAGTATGTACCATAGTTGATGATCTTTCATGATTAAACACCATTTTCATCCAAAATTCCAAGTTCTCTCCAAATTTTGAAGAAAGGTTCTTTTGCATAGCTATTATCCATTGATCATCGCCTAAGGCTTCATCGATTTTGGCTGGTTCAATTTGTGAAACAAATGCCATGTTCAGACAAGCATCCTTGAGATTCAATCTTGTTGCTACACCTTGACTAATGTCACCAATGACTTTATCGACCGGGCGATCTCTATGAGTCCTCCGTTCTTTAGGTAGATCATTATGTTCTTCATTGTATTGTGAATCATCTTGTTGTTGTTTCAGTTGATCACTTGCAACATCATTGAGAGTATTATCTTGAGAGGTTTCTACTACATCATCTTCATCATTAACGATAATATTATCCTCCTTGGAGGGGTTAGATTCATCAAAAGATACATGCATAGATTCTTCAATAGTTAAAGTTCTTTTGTTAAAAATTCTAAATGCCTTCCTAGAAAGAGAGTAGCCGAGAAAAATAACTTCATCGTATTTCTCGTCAAACTTACCGAGGTTATCTTTGTCATTGTTCAAGACAAAGCATTTTCACCCAAAGATGTGAAAGAATGATATGTTTGGTTTTCTCCCTTTGAAGAGTTCATAGGGGGTTTTCTTGAGAATAGGTGTAATGTTGACACGATTACTTACAAAACACGCCGTGCTCACCGCATCTGCGCAAAAATCTTTAGGTAGGTTTGAATCGCTAAGCATAGTTCTTGCAAGTTCTACCAATGACCTATTCTTTCTTTCTATGACACCATTTTGTTGTGGAGTTCTTGGTGCGGAGAAGTTGTGTGAGATTCCATTTTATTCGCAAAATTCTTCAAATAAAGCGTTCTGGAATTCTCCACCATAGTCACTTCTAATGGAGACAATTGAAAGTGACTTCTCATTCTGAATTTGTTTTGCATACTTCTTGAATGCCTTGAAAGCTTCATTTTTCTGCACTAAGAAGAAAGTCCATGTATATCTAGAGAAGTCATCAACAATTACTAATGCATAAACATTACCTCCAAAACTTTTTATTCTTGATGGTCCGAAGAGATCCATGTGTAGCAATTGTAGTGGCCTTGTTATGGATACCACATTATTGGATGTGAAAGTTGATTTGGTTTGTTTCCCTTTTTGGCAAGCGCCACACAATCTATCTTTGATGAATTTGATCTTTGGAAGACCAACAACTAACTCATGTTTGATCAATTTGTTTAAATGCTCTATATGAATGTGAGCAAACCTTTTGTGCCATAACCAAGAGTCATTGTTGTTTACCATAAGACACTTAACCTTCAAATACATGTTATCAAGGGAAATCATAAAAATGTTTTTAATTCTATTACCTTTTGACATTACCTCATGAGTGACTTCGTTTTCTATCAAACATTCATCTTTGGTGAAGTTGATTCTGAAACCTTTGTCACATAGTTGGCTAATGCTAAGTAGGCTATGCTTTAGGCCTTCTACATAGAGGACATCTTCTATGGTTGTGAAAGGTGGTGCACCAATGATGCCTACGCCAAGGATCTTTACTTTGTTGTTATCACCATAGGTTACAAATCCTTTGGCCTTAAGCTTTAGATGTGAAAATTTGGTAAGGTCACCCGTCATATGCCTTGAACACCCACTATCAAGATACCATTGATATGAAGAGGTCTTCAAGCATACCTACAAAACAAGTTTAAGTTTCATTAGGTACCTAAATTACCTTGGGTCCTTCATAGTTAGTGCCTTTCTTGACCCACACATAATGCCCTTTTGCCACACTGAAGTTTCTTACATAACATGCATTAGGTGTATGACCTTTGATACCAGAATAAAAACATGTGGGCTCAAAGTTACTTTTGTATCTAGGAGGATAAGACTTCTCTTTACTAAATACTTTCTTCTTAAGGTATTGATGAACCATTTTAGGCTTAATCACTTTCTCTTTAGGATTTTGTTCACTAGCCTTAACAAAGATGGTTTTATTGGAACTTGGTTTAGAAAATTTTGAGAAACCAAGACCACTCTTATCATTTAAGAACCTTTGTTGACTAAGAATAACCTCCAATCCAATTTGTCCTTTTTCATACCTTTCAAGGACTCTTTTTAATTGGACAATTTGAAACTAAAATGAATCACACTTTGTGCATACAAATTTCTAATTTTGATCACTAATTAATTTTTGTTTTTCATCTTTGAAATTATTTTCCGATGTCTCAACCTTTTCTTCTAAAGTTGAGATTTGATTCTTTTGTGATCAAATAGTTTTGTATAGAATTTTTCATTCACTCAGGAGCTCATCAATTGTCCCTTGAGCATCATTATCATAAATTGAAAAATTATTACTAACCTTATCATCTTCATCATCAGAGTGATGTGAGGTCATCAGTGCTAGATTTGAGCTTTGATCACTATCTGAGTCTGATGAGGAACTTATCTCGTTATCCTTCCATGCCACATAGGTCTTATTTTTCTTGTAGCCCTTTTTGCTTTCATAGGCATCGTTCTTGGAGAGTTTAGGATAGTTTGGTTTGATGTGTCCTTATTTTCCACATTCATAGCATTTGACATCTTGTGTGGATGTTGACGCCTCCTTTTCTATGATCTTTGAAAACTTCTTCCTTTTGATATAGTCAGAATTTCCAATATTATTTTTAGAACCAAAAAATTTTCCTAACCTTTTTACAAGAAGCATGAAATTTTCATCTTCAACCAGATCGTCTTCCTTTTCTACTTCTTCGGAATCAACCTTTAATGCGATGCTTTTAGATTTATTTTCTTTATTCTCATGTTTTTCTAATCGCCCAAGTTCCGTCTCATATTCTTGAAGTTTTCCAAACAATGTAGCGGATATCATCGTGGATAGACTTTTCTTTTCAGATATTGCTGTCACTTTGGGTTGCCATTCTCTGGACAAAGATCTAAACACTTTAAGATTTAATTCATCGTTAGTTAACGTCTTACCAAGTGCTCTCAGATGATTTGTCAAGTGCACAAATCCTTTCTGCAAATCAATAATTGATTCTCCTGGCTGCATTCTGAATAACTCGTATTCCTGACTTAATGTATTCAATCTCTATCTTTTAATTTCAGTGGTTCCTTCATGAGTTTCCACAAAAGTATCCCAGATTTCCTTTGTTGATGTACATGTTGAGATGCGAAAGAATTCGTCCATGATTAGTGCACTTTGTAGAAGATTAATTGCCTTTTTGTCATAGAGAACCTTTTTCTTATCATCGTCATCCAATGAACCTTTAGTCTTTGTTGATCCAACACCATTAATAACCGTTGAAGGAACGAAGGGGCCATTTTGAACAGCATCCCATATTCCATCTCCTTGTGCTTCTAAGTGAGCCTTCATGCAAATCTTCCAGAAGTCAGAGTATTCACCACAAAACAGTGGAGGCTTGTTGCTACTACCATCGTCTTTAAACACACCTTTGTTGTTTGCAGAAGCCATTATGAATCGATTAGGAACAGGTTACCTAAAACCCGCGCTGATTCCAATTGATAGTCTGAGTTGCACCTAAGAGGGGGGTGAATTAGGTTCTTTGAAATTTTCTGGTTTCTATCGAATGAGATTATTACTTTCTTTGAAATATCAAGGGGTTATGAAAGCAATAAAGTGCAGAAAGTAAATGACACAGAGAATTATCCTGGTTCCCTCCACACTCCAAAGGTACATTCAGTCCCCTTTCACACCGAAAGAGATTTCACTATAGTTAGAATGAGTGTACAACTTATTATCTAACTTATAGGTAGATTAAAGGCTCTTAACACCTTTAAAATCTGAACACTAATTGCAAGACGAACAATCCTCTTCAATGCACACACTTGCTTTCAACAATCCTGAATAGTAAGGGGAATAGATACAATCTTTGATTTACAATAAGTTTGATATCTGTGTATACAAAGTTATCAACCCTATGATTGATCTTCTTTTTCAATGATAATTTCCACAACTATTTAAGACTTTGTTGCTCAAGAATTTTCTTTCAAATGATATGAAAACATGCAGAAAATTCTTATGAAAAATGACTTGAATTAAGATGTGGAAAGATGAAAAAATTAGCAAAGATTTGAAAGAGGTGTTTTTAAAATTGAAAGTTTAAGTATTTATATGTCAGAAGAACCCCTTTGAATTATCATGCAAAACTTCAGAAAATATGATGAACAATTGCCATGATTCAAATGGAAACAATTCAGAAAAGAATGGTTGAAGAGGTGTAATTTTTCAAAACAATTTTTCAAAAACGTTCAGTGAGCAATCGATTGCACATACAGACCAATCGATTGCACCCTCACAGGAAACACTTGAAATTTGAATTTTGAACTGAGCAATTGATTGCACCAAAGCACCAATCGATTGCACACAAAACAGTAGTAAAAATAAGAAGATTTTTCACATATGCAATCGATTGCACATTTGTGCCAATCGACTGCACCAAAAAATAGTAGCCAAAATGAAGAAAAATTTTTGACCATGCAATCGATTGCTCCAAGAGTGCAATCGATTGCTCTAGAAAAAACTTAGAAAAGTCTTGCAAATAAAAGCTTGTGAAAGTGTGAAAAAGTAATGCAACGATTTTTTAATATTTGAGCAACTAGGACTTAAATACTTGATGAAGATTTTCATTATACCTTCCAATGAGATTATTCTTCATATCAAGTCTTTGTCCTGATTCTTTGCTTTAACATGATGTCTTGAAAATGACTGAACATCTTTACCTTCTTGTCAAGTAGTTTGTCTTCATCAAAACATAAGTTGATCCTGAGAAGCTTGATTTCACAGTATCAGAGCAAATCGTTCCATCCAGTCAGGTTTTTGACATGTTATATGTTCCATGGTATGTGACATTTGTGTGAGACATTGTCGGTACTCGTTTGTTTTTCTAACTGCTTTCCAACAAGAACGAGATTGAAAAAATTGGGAGAGAAGCTTTTGCTTCTTTGAGATTTTTCAGGTGTGAAAGGTTGGTTCAGCGTTCCACTGATTGCATTAGTGAAAGTGTCGTTGAGGCTATGTTGTTTCTTGAATTCGAGGAAAGTACAAAGTTGAGTTTCATGACATCGAGGTAGATAGAGATGTCTTTGAGATAAAGTGATCAAGTGTTCATGTTATTCTCATCCTTGACAGAGGGAAGCGAGAGAATGATTACAGACCTACCTATTGTGTATGAGTTTTCTGAAGTGTTCCTAGATAACATTAGTGATTTGTCGTCGAAACACAAAGTTGAGTCTGCCATAGACTTAGTATCTAGTACTAGTCATGTACCAATGGTGTCGTACTGAATGTTTGCTTCAAATATGGATGAGGTAAAGAAACAGTTAGAGGAACTACTTGAGAAAAAGTTTGTTCGACCAAGTGTTTCGCCGTGAGGAGCTTCAGTGCTGTTAGTTAAGAATAAAGATGGTAGCATGAGGTTCTGTGTCAACTATCAACAGCTGAACAAAGTTACTATCGAGAATAAGTATCCTCTTCCGAATATTTAATAATCTGATGGATCATTTGGTTGGTACTTACGTGTTTACCAAGATTGATTTGTGTTTGGATTATCATCATATTCATGTGAAGTCATACGATATTCTAAAGATTGCCTTCAAAATGAGATATAGTCACTATGAGTTTTCAATGATGTTGTTTTATGTATATAATGCGCCTGGAGTATATATGCCAAACATGAATAGGATTTTACATCCTTATCTAGATCAGTTTGTGGTTGTGTTCATTGACGATGTTTTGATATATACTAAGTCTAATAAAGAGCATGTGGTACATCTGAAAGTTGTATTGTAGACCTTTAAAAAAAATAAGTTGTATGTGAAGTTATCTAAGTATGAGTTCTGGTTGAAAGAAGTGAGTTTTCTTGGTCATGTGATATATATTTGTGGTATGGTAGTAAGTCCATCAAAGATAGAGGCAGTGTTACAGTGGGAGACTCTGAAGTTTGTTATTCAAATTATAAGTTTTCTTGGTTTATATGGTTACTACAAAAGGTTTATCGAAGGCTTTTCAAAGTTGGCATTGCCTTGTACTTAGTTAACTCGAAAAATACAAGCTTATATGTTGAGTATTCAGTGTGAAGAGAATTTGTAAGAACTCAAGAAAAAGTTGACATTAACTCTAATTTTGAGTTAATCGAGCAATTCAGAGATCTGAGTCTATAGTGTGAAAGAACTAATCACAGTGTGATGTTGGATATGTTGAAGCAGACTAGTGGTCTTCTTGAAGAAATCAGAGAAGGTTAGAAATCATATTCGGGATAATTGACCGGATAATGTTAATCAATCAAGGTAAAGAAGGTGATTTTATAATAGATGAGAATGGTCTTATATATGCGTTTCTGGGACAGAGTTTGTGTACCAGATGTACCAGAACTTAAGAAGAGTATTCTTGAGGAAGGTCATAAAAGTGGTCTGAGTAATCAACCTGGTGCCACTAAGATGTATCAAGATTTGAAGAAAATGTTTTGGTGGGCAAGAATGAATAATGATATAGCCAAGTTCATTTATGTGTGTTTGACTTGCCAAAAAAGAAAAGAGACAAGAGAGGCAACCTAGGATTTAGGAAGAAAATACCATTGTTGAGGAGCTTAGGGTTTTCTTTGCTAGAAATCCAAGGTAAGGGAGGAGATTACTTTGCTATGAGTGTATATTTTATGAAAGGTAAAGAGGGATCCTCATCCTCTTATAGGTTTTATTGTATTTCACCATTGTTGTGTTTTTTGAGATTTTTATATGGTTATGAACATTCGATGATGGTAATGATTCTTTGATGTGTGTTACATGTTCATGATATAATAATATGTGTGTTATGTGTTCATGATATAATAATTTTAGAATTTGGAATGTGAATTGTATGTGAGGTTGGATTGGATGTTATTCTTGTTGATGTGTTTGATGGCGATGAACACATGGATAATTTTCATGGTGAATTGATGTTAAAGTGTAAATTGCATGAAAATTTATGTGTTGATTGCCTACTATATGCTTACTGGTGTTCAAGCTACAGTATAAAACGCTTAGGTATATTAGGACATATTTGGATGGGGATTGGAAAGGATGAATATTGTTGAAACGTGATTAAAACTGGAATTTTTAGGGAAAATAACATTGTCAATCGATTGACACCCTAGGACAATAGATTGATGTCAATTAATTGATTCTCTAAATTAATTGATTGACAAAGTGTCAAAACAAGAAAATTTTCCATTTTAGTGTTTTTTCCATAACTTTAGTTCCGTAAATCCAATTGAGGTATGGTTTAAAGAGTTGGAAAGCTAATGTGTATGGATATCTCATAGTGATGTATTAAGATGCTATATGAATGTTGTAATTTATTAAAATTAATTGTTTTACCTGTTACGTGGTAGTTGACGGTGATGAACAAACGATTAATTATTGTGAATGGATGAATGAATTCATGATGAATCGTTGTTAAAATGATTTAACATGATTGAGTGTTATATTAATATTTATTCGATGTGTGAGTATATGATGTGAAGTGTAAGTATAATTATGTGAATTATTGTAATTACTTGCTGATGATTTTTGAGATGTGTAGTTCGAAGTGAGAACTATTGTTGATGCGTTAAATGCATGATTGTTTATAGTTAGATGTTAGACTGTAATCATTGTTGTGTTGTTGTCGTTGCATGATTGTTTACGGTGACATGTAGGGTTGTAATCATTGTTGTGTTGTTGTAGTTGCATGATTGTTTGTAGTCAGATGTGGGGCTGTAATTATTGTTGTGTTGTTATTGTTGTATTATTATATGCCCTACATCATATGTTGTCGTTGTTATGAGCATGGACGGACCTATTCATAGGCAAGGTGTGGCTATAGCCACACCAGAATTTTCATTTTTTTATATTATATTTTTATATTTAGTTTTATTATTATTAAATCTATTAATAAAAGAAAAAATATTACAACGCCCACTCACTTTTCTCTCTCTTACAATATCTTTTTCTTTCACTTCTCTCTCTCTCTCTCTCTCTCTCTCTCTCTCTCACACACACACACACACACACACACACACACACACACACACGCACACACACACACACACACACACACAACACATCAACACAATAACTTATTTTTCTCTTCTTCTCAAACCCCACCACCATCTCTTGCTCTCATATTTATTAATCCAATAATCCCTCTTCTTTTTTTCTCCAATTTTTTCACTTAGTATTGTTGCATTTATATTTGGATGATTGAAAATCAAAGGTAAAATGAGTATTTTAAATTTTCCTCATTCTTTTCTCTTTTTTGAGTTGAACTCTAAAACCCCAATTTATTAAAAATATCAATTTTCTTAATTTCTCATAAATTTTTTTCTTTATAAATTTTTTTCTTTATAATTAATTGGTTTCATTATTCTCTTTATAGAATGAAGAAATTTTTTCCGGTACTTTGTAGAAACAAAGCTACTTCTTCGTCTAGTTTAGAAGCATCGAAAAATAGAAATCAAAGCGAGAGTATCAAAGTTGTTGATTATTAATTGCTGGAAACAGATCCAGGAATTAGGCCATCGATTTCAAGTTATCATTTTGACATCCAAAATTAGGTTAGTAAAGCTTATTTAAAAATAGGTCGTCATCAACCTCCTCACAGTTTCGTTTACCCTTGGTCTGTTCAAGGTAAACAAAAACGTCAATTTTGCAAAAACTGGTTTGATTTGTATGACTGGATTGTTTATAGTGAATCTAAGGACCTAGCATTTTGTTTTCCATGTTTTTTGTTTAAAAATTTCTCTAAATATGGGGGGGGGGGGGGGGGGATCACTTTGTGGCAGACGGTTTTGGTGATTTGAATAATACTCAAAGACTGGCTAATCGTGCTACTTCTTCTAATAGTCATGTTGATTGTGTGCATATGGGTTATGCTTTCATGAACCTAAACCAAAGTATTAAGGACGCATTTGTTAGTCAAACTAAGCAAATGAATGTCGAGTATCGATTTCATGTAAAAACATCTCTTATAACTACTAAGTTTATTTTGAGGTGTGCAATGCCATTTAGAGGGAGTGACGAGTCCCTTAACTCTTTATTTAAGGGGCCATTTCTTGAGTTGGTAGACACTTTAAAAAAAATTAACCCTAAGATAGCTAGTGTAAAGATTGTGCTCTGAAAAATAACCTTATGATTGCCCCTAAGATTCAAAAGGATTTTTCCGCTGCTTCTACATGTGAAATAACTCAACAAATTATATATGATATTGCGGATGCTGTGTTTTTTGTTTTGATTGATGAATCTGGTGATGTTCCTAGTAAAGGAAAAATGGCTATTGTTATTCGCTATGTTAATAGTGAAGGTTTGGTAAAAGGATGGTTTCTTGAAATTGTAAGTGTTAAAGAAACAAGTGCTAAATCACTTAAGGAGGCACTTGAGAAGTTGTTGTCTATTAATGGATTTAGTATATCTAGAATTAGGGGGCAAGGGTATGGCGGAGCTAGAAATATGATAGGTAAGTTTGGTGGTTTGATAACTTTAATCCAAAATGAGAATCCATCTGCTTATTATGTGCATCGTTTCGGCCATCAACTTCAATTGGCACTTGTTGCATGTGCTAAGACTCACAAAAGCGTTAGTGGTTTTTTCGATAAGGTCAATATGCTTGTTAATTCCATATGATCTTTTAACCAGAGACAAGAATTTCTTCAGGACAACCAAGTAACTCAGTTTGCTAAATTCATTGAAGAGGGCCAGATAGATGTACTTCAATCCTTTGATTTTATCTTCATGTTATATATGATAGTTGAGATTTTAGGATTTACAAATGATTTGAGTGTAGCGTTACAAAAGCGTGATCAAGATCTTTTGAATGCTTTGTCACTTGTCAATGCTACCAAATAAGAATTACAAGAAATAAGGAGTGATGGATGGGAATAACTCATATCTAAGGTTATGGAAATTAACAATAAGCATGATATTGATGTGCCTGATATGGATGCATCATATGTGCAAGGGAAGAAACCTAGGCAACATGCTACAACTTCTAGTGTCTCTAGTTTGCATCATTATAAGCATGATTGTTTGTTTAGTGTTTTAGATTTCTAGTTGCACGAGCTCATTGCTAGGTTTGATGAACAGAATATTGAACTTTTAGAATGTGTTTCATGTTTGAGTCCGTCATCATCATTTGTAGCTTTTGGTGTGAAAAAATATTAAAGATGGTTAAACTTTAGCCAAATGATTTTGCAGATGTCCTGGAATTGGTGTTGCAACATCAACTTTAGAATTAATTTAGAAATGTTCGATCTGAACCAAAATTTGAAAAGTTAAAAGGACTTTCAGATTTTTGTGCAAAACTTGTGGAAACAAATAAGTGCAACACATTTGATATGGTTTATAAACTTATGAAATTGGCTTTATTCTTATCGGTGGCAACTGCAAGCGTGGAACGTGTTTTTTCAGCTGTGAAGTTTGTGAAGAGTCAGCTATGTAACAAAATGAGTGGTCAGTGATTAAATGATCGTCTTGTAACTTTTATAGAAAGAGATGTTCTTGGAACAATTAACAATGATGTTATTTTAGCTCATTTTCAAGAAATGAATGATAGAAGATTTTCATTGTAATGTATTGCATTAAACAATATTATTTTTCATTTTCAATATGATTTAGTTTATAATTTATTTTATGTTTAGCTACACTAAAATATAATGTCTAGATCCGCCCCTGGCTTTGAATGGAAGATACCTTCTTGGAGCTCATATTTCCAACGTATTGTCACACATACAGAAAATAGGAATGAGCTCGTCTTAATCACAAACTTGCATCAGTTAATCAAAGGTAACCTATCACGATCCCAAAGTATAAAAAATGATCTCGATGATCATTTTCTAAATATTTGAAATAATTGAGGTTAAACAACCTCAACAACCAACATCTATGATATCAAAGACTTCATTAACCAAAATTGAAAATGAAAATAAAATTGAAGTGAGATCAAAGCACAAAAAAGAAATAATATTCATCAAATAAAAGATAGAAAATTATTGCTCAATAAATAAATAAAAGAAGGTTGAATAATAAAAAAAAAGGAGAAGAAATGGAGGCTAGAATTTAATATACATGTGTTAAATGGAATCATTTGGGTCTTTCCAACAAAGCCCATCATCCTCGTAGTTTTAACAAAAAAAGAATGGTGGTTATTTCTTAAAAGAAAAGGGAAACGGGCTTTAGAAACCATAACAAGGTTTCAAAGAGCCCGTGAGGGCCTATCCCATAAAAGCCACGGTTAGTAAAAAAGAAAAAAGAAAAAAAAATAGTGGATTAAAACAGAAAGGGTGTGTGTGATGCAACACAAAATACATCATCAATTTCACTTTAAGATACCATAAGCCTTATCAAAAGTAAAAGAAGGAAAAAAATTCATCAGGAAAAAGGAAACATACCTAAACACAGATGGAAAAAAATGAGTTGAACCAAAATGTTCTCTTGACATAACCAAACTTCATCCTGAAACACGATGGAAGAAGCATAAAGAGAATGATGACATCAAGGTAAGAAGCACGATGTTCCTACCTTCATGAATGTATATCTCGCTCTGCTTCTTGATTGATTTCACTCGAGGTTCTCTTTTTTCTGCTCAATCTTTCTCGACTCAGTTTTATTTTGATTCGCTCCGAACTTTCTCTTCTTCTACTCAATATTATTCTGGGTTTAATTTTTTGTGTTATTTTGAAAAGAGAAAGGTTGGAAGAATGTGGGTTTGAGGATAATGAATGTGATTTTGAATGGGAGTGAGTTTTGGGAGATTTGTGTTAATGAAAGAGGAGTTGAGAGGTTTTGGGGAAGGAGAAGGTTTTATGGAGAGAAGAGAGTTGGTTCAATGAAGAAGACCAACCCCCATTTAAGGGAAGAAGAGCTTCATTTATATGAGAGGTCAGGTATGATGTTGCATCACGGAAAGTTTTTCAATTCGTTCTCTTATTTTGTGTAACGGCTTTTTGTGGAATTTTCCTTGCAGGATGGTGCGTAAGAGGTGTACAGTCTTGTGTTTTTCACTTTTTTGTCTGTTGCGTAGGTTGTGGGTTCCATATGTGGCATCAAAATGGTTCTGCAGAATCTTATTATGTGAGGTTGCTGCGTTATCCTTTGGCTTGGTGTGTTACATGAGGCTTGCAATGGTTTCCACATGTATTGTATGCTCATGAAAAATATGTTGTGTGCAGGTGCTTTGGACTTGGTTAGAAAAGTTTCTGCAGGTAATGAATTGTTCATGTTGTTGTATAGAGAATCATATGTGACTGTGAATCACTTTATGGTTTGTGATCATTTGTACAATGCGTGACAGCTTGGGATACGGTTTGCCATAGTGTGGAGGTCACGATGCAGGTTGTATTATGTGACAATTTGTTTCTGTTGTGCCTGAGCCATTTGTAACTTCCTTGTGCCACTTGGTTCATGGAATGGTTGTATTTTAGGCATGTAATTGTATCTTGTGACCTGTCTATTTTTGTTGCTAATGTTCTTTGAGTTTTCTTGGAACCTTGTAATAGATTTCACCACTTAGGTCTTGTGAAGTTTAAATATCATTTTGGTTTTGTATCACGAAACTTATATACCTTGTAAACTTGAATTCATATTGGTGTTAGAGTTTTGAAATTGACCTTTTGTTTGTAATTTGGATGAATTTGGAACCGACGGTTATAACTTCAACTTGTAATGAATTTGTTTAGATTGAGACTAGGGACTTGAAATCATGATTTGAAGCAACCATACCTCAAAATGATACTATAAAATAGCATTGCTCATGGCTCCAAAAACAATTCAAACACGGCTGAAGAAGTAATATCAATGGCCATAACTTTTGTTTTGTACTTCTTGTTCACCTTGAACCGTGGCCTTAATCAAAATGTTCACATGGTTTGCTACTTAGCACAAATTTGCTCATAGCTTGAAACCATTGGTATCTTATCTTAAAAACCTCTAATGGTCGGCTAAACAAAAATCACCTCTTGAAATATAGCTTAAAACAAATTGAAGTAAGGCTTGAATTAATCCTAAACTTGAATTAAACTAAGACCTTTAATAAGTGGCTTCATCTGAAGCTGACCACCTGAATACCAGTAAACTAAAACCTCCACTATGAACCAAGTGAGCACCAAATGACTTGGGATCAAAAGAATTATGAATTGAAACCCGATGATTTTCAATCATGAATCACCTGCTTTGACACAACTTGAAAACTTGATCCCACCACATATAACTTGAATTGTCACAGAAACCCTAATTGAAAAATGAACTTGATTATGCTGATTTTTCAACCATGAAGCACTGATAGCTTGACACATTTCAACAACTTGGTCCACACAACTGACTTAAATTGACCCACAAACCTTAAATTTAGTATAAGACATTCACCACCTAAATCAATGCACCCTGACCTTGATGTTCTTGAATGAGAACCCGAACTTAGGAAAAAATGAAAGTAACATATATTTTTTTTTATTTTCTGAATGATGATTAGTGGGTGGATGTACAGATGAAAAATATACACAAGTAGGAAAATTTTGGGGTATGACAGATGCCCCTATCTAATTGGCTTAAATCTAGTAAGATGAACTGCTACGGTGTTCTTTCTTTCGAGGTAGAAGACGATTAGATATGAAGAAGGCTCTGAATTTGTCCGAAAAGAAAGAAAATACTTGGGAAGTGGAATACTAGATCAATGTCCACCCTCGAATAGACATTGAATAACTTGCAAAGGTCATTATCACCAAAAGGATGATAAGAGAAACAATCTGACACCAAAAGGATGGCAGACCTATCACCAAAAGGATGATAGTTAACACACCTCCGACACCAAAAGGATGACAGACCTATCACCAAAAGGATGATTGTCACTCACGCACACAATCCCAACACCAAAAGGATGCAGGTTCTATCACCAAAAGGATGATAGAGAACTCACACACACAATCCCAACACCAAGAGGATGCATGGTCTATCACCAAAAGGATGATATAGAACACACACACACACACACACACACACACACACACACATATCTGGCACCAAAAGGATAACAGACCTATCACCAAAAGGATGATAGTTAATACTCGCACAATCTAGCACCAAAAGGATGACATACCTATCACCAAAAGGATGATAGTTACTCACGCACACAATCCCGAAACCAAAAAGATACAGGGTCTATCACCAAAAGGATGATAGAGAATTCACACACCTATCTGGCACTAAAAGGATAACAGACCTATCACCAAAAGAATGATAGTTACGCACGTACACAATCCCAACACCAAAAGGATGGTGGGTCTATCACCAAAAAGATGATAGAGAACACACACATATCTGACACCAAAAAGATGACATACCTATCATCAAAAGGATGATAGTTACTCACACACACAACCCAACACCAAAAGGATGCAGGGTCTATCACCAAAAGGATGATAGAGAATTCACACACACCTATCTGGCACTAAAAGGATGACAACCCTATCACCAAAAGGATGATAGTTACTCACGCACACAATCCCGACACCAAAAGAATGGCGGGTCTATCACCAAAGAGATGATAGAGAACACACGTATATCTGGAACCAAAAGAATGACAGACCTATCACCAAAAGGATGATAGTTAACACTCACACAATCTGGCACCAAAAGGATGACAGACCTATCACCAAAAGGATGATAGTTAGGACAAATTTCTGAATGACGATTAGTGGGTGGATGTACATATGAAAATTATACACAAGTAGGACAAATTTGGGGTATGAAACTTGGTTGTAACCATATGATTTATATTTTTCATATGAACATCATGTTTCAATATTACTTTGAATATATACAATTGATACCATGTTTGAATATCATACTTGTTCATATCATCATTTCATTTCATACCTCTTTAACTTTGTCAAGTTATTTCCCCCAAGTGATGTTAGCTTGTTAGATTCCATCCTTAAGTTGCCTCTTATTCCTTAATCCATGGGAAAGTCTCTCTATTGACTTAATGTCATAGGTAACTTAGCCATACCCATTACCTTTGACCATTTTAGATTCATTATGTCTTACAACTTAGACTTAGGGTAGAACTTACAACTCTTTTGACTTTGTTAAGTCAAGTAAGTGTTAAGGCTTTAACACTTACCTCCTCTTTGAACCTTGATCATAATTAAGTGTTCATTCATCCTTAGTTAGGTGAACTAAAAATACTTTGTTTCCATCCTTGTAAGGATATGTAGGCACAAGACCACAAAGTTTTGGCCATCATACTTAGTGGCTAAAACCTTAGGTTTCTATCCTCACCCATAAAACCCAAACATAAAACAATAGCAAACAATAACAAAAATACTAGCAAGAGGTTCCTATAGATTACTATAGATGCTTAGGATGCTAACACCTTTCCTAGGTATAACCAACCCCTGAATGCCAAAATCTATTAGCATTGTTGTTACATTGCAAATTTAGGGTTTTATAAGATCTTTACCCTTTCCCTTGGATAAATCAAAACTCGATGGTGAATCTTTAAAGATTTGTGATTCAAGTTTGATCAATAGCTTGATATTCGATTTTCACCGCAACAATTGGTAAGAGACATGATTCTTTGAGACCGCCTCAAACAACTCTTATTTTCCTTGAAGATAGGAGACTATGGAAAATGCAAAATAAACCACTTGTACAGTCGAGGTGCACAATATACAGTAGTTCCATTACCCTTTGAGTTCTTATGATGGATAGAGAAATAAATCTCACCGAGCAAGGTTGGAATAGGATTCTCAATCAAGAAGATTCAGATAGCATTAACATCAATAAATTTGTCAATGTTAGGGAAGAAGACTAATCCATAAATAAGAAAGGATAAGATAGCCTCAAAATCCACCATGCTACCAGCACTAGCAAGAGAAAAAGCTTTCTCAATCAATAATTTTGAAGTCAACCCTTGAATACCTCCTTTGATAATAAGATTTACATCTACATCAAATTTCCTTAACTGAATAGTTGTTGCAATACTTGTGATAACCTCCTCCAAACCACTAAAAGGAACCTTATCAGAAACTGGCACGCCCAATACTCCTCCAAGGTAGGCATAAGCTAATAATTTGGAAAAGTGAAACACTGGTAGACAGGATCATAAAATTGAACCAACGTATTAAGAAGTCCATCACCAACATTTGTGAATAGAATAGTCAAAAGTCTTCCATAGAGATCTTTGAAATCCACAAGATTAATCACTAAATATGCTAACTTTCTCAACTCTTTTAGATCAGGGACTTTGAAATTATACTTCTGAGTGTTCCTCATTCCAATATCCATAATCATAATATTTGCGATGTTTTCAAAGAGAATATCTATGTTCCTTGAAAACTAAGTGAAAAAAGATGTCCATAAATGCATGAGTGCATGATTCTGCAACAATCACAAACAAGGTTCAAAGGTTCAACGTCACAAGCATGGAGTCAAGGGAAAGAACCAACCATAAAGTACGTATTAAAGGGTAAATCACTTGTACAAAAAGGTTCTACAAAGTTCTCAAAGTCATGATTCCATCTTTTGGATATTCCCAGCTTGGATAACTACTCGTTAACCAATAATATTCTCAAGAGAAACTCATTTGAGTGTAGTATCATGTAACAACTAATCCAAGTCTCCACCTAAATAGTCACTGCACTACATCCTAAAAAGGCCAAGATGAGTTAAAGGGTTCTAAGGTCTTCCTCTTCTCAGGATCTCAGGTTGAAAGTAATGACGCCTTCACAACTCACTTGTTCAACATTATCACCCTCAAGGAGGCCTTCACAAAGTGAAATTGAGGATCAAAACCTCGTAGTTCGTGGTAACAATAACAATAGTGTTTCTTTTAATTGATTTTAAATGAATAGACATTTTGTCATATTCGAGTGGAAACTCAACTTACTACTCAGAATTAATGAGGAATGAGGACTCACATCATCTTGAGATGGAGGGTTTTTGCTTGGATTAAAATCAACAAGTCTATCACTCAACATCTAAGTGGAAAATCTCATCACTTCTCTACATTATTGTGGAATTATATGAGTTGCATCACTACAAGAACACAACTAATGACTATCCTTAAGAAAAGGTTTAAAAGGAAAAGGTGCACAAAGGCACAAAAGATTTGAATGAGTTTTGTGTTTTTTTAAGTATTTTGAAATTGTTTTGATATGCTTAAGGTGTCTTAGCATTTATTTAAGAAAAAGGTTTTGAAAATCACTTGAAAAAGTCAAGGTTTATTGAGAAAGTGGTTCAAGTTTGAAAACAAGAAGGTTTTCAAAAAGGAAGAAGATTTTGAAAATTAAAGAAGGGGAGGAGGTGAAGAGATATCCTAATGCATAAAGTAAACAGCAAGAAATAAATGGTCTCATTGTAAGGTATCCCAAGAGGAAGCCTTTGTGTGTGCATTATGAGCTAACCAGGATATAACCAGCATCTGATATAAGTCAAATAAACATTCCATTCCTTTGGAGTAGGCCATAAGCAATAAGTAAGCAGAAAATAGGACAAACATTAGATAAAAGAAGAACTCAGTCCATAAGGTAAAAGCCATGTATTAGAGCCAAGTCTTCATAAGTCAACCAAAGGTCCAAGGTCTCAGAAAAATCCAATAGCATAGGTAAAAGTAACCAAAGTCCATAAGTCCAAAAGTCAAATTCTAAGTCAAGCTAAGGATAGTAACCATTAGTCCAAAGATTAGAGAACCAAGTTTTTTTTAGGGTTTTTCCTTTATTAATATCTTTAAAAGAAAAAGAAAATGTCCAAGTAGACAAAGGAAAAAGAAGCATAAACATAAACAATATGAAATGTAAATACTAAAAACTAAAGGCATAAAAGATAAAGAGCAAGAAATAAAAGGCAAGAAAATTAAATGACATAAAGTAAAGTTAGCATAATAATAATGTTAGTATTGATGTTATAGTTAATGAATCGATACAGGATAAATTTAGCACTATGTTAAACAATCGTAGCACAATCTATTAGGAAGATCATACTATGGGAGGTCGGTCAATAACAATTTATGTACCATACATTTTAGAGATATGATAGAAACCATGCTCCTAAAACATGTAGCACAGGTAAAAACCAATGAGGTATCAAGCACTAAGGCAAGGAGATTGGTCCATTTCATCAATCATTCTTCATGATAACTTAGGATAAACTTATGCATCAATCCAAAATACCTTAAATGATTCATGATCAATTGGAAGGTAGATTTTAAATAATGAAAGGTCATCGAGAATCAATTCAAACTTCATGAACAAGATGAACTCTAAATCATCCAATTGATCAAAAGAAAAAGAAAAAGAAAAGAAATAGATGAAGAGGGAGAAAGGGAGGAACAAGAAAACCAAATTGAACCACAATTTTGATCAAGTTATCAACAAGATCAACCACTTATCTTGGTGGATTAGGATTTTCAACCTATCAACACCCAACGCATCAGAAGTCAAACCAAATATAAAATGCAATAATAAACAATTAGAATGCATAGAAAATTATTTTTAAAATGATTTTAAATTGAAAATAAAAGAGAAAATCCATAAAGTACTTCCAAAATACCAAATAAATGGCCAAGAAAATTATGGAAAGTCAAAAAGAACTCAAATAACATATGATAAATTTTTGAGAATTTTTAAATGCATGGAAGTATTTTAAAACCAATTAAAATACATGAAATATGAGAAAATTAAAAAAAATAGCAAAATGTAAAATTAAAATTGTGAAAAAATTACACAAGGTGTAAAATAATGAAAGAGAATTTTAGAAAATTTTTTGGTATTTTTTAATGAAAATCTTATTTAAAATGAATTTTTTAAAAAAAAAACAAATAAAATAAAATAAAATAAAAAGTAATAAATCAGAAAAAACAAGGCGCGTTTGATATGAATTCATTAAATGAGGTGGAACATCAGATGACTTAGATCTTGAAGCTCACCATAGACCTTCAATGAAATAATGCATCAGATCAAATTTATGGTTTGTATAGAGAATCATATGTGACTGTAAATCACTTTATGGTTTGTGATCATTTGTACAATGCGTGACAACTTGGGATACGGTTTGCCATAGTGTGGAGGTCACGATGCAGGTTGTATTATGTGACAATTTGTTTCTGTTGTGCCTAAGCCATTTGTAACTTCCTTGTGCAACTTGGTTCATGGAATGGTTGTATTTTAGGCATGTAATTGTATCTTGTGACCTGTCTATTTTTGTTGCTTGTAATGTTCTTTGAGTTTTCTTGGAACCTTGTCATAGATTTCACCACTTAGGTCTTGTGAAGTTTAAATATCATTTTGGTTTTGTATCACGAAACTTATATACCTTGTAAACTTGAATTCAAATTGGTGTTAGAGTTTTGAAATTGACCTTTTGTTTGTAATTTGGATGAATTTGGAACCGACGGTTATAACTTCAACTTGTAATGAATTTGTTTAGATTGAGACTAGGGACTTGAAATCATGATTTGAAGCAACCATACCTCAAAATGATACTATAAAATAGCATTTCTCATGGCTCCAAAAACAATTCAAACACGGATGAAGAAGTAATATCAATGGCCATAACTTTTGTTTTGTACTTCTTGTTCACCTTGAACCGTGGCCTTAATCAAAATGTTCACATGGTTTGCTACTTAGCACAAATTTGCTCATAGCTTGAAACCACTGGTATCTTGTCTTAAAAACCTCTAATGGTCGGCCAAACAAAAATCACCTCTTGAAATATAGCTTAAAATGAATTGAATCAAGGCTTGAATTAATCCTGAACTTGAAATAAACTGAGACCTTTAATCAGTGGCTTCATTTGAAGCTGACCACCTGAATACCAGTAAACTAAAACTTCCACTATGAACCAAGTGAGCACCAAATGACTTGAGATCAAAAGAATTATGAATTGAAACTCGATGATTTTCAATCATGAAGCACCTGCTTTGGCACGACCTGAAAACTTGATCCCACCACAAATAACCTGAATTGTCATAGAAACCCTAATTGAAAAATGAACTTCATTATGCTGATTTTTCAACTATGAAGCACTGATAACTTGACACATTTCGACAACTTGGTCCATACAACTGACTTAAATTGGCCCACAAACCTTAAATTTAGTATAAGACATTCACCACCTTAATCAATGCACCATGACCTTGATTTTCTTGAATGAGAACCCGAACTTAGGAAAAAATGAAAGTGACAGATTTTTTTTTCCTGAATGATGATTAGTGGGTGGATGTATAGATGAAAATTATAGACAAGTAGGAAAATGTTGGGGTATGACAGATGCCCCTATCTAATTGGCTTAAATCTAGTAAGATGAACTGCTACGACGTTCTTTCTTTCGAGGTAGAAGACGATTAGATATGAAGACTCTGAATTTGTCCGAAAAGAAAGAAAATGCTTGAGAAATGGAATACTAGATCAATGTCCACCCTCGAATAGACATTGAATAACATACAAAGGTCGTTATCACCAAAAGGATGATAAGAGAAACAATCTGACACCAAAAGGATGACATACCTATCACCAAAAGGATGATAGTTAACACACCTCCGACACCAAAAGGATGACAGACCTATCACCAAAAGGATGATTGTCACTCAGGCACACAATCCCAACACCAAAAGGATGCAGAGTCTATCACCAAAAGGATGATAGAGAACTCACACACATAATCCCAACACCAAGAGGATGCAGAGTCTATCACCAAAAGGATGATATAGAACACACACACACACACACACACACAAACATATCTGGCACCAAAAGGATGACAAACCAATCACCAAAAGGATGATAGTTACTCACGCACACAATGAAGGTGAGGAAATACTTAGAAGGGGGGGGGGGGGGGGGGGGTTGAATAAGTATATAGAAAAACTTATAGCAATAAAAACTCAAGGATTTTTATCTTGATTCGTTGAACTCAACTACTCCAGTCCACCCTATCAAGAGTGATTTGCCTTTCTCAACAAGGACTTAATCCACTATTAAATCAATTGATTACAATAGCAAGCACTAAGAGAAACTGTTTTTAGTCTTCTTAAGAACTACTGATCCCAACTGGATCTTCTTAAGGATCTTTTACAATCAAATGTAAGAATAATGCAAGTGTTTAAATGCTTCTAATTAAGCTTTATCACAACTGTGATTTTACACTTAAGATTTAAGAACTATGAAATAAATTCAGCTAATGAGAATAAATTGTATGAAAGCTTTCTTTGAATTCTTTCAATAATACGTCAACTGAAGAAGAGAGATGGAGTCTTGCTTTTATAGGCAAAGAGGTCCAAGTAGCTTTTCACGTTGAAGGCTGTGTACTGAAAAGGTCTGAGTCTTTTTTGTCTTCACATCACACGACCTTTCCTAGAATTAGAATGCACAGAAAAATCCTTTTTGTTTGTGTTCTTGTGTCTAGCATAAAAGAGGAAAGAGTCGTTTGGTCATTCCAACGGACATAACTTTGAATTCTTCTTCAACAAGTTTCAGCAAAGTATCATCAGAGTCTTGAGCAGTCAGAGTCTTCTGATGTACATTAGAGTTTGCTGAATCAGAGTCTTTGCAGCATGTGTGCTTTCAGCGTGTAATTGTTCAGAGCATAGTTTGGGATCAGATCCTCAGTACTGGAAGCGTTAGTACTATCAGAGTCTTCTAAAATAAACTAAGCTTAAAACTCTTCATACAGAATTCTTCAATGCTTCAGATGCTTCTGGCTTCTGCTTCAGATTCTTCTGTAGCTTCTACTTCAAATCCTTCTGTAGACAGCGCTCAGAACCTTCTGTAGGCAGCGTTCAGAATCTTCTAAGAGATGCTTCTGACGCTTCAGAGCCTTGCATATTTTCATGTTCAGATCTAATTTGCTTTCAGAAGAAGATTCACTTTTAATATCTGCAGCAAACATTCTAAACCAAATTTTAGAGTATATAATTCTTGAATACAAAATTTCATAAGAGTTATCATCAAAACATAGAGATATTCATAAGAACCAATCTGTGTTCTAACAATCTCCCCCATTTTGATGATGACAAAAACATAAGAAATTTTGTTCAATTGAAAATATAATTATAACTCTCCCTGAGATGATGAATCTCCCCCTGAATTGAATACTTAGAAGAAATAGAAAATTCCCTTTTTGCATGAGTATTCTTTTCAGAATCAGAGCCTGATTGTTCCAAAAATTAGATCTTGACTTTGGATGCACGTTTCAAAATCAGAGCCTGATAGGTTAAACTTGATCTGGGGATCTCAGAGTTACTTTTAAAGAAATTTTCAGAGTTTTCAAATGTTCTGAAATACTGAGAGTTCATTTTAGTTATAATTGATATGTCTGAATTTCATTTAGGTAGAGTTTATTTGAACAGTCAGATCCATTTTCTCCCCCTTTTTTGTCATAATCAAAAAGTAAAACTTTTAAAGACAAATAAAAGGAAATACAAAAAAGATATATTCATGAGGAGAAAAAAACACAGAGTCATTCATTCATATTCAAAACAGACAAATCATCAGATAACTTCAAGTACATGTGCACAAACATCAAATACAGAAAAACATAAACTAGGTTTGCTTGGACAGAATCATCTTTAACAGGTGAGTGATCTCAGATGAAGACTCTTCTTTCTTTGTCATCCATTTAGCCATGTTGTCATTCTTCTGATCTTGCTTGGACATCCATTGTGTCATGTCTTCAGTCTTCTGGTCTTGCTTAGCCATCCATGACTTAATCTCAGATTGTCCAGCTTCCAAAACTGCAATCTTGTCTTCCAAATCAGGATTCTCTTTCTTGATTTCAGATGAAGAAGGTGGGGCAGATTCTGAAGCAGGACCATAGTCAATTTCCATTGGAGATGCAGAGTCAGGAGCAATAGATCCAGATGGATGTTCCACAATTGTCATAGCCAGAGGATTTTCTTCATAAGCAGATTCAACATAAACTTTTGTAGCAGATACTTCAGAAGATGAAGGAACATCTTCAATAAGCAAAGGTGCAGATCTTTTTACATTCCAGATCATGCTTTTGGCAGTTTCAGCAAATCTTAGCTTCGCATCATCAGAACATACATTCTTCATATTTGAGGCTACAATATTGAATCTGTTGATGAAGCTATTCCAGATAGCATTAGATTCATTTGCATCCATTGTTGACAGGCATCTCTTCTGAACAGAGCCTAAATGCATCTTTATTTCTTTCATAAAATTTGCAAATAAATTATCAACATTTAGTCTAGCTTTTGGTTTCAGAAGGGTTTCCAAGGTGAATGGCTTGGGTTGAGGTGGATGTGGTATGGTGAATTTTGGAATGATGATCAGAGGACGGGGGTAGAAAGGAAGAGATGGATGGTCAGATGAAGTGGTAGGTTTGGATCTGGTTAAGGCATTAACCAAACATGGTTTTACATGTGATGCATAAGAAATGACATCAAATGTAGTGGATGTGTAAGGAGTGAAAACAGATTTATCAGACAACAGAGGTTCTGATGAAATCATTTCTGACAGTTCTTTTAAATAGGTTTGAAGAACAGATGGTAGAATGGTTGAAGACTTAGGTTTAAAAGGAATGATAGAGTCAGATGGTTCTATTCTGTCATAGAAATTTTTAAACTTGAAACCAGAAGGAAGGGGATCAGAGGGGAATGGTTTAAAGGAAGAAAATGAGACAAACTCAGATCTCCTGGGTTTAGGTTTTGGAATGGTTTTGGGAATGAGAGTTTCAGAAGAAACAGGTGGTTCTGGTTATTTAGATTCAAATTCTCTGAGAGAGGGGGTGAGATAAAATCTGGATGGATATCAGACTCGGATGAATCAGATGAGGTGGTTGGGGTACAAGATGTAAAAGAAACTTCAAATACAGTCTTGAGAGGTTGAACATCCAAAATCTCAGAGTCAGGTATGTTAGATTCAGGAGGATTGGATGGTTCTGGTTGAATATCAGAAGGTTTGGATGGAGGTGGTTCAAATACAACTGATTCAGATGCAACTTGTTCAGGTGCAACAGGTTCAGGTGTAACTGTTTCAGATGCAATAGTTTCAGATGCAACTGGATCAGATTGTATGAGTTCAGATGCAGCTGGTTGTTGTATTTCTGGTTGTTGTTGTGTTGGAATTGGGTCAGCTGGTGTTGTTGTTGTTGGTTCAGATTGAGGAATATCAGAAGATTTATGCGGTGTAGTGGAAACAGGATCAGATGATTTTGGTGGTTGAGATGTTTGAGATGGGGCAGGAATTGTTTTATTTTGAGTGGGAGGGGGTTCAGGCACAAAACTAGTTGTTGATATATTTACATCAATTTTAGGAATAGAAGGTAAAGATGACTTAGTACCTTTAGTCTTTATGCGCTTGGTGGGAACAGAGGGAACTTCTCCAGAAGCTTTTCTCTTGATCTGCTTCTGTGGCTTTTCAGCAACTCTTGGTTTCTTCTGAGCAACAGCTTCTTCTTCCTCTAATTGTTTCCTTTTCCTTGTGTTCTCATCATACACATCTGGCATAGGTTCTCTTGCTCTTATCAGAATATCTGTAGGAATAGGGGTTCCATTTGCCTTGCACACATCAATATATCTAACAATAATCTCCCTAGGTTCTTCAGCACCAAAGAGTGGAAAATCTTGAACTGGAATCCTCTTCTGACTAACTTCAGAAACATTTAGCTTCTTGGGAACAGCTGTGAGTTTATCCACAATCTTTAGCCTCTGAAGACTCTTTGCATTCAATGGTTTTCCAACAATTGATTCAAGCTCATCTTTAACTCCAGCTTCATAAAGAGCAGTTACCAGACCATTCTCTGTCAGAATATCTGAGATTAACCTTCCAAAGGGAATCCACGTCCTGATCTTCTGTCCCTTATCCTTTACAGATTCTCTTGATGCATTGATATGATTCCACAAATGCATAAAGAGAATGTATGGAAGATCTACCTTTGTACTCTGACTTAAACAGTACATAAAGTAGAGTTGTTCATTATTCACATCATCTGGAGAATTGGTGGATTTTCTGTGATGGATGCATCCCAGAAAAATCTTTGCCCAGATTTTATAGTCAGGTTTCAGATCCTTAAATTTGTTGGAGGCCTGTCCAAATGTAATGACTTCCTCATAAACTTCTTCCATATCCACACGCCCAGCTGGCAGATGACACACTCCATCAGTCTCCTCATACCCTATGAGTTTCCTGATGAGATCTTCAGTGATGATGATCTCCTTTCCCAGAACAGAAGAGAGGTTAAATTTTGGATAAACAGAAGCATTGATCCAAAATTCCTTCACAAGATGTGGGTACACTGGTCCAAATAACCTGTCAAAATACTTGACCCAACCTTGTGCATCAATAATATAACGTAACTTAAACCCATTTTCAGCTAGAGAGTCAAATTCCACCATGGATTCACAAAGAACTTCAAGCTTGTCCACAGGGGTTAACAATGTCCTTTTTGGTTCCTTAAAGGGAGTAACACCCAAGTTTGAAGACGTAATAGCAGCCATAGATGATTGAAATTGAGATGATGTTGAGGATGAAGTTGCCATTGATGAAGATGAAGATGATTTGGGCGAAGGTTTAAGGTTTTTGTGAAGAGAAAAAAGAAGAAAGAAATGCATAAATTTTCTGTGAAGTGAAAAGTGTGAAATGGTATGAAATGTGGTATTTATAGAGAAATAAATAGGGCACACAAACAGTCACAAATAGCACGTTCCACTTAGCAATTAATGGCGTTTAATGAAAAGAATAAAAATCATTTCAAAGCATTAATTGATTCTGATAATTTGGAGGGAAAATCAAGATTTTCACTATTCAAACAATACCTTAAATGTCTCTTCAGTAGTGTGCACACCATCTTTTCAGATTCAGAGTGACACGTGTTTGCTTGCATGTGCTTCTGAATTCTGTTGAGAAATGAAACGTTAGCCAACGTTCAGATCCTCTAAGATTAGTTAGTTCAGATACACACAAATAATAAATCAATAAATCAAATAATTGACAAGTGAAATACTTCAGAGTTTTAAGCATTTTGCATCTGAGAAGTTTTGCTTCTGATAAATATCGTTCTGGACAAAAATCCATACCAATATTTTTCATAATAAACTCGAACCATTCTTCAGCAAGGGGTTTTGTAAAGATATCTGCCCACTGATGATCTGTATCAACAAAGGCTAAGTTTATAATACCCTTCTGAACATAGTCTCTGATGAAATGATGTTTAATTTCTATATGTTTTGCCTTAGAGTGTAAAATAGGGTTTTTAGACAAACATATAGCAGAATTATTATCACAGAAAATAGAAATGTTACTTTCAAAGATCTGATAGTCTTCTAGTTGACTTTTCATCCAGAGCATCTGCGTGCTACATCCAGCAACGGCAATATATTCTGCCTCTGTAGTTGAAAGTGCAATTGTAGGTTGCTTCTTGCTGTACCAGGAGATTAAATTTCTTCATAAAAATTGACAACTTCCAGAAGTACTTTTTCTTTCCACTCTGTCTCCAGCGTAGTCAGCATCACAGAATCCAACTAATTTGAAATCATCAGATTTTCTGTAACACAAACCCACATTAGAAGTACCTTTCAGATACCTTAGAATCCTCTTAACAGCTGTTAAGTGTGATTCTCTAGGTTCTGATTGGAATATTGCACAAAAGCATACACTGAATAAAATATCAGGTCTAGAAAGAGATCCTATCATACCTCTGTAGAGTTTCTGATCTACTTTCTTACTTACCTCTTCCTTACCAAGAGTACTTGTTGGATGCATGAGAGTCTTTGCCATTTTACTATCAGTCATGTTAAACTTCTTCAGAAGCTCTTTAACATATTTGGTCTGATGAATGTAAGTGCAATCTGGAGTTTGGTTGACTTGAATTCCCAGAAAGAATATCAATTCTCCCATCATGCTCATCTCAAATTCAGCCTGCATACATTGAGCAAACTCCTTTCCCAGCATAACATTGGTAGATTCAAATATAATATCATCCACATATATTTGGCAGATTAAAAGATCTTTCTTAAATGTTTTACAAAAGAGAGTTGTGTCCACTTTGCCTCTGATGAAATTTTTCTCCAGAAGAAAATTGCTTAATCTCTCATACCAAGCTCTAGGAGCTTGTTTTAAACCATAAAGAGATTTCTTTAGTTTGAAAACATGTTCTGAAAATTTTTCACTTTAAAAACCAGGAGGTTGGTGAACATAGACTTCTTCTTCTATAATACCATTTAGAAAGGCACTTTTAACATCCATCTGATATAGAGTGATGTTATTCTGTGCAGCAAAAGAAATGAGTAAACGAATAGACTCTAACCTGGCTGCAGGAGCATAAGTCTCTGTATAATCAATTCCTTCTTGCTGGCTATAACCTTGAGCAACAAGCCTTGCTTTGTTTCTTTCAACTTCTCCTTTTTCATTCAACTTATTTCTGAAGACCCATTTAGTTCCAATTATGTTGAATCCTTTTGGTCTTGGAACCAAATACCAAACATCATTTCTTGTGAACTGATTGAGCTCTTCTTGCATGACAATTATCCAGTCATTGTCTTGCAGAGCTTCATCCACAGAAGTTGGTTCAATAACTGACACGAACCCAAATAATGATGCTTCAGATAATCTGAGGAAGGATCTTGTCCTAATGGGGTCATCCTTCTTTCCAATGATCACATCCTCTGGGTGAGAGGCCTTGATTCTGGAAGATGATCCTCTAACAGTTGATTCTTCAGAAATGTTCAAGTTGTTCATTTGAGAAGCTAAAGGAATTGCATCTGGCGTTGCTTCTGGTTCCTTCACTTGAGCTTTGTCTGCCTCTGAGCCGTCAGAGTCTGTGAGAATTACTTCTCTATCTGTAGAACTTTCAAACTGCTTTGGCTTTTCAATGCCAAGCTTATCATCAAATCTAACATGTATAAATTCCTCCACAATCTATGTTTCAGTATTGTATACTCTGTAGCCTTTAGAGCGTTCAGAATACCCAAGCATGAAACACTTATGTGCTTTAGAATCAAACTTGTTAAGATTCTCTTTAGTATTCAACATATAACAAATACATCTAAAAGGATGGAAATATGAAATGTTGGGCTTTTTGTTTCTCCACAATTCATAGAGAGTCTTTTCCAGAAGAGGTCTTATAGACACTCTGTTCTGAATGTAACAAGTTGTGTTTATTGCTTCTTCCCAAAAGTGCTTTGCCAGATTAGTCTCGTTGATCATGGTTATTGCCATTTCTTGCAGAGTTCTATTTTCCCTCTCTACAACTCCATTCTGTTGTGGAGTTCTAGGACAGGAAAAATCATGAGCAATGCCATTTTCATTAAAATATTTTTCAAAATATTTGTTTTCAAATTCACCACCATAATCACTTCTGACTTTAATAATTTTGAAATCTTTTTCATTCTGGACTTGTTTGCAGAAGTCAAAGAACACAGAATGTGACTCATCCTTGTGTTTTAGAAATTTTACCCATGTCCATCTGTTGTAGTCATCAACAATGACTAATCCATACTTCTTGCCTCTGATGGATGCAGTTTTCACTGGTCCAAACAGATCAATGTGAAGTAATTCTAATGGTCTTGAGGTTGAAATAGCATTCTTAGATTTAAAAGAAGATTTTGAAAATTTTCCTTTTTGACATGCTTCACAAAGAGCATCTGAGTTGAACTTTAACTTAGGAAGTCCTCTAACCAGATTGAGTTTATTAATCTGAGATATATGTCTCATATTAATATGCCCCAATCTTCTGTGCCAGACCCATTGCTCATCATTAACAGACAAGAGGCATTTAACATTTTGAACCTTAAGTTCTGAAAGATTTATTTTGTAAATGTTGTTTTTCCTCTTCCCATTAAATAGGATTGAGCCATCCTTCTGACTAACAGCTTTACAACATTGTTGATTAAAGATTATATCATAACCATTGTCACTTAATTGACTTATGGACAATAGATTATGCTTTAATCCTTCTACAAGAAGAACATTAGATATAGAGGGAAGGTTACCATTACCAATAGTACAAGAGCCAATGATCTTGCCCTTCTGATTCCCTCCAAACTTCACTTCTCCTACAGATTTAAGCTTCAGACTTTGGAACATAAACATTTCTCCCGTCATGTGACGTGAGAAGCCAGAGTCCAGGTACCATGACTGGCGTCTTGACTTTTCTGCTAAAAACATCTGCAACAGGGATAATCTTATCCTTAGGTACCCAGATCTTTTTGGGTCCTTTTTGGTTAGTTGCCTTGAAAGTTGGTCTGAACTTCTGTCTTTTTACAACAGTTTTGTTCTGACTTACTTTTGGCTTAAACACAAGAACATTCTGATCAGAACGTGTGTGTTTAATGTCATTCAAATGACCAAACTTGAAATGAGAGTATAATGGAGTTTTCTTAATAACAAGTTTATCAACGGGCATTGGATTTAAATCCTTTCCAGAAGAGGATTCATATCCAATTCCTTTCCTGTTGTTTCTGCTAACCCCATAGATCATTGAAGCCATCTTGCTTCTGTCTATGCTTTTAGCAAGAAACTTCTGAAAGCTAAAGTCATATTCTTCTAAAATGTTTTTTCATTTAGACTTACTTTCAGATTCAGAATTTTGTTGAGCTTTTTCAAAATTGGCTTTCATTTTCAAATTATTTTCTTTTAGCTCAGCAACTTCTGATCTTAACAGATTATTCTCAGAACCACGATTGCATTTAAACTTCTTGCATTTGAGCTTAATCTGATTATAATTTTTCAGAATTTCTGATAAGACTTTAATAAGCTCTTCCCTAGTGAGATCAGAAAGTACCTCTTCTGAGTCAGATTCAGAATCAGACTCAGATCCAGATGATTCTTCATTCTGATCTTCAATGCCTGCCATCAGAGCCATGTTGGCGCATTCTTCTTCAGAGTCTGATGAAGATTCAGAGTCATCTGAATCATCCCATGTAGCCATTAGAACCTTCTTCTTGTGCTCAGGCTTTCTTCAAGGCTTTTCCTTCTGAAGCTTTGGACATTCATTTTTGTAATGACCAGGTTGTTTGCATTCAAAACAAACAACTTCCTTCTTTCCATATCTTTTTGGTCTAGAGGACTCCTTGCGCTGATCTGGCTTTTTGAAGTTCTTGAACTTCCTCTACTTGTGCTTCCAGAGTCTGTTGATTCTTCTGAACAGCAAGGACAATTCATCTTCTTCAGAAGAAGAAGATTCTTCAGAGCTTTCTTCTAACACCTGCAAAGCTTTCACAGATTTGTTAGATTTTAAGGCAATTGATTTACCTTTCTTTTGAGGCCCATCTTCCTCAAGTTCAATTTCATGGCTCCTTAGTGAGCCGATTAGCTCCTCCAGAGTGATCTTGTTCAGATCCTTGGCAAGCTTTAGAGCAGTGACCATAGGTCTCCATCTGATAGGCAAGCTTCTGATAATCTTCTTCACATGATCAGCAGTTGAGTAGCCTTTATCCAGAACTTTTAGACCAGCTGTGAGGATCTGGAATCTAGAGAACATAGTTTCTATAGACTCAGATTCTTCCATCTTGAACGCTTCATACTTCTGTATTAACGCCAGAGCCTTGGTCTCTTTAACTTGAAGGTTTCCTTCGTGAGTCAGCTTCAAAGACTCAAACATGTGAAATGCAGTTTCTCTATTTGTGATCTTCTCATACTCAGTGTGAGATATTGCATTTAACAAGATTGTTCTAGCCTTGTGGTGATTTCTAAACTCCTTCTTTTGGGCTTCAGTCATAGATTTTCTGTCTACTTTCTTGCCATTCCCATCAGTGGGATGAACATACCCATCTATGACCAAGTCCCACAAATCAGCATCATAACCAAGGAAGAAACTTTCTATTCTGTCCTTCCAATAATCAAATTTCTCCCCATCAAACATAGGGGTTTTTGTGTTGATTCCATCCCTTTCTTCATATCTGTTGTTACTGTTAGATGTTGAAGTTTCAGCCATAATAACAACCAAATATATATCAAAGTTTTTCTCACTGGATCTTTTATGTCACTGTGAAGTGGTAGCACACATAGAACCGGAGCTCTGATGCCTACTGAAGGTGAGAAAATACTTAGAAGGGGGGGGGGGGGGGGGGGTTGAATAAGTATATAGAAAAATTTATAGCAATAAAAACTCAAGGATTTTTATCCTGGTTCGTTGAACTCAACTACTCCATTCCACCCTATCAAGAGTGATTTGCCTTTCTCAATAAGGACTTAATCCACTATTAAATCAACTTATTACAATAGCAAGCACTAAGAGCAACTGTTCTTAGTCTTCTTAAGAACTACTGATCCCAACTGGATCTTCTTAAGGATCTTTTACAATCAAATGTAAGAATAATACAAGTGTTTAAATGCTTCTAATTAAGCTTTATCACAACTGTGATTTTACACTTAAGATTTAAGAACTATGAAATAAATTCAGCTAATGAGAATAAATTGTATGAGAGCTTTCTTTGAATTCTTTCAATAATACGTCAACTGAAGAAGAGAGGTGGAGTCTTGCTTTTATAGGCAAAGAGGTCCAAGTAGCTTTTCACGTTGAAGGTTGTGTACTGAAAAGGTCTGAGCCTTTTTTGTCTTCACATCACATGACCTTTCCTAGAATTAGAATGCATAGAAAAATCCTTTTTGTCTATGTTCTTGTGTCTAGCATAAAACAGGAAAGAGTCGTTTGGCCATTCCAACGGACATAACTTTGAATTCTTCTTCAACAAGTTTCAGCAAAGTATCATCAGAGTCTTGAGCAGTCAGAGTCTTCTGATGTACATTAGAGTTTGCTGAATCAGAGTCTTTGCAACATGTGTGCTTTCAGCGTGTAATTGTTCAGAGCATAGTTTGGGATCAGATCCTCAGTACTGGCAGCGTTAGTACTATCAGAGTCTTCTGAAATAAACTAAGCTTGAAACTCTTCATACAGAATTCTTCAATGCTTCAGATGCTTCTGGCTTCTGCTTCAGATTCTTCTGTAGCTTCTGCTTCAGATCCTTCTGTAGACAGCGCTCAGAACCTTCTGTAGGCAGTGTTCAGAATCTTCTAAGAGATGCTTCTGACGCTTCAGAGCCTTGCATATTTTCATGTTCAGATCTAATTTTCTTTCAGAATAAGATTCACTTTTAATATCTGCAGCAAACATTCTAAACCAAATTTTAGAGTATATAATTCTTGAATACAAAATTTCATAAGAGTTATCATCAAAACATAGAGATATTCATAAGAACCAATCTGTGTTCTAACACACAATCTCAAAACCAAAATGATACAGGGTCTATCACCAAAAGGATGATAGAGAACTCACACACATATCTGGAACCAAAAGGATGATAGTTACGCACGCACACAACTCAACACCAAAAAGATGCAAGGTCCATGACCAAAAGGATGATAGAGAATTCACACACACCTATCTGGCACCAAAAGTATGACAATCCTATTACTAAAAGGATGATAGCTACTCACGCACACAATCCCGATACCAAAAGGATGGTGGGTCTATCACCAAAGAGATGATAGAGAACACACGCATATCTGGAACCAAAATAATGACAGACCTATCACCAAAAGGATGATAGTTAACACTCGCACAATATGGCACCAAAAGGATGACAGGCCTATCACCAAAAGAATGATAGTTAGGACAAATTTCTGAATGACGATTAGTGGGTGGATGTACAGATGAAAATTATACACAAGTAGAAAAAATTTGGGGTATGACACTTTGTTGTAACCATATGCTTTATATTTGTCATATGAACATCATGTTTGAATATTACTTTGAGTATATACAATTGATACCATGTTTGAATATCATACTTGTTCATATCATCCTTTCATTTCATACCTCTTTAACTTTGTCAAGTTATTTCCCCCAAGTGATGTTAGCTTGTTAGCTTCCATCCTTAAGTTGCCTCTTATTCCTTAATCCATGGGAAGGTCTCTCTATTGAATCAATGTCATATGTAGCTTAGCCATACCCATTACCTTTGACCTTGTTAGATTCATTATGTATTACAACTTAGACTTAGGGTAGAACTTACAACTCTTTTGACTTTGTTAAGTCAAGTAAGTGTTAAGGCTTTAACACTTACCTCCTCTTTGAACCTTGATCATAATCAAGTGTGCATTCATCCTTAGTTAGGTGAACTAAAAATACTCTGTTTCCATCCTTGTCATGTGAGAAAAATGTGGTTTTTAAGGTTATGTCTTTTAGCAGAAAAAATGAAAGAAAGGTGAGGTTATGCGTATGATATACAAGTGTAAGTGTACAGTGCAGTTAGTATTTCACAAAAGAGTGGTCACTTTTATATAAACACTTCAACATGAAAAAAAATCATTGTATCGAATATTATAACCTTTATATGTATGTATATACATAACTAATGTACATGTGAAAGATCCAAAATAATTTTACTGCATGACATGTTATTCCTCCCAGATCTAGTTGAAATGTTCGTTTGTCTCTATGTGAGTCCCAGTGTCAATCCTAGTTTGTATGTATATTATAGGTTTGTCTTTATGTGAGTCCCAGTATCAAACCTATGATATACATGTACGACTACAAGTATCAATCCTATTTTGAATAAACATATTTATTTTTTGTATTTTATAAATTGGGGATTAAAAATAAGTAGCAGTACACGATAAACATATTTGGTTTTTGTATTCTTGTGTCAGTATATGGCTAACTAATTCATCAACATTATGTAAATATGATGAGAGAAAATAATTAATCAGAGAAAATATGATGAGAAACTTACGTAAAAGGGATTTACCTCATCTTCCGCGAAGGGATTAGTGGCGGCGGAAAAAAAAGAAGAAGAATGACGGACGGTGGCGGTGGAGGAAGAAGAATGGTAGACGGTGGCAGCAGAGGAAGAAGAAAAACAATGATGGTGGAAGCGAAGAAGAAGAAAAATGGAGATGGTGACGGGGAAGCGAAAAAGAAGAACGATAAGAGATTTTTGAGAGTTGGAGAATCTTAAGTTTTCAGATAGGGTTTTGGGATTTTAAGAAACATTTTTATCGGTTGGCAAATAAGCCTGATGTAAAAGGTTTAATCAATTTTATTTAAATTTTTATTTAGAATCTTATTACATCAGTTGGGCTAATTGGCCTGATGTAAAAGGTTTAATAAATCTTATTTAATTTTTTATTGAGAAACTTATTACATCAGTTGGGCAAAATGACCCGATGTAAAACGTTTAATCCATTTATTTTTTTATTGAAAAACTTTTTACATCAGTTGGGGAAAATGACCCGATGTAAAACGTTTAATCCATTTATTTTTTTATTGAAAAACTTTTTACATCGGTTGGGATAAACAACCCGATGTAAAATGACTTAATCTATATTCTTTATTAATATGAAGAAGCATCTCATAATATCTGTATTTTTTATACAATTTCATAATTAGTGCATGTGATCATATTTTATATGAATTTTAAAAAAATATAATCTAGATGATATATACTAAAGAATTGAAATTTTTGTTTAATCCTTTTATGTTACAAAATTAAAATATCATGCAATTATTATCAGTTAAATATAAATCACTTAAAAAAATTTCAATTAAAATGACTTAATCTATTTTATTTATTTATTTATTTAGGACTTTTACATCGGTTGGGGTAAACGGCCCGATGTAAAAAAATTTATAACAAAATTTTTTATTATGAGTAGCATCACCAGTATCTTTTATTTATTATTTATTATTTTAATTAAGAACAACCTATGATATACATGTACGAGTATCAATCCTATTTTGAATAAACATAGAGAAACTATAGAGAAAATAATTAATTAGAGAAAATACGATGAGAAACTTACGAAAAAGGGGTTCACCTCATCTTCGGCGAAGGGATGAGTGGTGGCGGAAAAAAAAAAAAGAAGAATGACGGACGGTGGCGGCGGAGGAAGAAGAATGGTAGGCGGTGGCGGCGGAGGAAGAAGAAAAACAATGATGGTGGAAGCGAAGAAGAAGAAAAATGGAGACGGAGACGGTGGAAGCGAAGAAGAATGATAAGAGATTTTTGGGAGTTGGAGAACCTTAAGTTTTTAGATAGGGTTTTGGGATTTTAAGAAACATTTTACATTGGTTGGGCAAATAGGCCTGATGTAAAATATTTAATCAATTTTATTTAAATTTTTATTTAGAATCTTATTACATCAGTTGGGCAAATTGGCCTGATGTAAAATCTTAATCTATTTTATTTATTTATTTATTGAGGACTTTTACATCGGTTGGGATAAACAACCCGATGTAAAATCCTTTATAACAAAATTTCTTATTATTTACGACACTGTCACCGCATTATTTTTTACATCAGATGGGGTACATGGCCCGATGTAAAATGTTTCACCCATTTTATTTATTTTTTATTGAGAACTTTTTACATCGGTTGGGATAAATGGCCCGATGTAAAATCCTTTATAACAAAATTTCTTATTATTTACGACACTGCCACCGCGTTATTTTTTACATCAGTGGAAATATATATCTGATGTAAAATCTTTAAATCAAATATTTCTCACATCATATTGTTTATAAATCTGATGTAAAATCCTTTAACAAATATTTTTCACATCATATATCTTAAAATCTGATGTAAAATCATTTAACCAAATGTCTTATTTTTAGTAGTGAATATACATAATAAATAAAATCAACTTCTATTAAGTTGGTAATTAAAATAATAAAAATAAAAAAATTATGTAACAATCACTTAACCATAGTAGCATTCAAAGATAAAGAATTGCAAAAACTAGAAACACTGTAACAAACCAAAGTTACATACAATCACATCATAACATAGTTACATAAAATTTCTCTGTTTTTTATTTGTGAAAAAGACTCATGTTTTTGATAATTACCAATCAAAGAATAAAACTCACTGAATATTCTCATTGAAGTTCAGGTCTAGCGTCGTACAAGTGAAATGACATTAGCGTTCAAAAGTTTTTAATTTTCATTGCTCTGGCAAATGATAAGTCTAATGTCTAATGAAAAAAGAAGTTATTTTAAGTGAATAAAATAGTAAAGTGAGAGAAGTTTTATTGGGTTGGGTTTTTTAAAATTTCAAGAAAAAAAAAAGTAAAATCAAGTCAAAGAGTAAAATTTAAAGATTTTACACGATTTTACAGATTTTAGAGAGATTTAATTCGTGTAAAATCGTTCCAGTATAAGATTTTACTTAAAAGCGATTTTACCTGTGGTTTAGCACCAAATGTTGACCTAGAAACGTAAAATATAAGAGTTTAGGTTTTAAATCACGATTTTAACAACCTTGGACTAATGCATATGTTCTTGGTTCTACTGTGTTGGACATGATTCTTAGAAATATTAATAGCACCCAATTTATCACAGTATAATGTCATGACATCTTGTTCGACATTGTACTCCTTCAACATTTGTTTAATCCAAAATAGTTGGATTCAACTACTCTTACAACAATATACTCATCTTCTTCAATAGATAATGAGAAACAATTTTGCTTCTTGCTTAACAATGAGATTAAATTATTGTCAAGAAAGAAACATCCACCATATGTGATCTTTCTATCTTCAACACTCCCAACCCAATATGCATTACAATACCATACCAATAATGAATTGGTGTCATGAGAATAGAGAATACCATAGTCACGAGTTCCATTTATGTATTTCATGATTCTCTTTACTTGATTCAGATGATTGGCCTTGGGTTTAGCTTGGTATCTTGCACAAACTTCTTGGCATGTAACATAACTCTAGTTGATTTTATAGTGTCTTATTCTTTCTCTCCACCACTCCATTATGTTGAGGTGTGATAGGTGTAAATAATTCATGACTAATCTCTTCAGAGGAATAATACTAACATAATTTAGAGTTTTCAAACTTTTTGCCATGGACACTACTTATTTTCACTACAACCCACACTCTTTTTCTCTTTGGAGATGTTAATGGAACTCTTTGAATACATAAAAAATGTTAGATTTTTCATTAATAAATTTTACTCAAATGTATCTAGAAAACTCATCCACACACACAAAGACATATATTTTCCCACCAAGGCTTTCTACTTGCATAGGCCTCATTAGATCCATATGAAGTAACTCTAGAACTTTTGAGGTGGAAAGGTGTTGGAGCTTCTTGTGGGACATCTTGGTCTTCTTGCCTATTTGGTACTCTCTACAGTATAAGTGTTCTTGCTAAAACACTAAAAGGTTGACTTCTTCGCTGTTTGTCCGAAGAGAGCCTTAGATAAATGGCTTTTAAGTGTCTGTTCTACGTATATTGTATGCCTCATTCCTTCCAAACTCTCTCCCATTTATAAGTCTCTACTTATCTCTGTTTCTACTCTTCATATTCCTCATAAATATCCCCCAATAACGTATTTCGTCACCTATAATAACAGTGTAACGTCGTATCTTTAATAGTTGTAACTCTTTCATCATAATGCATCATCTCATAATAGTTTCTTGTGACCCTTCACATGTCATTCTAGCCCTGTCATCGGAAACGATTACTGTGAGTGAGAGAGACTTTTTGGTTTATATGTAGTCGGCTCCCCCTTGTTTATATGGATACCTTTATCTAGAATCTGACTCATATATAGGTAGGAATATGGCCTTCTGACTTGGTGATCTTCCCTTGCTCGAATGATCTTCCAACTCGGGCTCAGAGTCTTTATAAGACCTCAAACCGACTTTTCTGAGCTTATAGTTCGGATGGTCAATTGAATTTCTAGGTATGTACATAAGCCCCCCCCCCCCCCCCCCCCCCCCGAGCATGAAGTGCGGAGGATTGTATTGTTCAGACAAAGCAGTGCCCAACAATCCCTGTCATACTCGGACCTTGAGCCGGAAATGTCTTACAGGTCTTTCCTTTAATGACGTGTCATGGTGTATCTTTTTCCAAATTTTATTTTATCTTAGCAATGATGATTCTTATGGGAATTTTATCCCTTTAGGAATTCTCAATGTTTTTCACTCCTTGAGCTTTTAAAGCGATTACTCTTCATTGAGGTTACTCATTCGTCTCTTTATTCATCTCCTCTGAAGCGACCCTCAGAAGTTTTCACTCAAGATCTTGTGTATTCACTTTAATTCCTTTATTACGTTCTTTAATATGGCCATTATTGATTCTTGTAATGTTGATTCATCGAGAATACTGAGTGCTCAAGAGATAAAAAAATCTATGGAATTTTTATGTGAGAGGTCGTATGGATACTTTGACCTAGGTTGAGTTTAATCGTATTGTGAGGGAGGCTCACTGAGATATTTCCAATTCTTTTAGAGATTCTGACTCCGAATCTTCTTCATCAGGTTCCTCTATAGAGTTGTTGATGGAGATTACAGATTCACTTAATGCGGAGGTAATAAGTTACAACCATAGTTCAGTTGACGAACTTGAAATAGCTACACTTCGTTCTCTGAGAAATATTTCCTCTACTAAGAACAAAGATGATGTTATTTTGGAACCTTGTATTCCCTAGGAGTACATCTGTATAGTTCGTCCCAGGGGAACTAAAGAGGAATACTTCCATTTTTATATCGGGGTGTTGGAAGACTTTAAAGTTCAACTTCCCTTTACTGATTTTGAAACGGATCTGTTAAAGATTTTGAATACCGCTCCTTCTCAACTTCGCCTCAATAGTTTGGGTTTCATAAAGGCCTTCAAAGTAGTTTGTGAAGCCATACATATAGAACCTACCATAAGTTTATTTTTCTCCTTCTTTGAAATTAAAGGTGTCAAGAAAGGGAGTTAGGTTACCATCAGCGGCCGTCCGGGCAAAAGCTTCCTTCAAGCCTTTACCTCCAACTACAAGGGCTTTAAAGATCGGTTCCTTCGAATTAAATGTGGTCTGAGGTGGCCTCAGGTACTATATGCCTTTGATGGATCTCATCGCTTTCCTATCTATTGGACCAAAAATCCGATTTTAGTATCCGGCTTTAACTATGATAAATTAAATGATCAGAAGATCAAATCCTTATTTATATTAGATGATTTTCGCATGATGAAAGTCTAGGATCTGTTGTCATTGCCCAGAGAGCATATTCTTTCTTTTTTGGGTAAGTTTTGTCTTTTTACATGTTACTTTTCCAAGATGAATTTCTTCATCCTTCTAATACTTCTCTTTTTTACAGAAAAAATGACTAACCTGTCGTTGACAGAGCAGAAGAAACTGATGTCAGAAATTCAGACAGCAAGGCGCGCGACCGGCCAGGCTGTTACTGTCGCTACTGTGAAAATCGGCGCCGGCTGAACAGAAGAGTCGCCACCGTGCGTTATTTATCCCAATGGAGGGAAAGGAAACGCTCGAAGTAAACCTACCGCAAAGACGGGAAAGGAATGGTCATCGCAACCAAATCCTGGATTCGGGAGTCGATTACGCAATGGGAAGGTATTAGCACCCCTCACGTCCGTCGTACTCGACGAGATCCACGCTTGTTTTCTAGTACGGATTGTTATTCTATCTATTCTACAGGTCTGGGGTTAAAAGAAAATAAAATGATTCGGCAAAGTATCGCACTTTATGCCTACGTATTCCCGTCTGGAACGAGAAATCAGAGTCAACGTAGTTCGCCTACCTACAGGAAAGGAGGGGAAGGTTGCTCGCTAGGATATCGCATCCTATGCCTACGTACTTTCATACAGCATGAAAGATCAGAGCAAACGTAGTTCGGGCTACGTAAAACACAGATTTGTATGACTGTTTTTTTTATCCTTCTGAAAAAGGTTTTCTCCTGATTACGGGTCCAAGCGGACAAAAATGACACTTTGATTGGTTTTCAGTCTTTTACGCAAGAACTGTTTTTTATTGATGTTTAACCTCTTATTGTATTTTTTGAATGATTTTGAGATAAAAGAGAAAGAACTCTAAAACCTAGGGTTAAAATGGGAATCAAAAACTACCCTAATGTTTTCATGCATGGATTAACACCTAATGTATGTCATATTTCTCTCTTGCGCAGAGAGAAACAGAGATCCTAGGGGATAAGCGGAAAAGAAGCAGCATATATACAGTAAAGCAGTAAAATGCATGAATGCAGCAGTACAAGCGAGGCAAGGGAGTCCCACTCAACCTCGAACCTAGAAAATAATAGGCAAAGTGAAACAGCTTCACTTCATACCTAAGGGGAAAAATTAACAAACAATACAGCAAAGAAAATAAACCCCAAAACCAGCTCTGACAGCACACTCAGCTCCTACAGTAGCAGCTCTGAAAAACAGCAAACTCTGACAGTTGATTAACTGCAAAATAACAACCTTCAAATGAATTCCAAAGTCAAGCTCCAATGATACCCAAGCTACAACAAGCTTCCATCTCCAAGAAATCATCAAGCTCAAGCAACCACAGAATCCTAACCAGTTGACAGCATCAGACAACAGATAGCTCCAAACAGCAGTAAACTCTAGCTTCACAGTTGCACATCTCTGACAGCACAAGCTCCTCCTTCTTCAATCTTCGATGCACCAGGTCTTCTTCTACAAGCTTCTTCCTTCAAGGTAAGCACTCCAGCAAAGAATTGATTTATCAGGATAAATTGAATGTCAAACAGTTCATTGACAACCAAAGGAAGTCTATGAACAGTTGACATTATAACAGACTGTTTCCCTCAAAGTTCTACCTCCTAGATAAAACCACTTATCCCTCCAAAGGAGGGATGTGAATATCATGGAGGGACTTTTAATCATTGAGAAGAATGGAAGCAAAGGAAGCTATCCATGTTTATGAAGGAATTTGTTCTATTCTAAGGCTTTACCTATCTCCTATCTCCTATGTCTTCAATCAACTCCAAGCACAAACAATCTTCACGCTTCAACATTTGACTATCATCTTCAATCTTCTCTTTTAATGTCTTCATGCTCCATAAGCCCAAACCAAGCCCCATACCCCATATCAAAGCCCAAAAGCCCAAGCACACAATTAAAAACCCAAGTGGGAACACCAAACAAACACACCATAGGTAAAATATACTAAAAATAGTAATATAGCATTTAAAATTCTAAGATTAACTCTAAGGGGATTTCTACATCTACCCTACATACCCTATATGTCCCAGAACCTAATTCATGCTAACAACCCCAAAATAAAATGTTATAATGCACCTATGTTGAGTTTGAACCCTAATACTATCACCCTAATGTTCTCTAATCAAAACTAATCAAGATTAATCCACAAAAATGTGGAATAAATCTCTAAGGGAACCTATACTTCTAATCTAATCAACCCAACAAGAATCAACCCAAAACTATTCACCAATTGGTCACAAGCAAATTTACAAAAACATGTATCAAATGTAAAAAATTAAAGAAATTAATAAAAATGGGAAAAATCAAATTAAATTGAAAAATGGGTGAATATGGAATTTATTATTTTCATAAAATCACAAATAAATCCAAGATCATGGAGGTATTTTTGAAATATTTTTTTGATTAATTTTGGATTTATTATGATTTTTTTTTGTAAACTATATGCAAATATGAAAGAAAAAGAAAATCCAATTAAGACAGGGGGTGGCAAAAGCACTTATTTACACTGCAGGAATACACTGGGCCCAGAAAGGAGGGGTGCAGGTATCACTGCGCTGGGCCCAATCTTCTTCAGAAAAACACCAAAAAAAACAAACGGGGGGGAGGGGGGTGCCGATAGCGACAAATTCGCTTTGATTCACGTTTGGGCCCCAAACGGGGGGGGGGGGGGGTGCGAGTAGCAACAGGGCCCCGGGCCCAGAACACCACACGGATGGGAGAGGGGGGTGTTACGAGAAACATGGGAGTATGCTCAGTAATCCTCGTGACTGGGCCTAATGCCCGAGCCCAATTCAATCCAACTTCAGCAAAATCAAAACCCTAAAACTAAACTAACTCTCCATTCCCCGGCTACTGTTCACTACCCTCTCCAACGAAACCCTAGCGGCGCTACCACTCTCCATATCTCTCACCGAAACCCTCTCTCTCTGAAACTCCCTAACAACTCTCTCAATAATCACCGTTCGCCTGTTAACACCACCTAGTTCTCAGCTAAAAACAAAAAAACTACCATGGATGAAGAGTTCAAAGCAAACCTGGAGGAAGTTGAAGGAGAATCTTGAAGTCTTGGTGAGTGCTCTTATGAATCTGGCGAAGAAGAACGCTCTCGAGCTGACGATCGATGAGTCTGAAGAATGCTTCCGATGAAAGTCTGAAGGATGCGATGAGCCTGGAAATTCGATGAGGAGGATAACTTCGTTGATGATTTGAACGGTGAAACTATGGCGAATCTTGAAGATCTGGAGATTGTGAAGAACGAGCGATGAAGTTGATGAGATTTCCTGAGAAAGAATGTTGGATGAAGATTGGCGAATCCAGAAAAAGTGTACGGGTTTGCTCACGAAGGTTGAAGAAATCTGGAGAACTGATGAATTGGTGGATGTTCTGAAGATTGTTGACGATGAAGGTTGATGAACATCAACGGTTTCTGGGCGAATCTGGATGGAGGAAGATGAAGAGCATGATGATCTTCTGGGAAAAAGGATGAACAAGGTGGAGGAGATGATGAAGAAGTGCAGTTTCCGGCGAGTTTGTAGATTCCGGCGAGTGGTTACGGCGGCCGGCGGTGACAGTTAGGGTGGTCACCGGGAGCTTTGCATGGCCGGCGGTGAAGGGACCGGCGAGGGATGTGGCGGAGACAAGTGTCCAATTGGCATGCAGAGGGAGAGTGAGATGGAGACACGTGGGGTGCTAGGTGGCAGAGAGAGTTCTGAGTGGAAGTGTGCGTTGGCGCGATCTGAGAGAGAGAGAGTGTGTGTGTGAGGTGGCTGAAAGTGGGGCTGCACGCGTGGCATGGCTCTTATAGGACAAGTGGCATCGTTCTGGACCTTCTGACTGGGCTTTGGACTTGGATACTTGGCCCAATGGATCTGAACTCTGATTAAACTCTAAAAAACAAAATTAATACTGAAAATTAAACCTAATTAATCCTAAAACGAAAATTAATAATAAAATCTAATTAAAATCTATCATTAACCCTAATTAATCCTAAAACGAAAATTAAAAAATAAAATCCTAATTAATCTATAAAAAAACAGAAAAGATTTAATATCTAAAAACTATTTAAAAAATCTAATTAAATCTAAAAAATCAAATAAAATCTAAAAACATTTAATCCTATTTTTAAAAAATCTATTCTATTAATTTTGAAAAAATCAATAAAACTCTAATAATATCTAAACACCCTAATATCTATTTTAAAATCTATTCTATTAAAGAAAATTAATATCTAATTATATCTATTTAAAAAATCTATTAAAAGGAAATTGATATCTAAAAAAACTTAAAATCTATTAAATCTCTAGAAATATCTATTTATCTATAGGAAAATATCTAAAATCTATTAAATTCTATTAAACTCTATTAGAAAAAATCTAGAAAAATCTATTTAAATGCATTAAAATCTAGAAAAATAAAAGAAAAATCCTAAAAATGGCAGGAAACCGATTAAATCGGTTGGAGAACAATTGCGCAACCATAGCGAAACTCGGGCACCGAGATGGCCTGAAAACACAGGAAACAAGCACCAATTCTCAGAAGACTCTTATTCCAACCGGCCGGCACTGCCTGAAACGCCAGGGGCTGTAATCCCGATAAAAATCAATCTGACTGAGAAAAATGCAATGCATGCAGTATGCGAATGCGAATGCAAAATGCGTCGAAACATAAACCAGATATGGGAACCGGTTTGGTCAAATTTTGGGGTGCAACAGTTACCAAGTCGAATTTCTTCGACCTAAAAACCCAGATTTTAAAGAAAAAGGAGGCATCAAGTAAGACTACACCTTAGGCGGAACCCAATTTCCTCAAATGAGAGAGAACAACCAACCCATTCTATTTAAGGGTAGCAAAAGACTAAATTTATACTCAAAGTAAATATCACAAGCCGAAGTTACAAAATACTCATAGTTATCCCTTGTCATCCACCACCAGAAATCGCTATCGAGCTTAAGGTTAACCCCCCTTTAAGATTGTTATAAAACCATCTACTAAGTCATTCTCCCCACACAAAAAAAGGATCTGTGCCACTAGAATGACCACCTCACCACCCCTCCGTCTAGATCATCCCCCTCACCCACTAAATTATTCCAATGGGGATCAATAAGTGTAGTTGAATTAAAAGTTATGTGTTACATAAAAAATATTCTTGATTTTAAGATGTACAAGAACAAATTGTATAAAAAGAATTAATACGGATGGTGCGTGCATGTGAATTAAATTAAGAATATATAAATGAAGATTTGGTATGAGAGATGTTATTAAAGTTAGTCTTAAACTTGCATGTTTACAGAAGGAAGATAATATGGATTTTAATAAGAAGTTATACTCCAATAGATATGAAGCAAAATAGATAATATGGATTTTAATAAGAAGTTATACTCCAATAGATATGAAGCAAAATAACTACTGAGTGCGGAAAATTTTCAATCATGCTAACCCTAACAACATGCAATTATATATTTAGGTTTTCATAACTATTTTTCCTTCTAAAAAAACCTAAATTATATTTATAAAATAACTAACTTAATGCTACTTTCAATTTGCAGGATTCTAACATGCACACACCAAATTTTCGTGTTGTTTCTTTGATTATTTCAATGTTCTTTTTTGTTGTTTCAATTATTATATTCGAAGTTGTTTTTTTTAAGAGTTTCAAATACTCCTTATACTCGTTTTATTTTGAGTTGAATAGATTCATTGCTTATTAAAAAACAATTTGCAAACAATTTGCAGGATTTTACTTACTTTAATGCACTTTTATGTATTTGACAAAATTACTTTAAGTAATGTAATTGTTGTTTGAAAGAAATGAATTATTAACATTATATAACTTATCTTAGAAAATATTAATTATACAACAAAAAACTAACATTATATAACTTATCTTAGAAAATATTAATTATACAACAAAAAACTATAATGACATCATTAATATCCGATAAATCCGTTTTGATTTTTAAAAATGAATTTCGTTAATTTTTTTATATTATTTCATATTTTCTAATTATTTAAACAATTCATCTATTTTTTTTTTAAATATCCATACAACTCATAAAAAATCATAAAATGTATTTTATTAAATACCACAATTAGGGACGGATTCAGAAATCTTGATCAGTAGGGACAAAATATATATACTATTATAAATATTTATATGAAAAATATATCAATGTGAAGCTATATATTATTGTGTAAAAAAGTTAAAACTATCAAAACTTTATTATTCCATATTAAAAAAAATCAAAGAAACTTAAACATATAATTTTTTTTATAAATAATTCTATTTTAAAATTATTGAATAATTTTTCTTTTTATTTTTATTTTTAATATCTAACAAAAACAACCATTTAAATATTTTAAAATATTTAGTTCTTTAAATATACAAATACTGATTTTTTTTAGCGGGGGCATTTCTTGTGTTTTATCATGTGAAAAATAAATATTTTAAATTAATTTATAATAGCATAAGTAACCTAGTAGGAACAGTTGTTTCCAAATGTATGGTATGCAGACCTGACCACAATATACCTTAAATTTAATTATATACTATTTTTAAATTCACTTTTATATGGTAGAGAAATGTTGGTTTGTAGAGAAGCAGAGACCAATTAAAGCATGGTTACTAGGGTTGGACAAAATAATGGAAACCGGTTCAGTCTGAAAAATTCATGTGGCCCGTAGAGGCTCGGTTCTAGTGGGCCCGATATTTGGATATCTGATTAAAAACAAATAGATTCACATGGGTTGGACCGGTCAATTTCGGATGATTTACTTGAGCCCATCGAAATTCAAACCAAACCGGCCTAATAAGGTTTATTATCTTGTGAAGTTTTTATAGAAGTGGATTGAACTACCTCTTGGTTGGATTCACTTGGCCTAAATATAAAAAATAAAATAAAAACCTCTACACACAAGCACAAATCCTTCTTCAATTAGAGTCATTCATATTATAATTTTCATTTCAGTTTAGGGTTTCATTACAGACTATGTCTTCGTTCCTTTACCGACGTCGTCACTTATATTTCTTCTTTACATCATCTCATAACACAACGCGACCACGAACTACCACGTCACCACCAATCATATAAGAATCTCTCTCTTTCTCACTAGCATTTTTGTTAACTTGGTGTTTTATGTTAGATGTTGTTAGTTTGATGTCGTTACAAACACTGCTATGAATCACTGATATTATCAATGAATGATCTTGTTCATAATTACTTGTCTCATGTTGGTTTTATGTTTGATATTAGTAACATTGTTATGAATCAGTGATATCATTAATGAATGATCTTGTTCATAATTTTTATCTCATGTTAATTTTATGTTTGATATTTATTTGATTTCTAACACAGTAACTTAGTAAAATGTGAAACAGCAGTGACATGACACTGATAATAATAATATTGCTCTTAACTTGTTCAAAAAACTCTAATCGGAATAAACACGATCGCGAATGAAATTTTGAATAAAATACTAATATATACTATACACCACACAATATTATTTCTTATTTGTTGGTATATTTTCTACAACTAAGTACCTAAGCTGATTTGACATAATGACTTAAGACTGTTCTATGAGGTAATATATGTGTGTATTATATGATCTGGCTATTTTAGTTTTTTTTAAAACAATTTTTATAATAATACATATTTTTGTTCTAAATTTTTTATAAAGAATTAAAAAAAACAACAAATAAAAAGTTAGTTTAAATAATTATTTTTAAAATTATACTTTAAATATTTCATTTTTTGTTTTGAATATTAAAATTTCAAAAAATTATTGAAATTTGAAATTATTTCGAATAATTTTCATAAAATTCATTTTTCGGATGCATCTTTTTAAAAATATTATTATGTCAAATCAGGATGTTCTCCAATCATACTCAACTTTTATAAGAGTCTCTAAAATTGCTACCGAAAATTTGTCGGGTAGCATTGTGTGGAGCGCAACAGTCTAGTTTTTATGGGCAAACAGAAATTTAATATCCTTTAACGATATTCACAGAGATATCAATGACACTTTAAACTCTATTAAATTTTTCACTTGAAAATGATTGTTTGCAGGTAAACAAAATCTGAATTGTCTGTTTTTTTGTTGATAACAATTAATCCACTAAACAATAATTTAAAAGTCTAATCAAAATCAAATCTATAGTAAAACATAATTAAGTCTAAACATCAAAAGCAAATTATCAGAGTATTTTTACCACAATCATAATACATCAATGTAAATTTTATGCATTGTCTTCTTCATCTTCATCTGCATCAGCATCATTGGGAAGTTCATTCAAATCAAATGTGTTGATCCATTTAGCTTTTCCATTTCCAATCCCACAAGAAGTCTCAGATTTTTCCTCAGCCTCTTTTATATTTCCACTAGGTTCAACTTTATCTTGATCTCCAACTTCATATTCAAAAAAATGATTGAAAAGAGAGTATAATGTTAGCTAACTCCAAGCAACACACAACTAAAAATAATTGTTTGATACAAGAAATCTAACCTTCACCAGCAAGAATGTTATCTTTTAGTGGATGATCCACTTTCTTTTGTTCTTTAATTTCTTCTACAGAAAGATCATTATTCAATATGATCTTTTTACTCGTCACTTCATCTTCTTCTGCAATCATACATTAATAATAATCATCAAATAAATTGAATCAAAATATGGAATTGAAATACTTGAAAACAATGTTATTTAAATTTAGAAGTAGTCAAGAGACTATATATATTATCATCAATATTATTTAAACTTAATTTTATAGAATTCAACATTTAGTTTAAATTTCTTATAATTCCTCCATTAAAAAAAACGAAATTTAATATCCTCTACAAAATTTATAAAAAAAAAAAATTCACGTGTCAAAACAATACTCTTCTCTTCTATCTCTTTTACTGTATCTGTGAATACTTTAAAAATAACTTCATTACGAAATTTTCATATAAACCAGACTACCACGTGTCAAATCAACAAATAGTCGCTCATATTCTTAATCTTACCCCTAAAGAAATAAAAGACTAAAATAGCACCCTAGAGTCATTAGGGATAACCATCAACCACCCCAACCACTTAAAGATTTTATACACATATACAAGACAAGTTCACAAGTGATGAAAAGATGGATATCCAATTCAAGAAAAAAACCATAAAAAGGACATATAATCTTACTAGAATCTGGAATCACCCATATCTTAGATAGGTGTTTTATGATCGAGAGTCTATCTTACAAAAGCTACCAAGAGAAGATCAAAATCTTAAAAGGAGTTCAACTAAACCAAATAAAAGGAAGGATTTGAATCTCCATTGAAATCTCATAACAGAACGAATTTTCTCTCTGCATAAGGTAAGTAGATGCCACTAAAAAATTACCATCTCTAGCATGCTTCTAGATCTATTTATCTCCATATAGGGAGATGGTGATATTTCGAAGCAGAGATAGAAAATCTTCAATAATAGGTATGTCTCTAAGAAGAAGAGTCTCTTCCACCTAAAATTCCAAATCAAATCTCATTAAATACCACAGCAATCTCCCCAACCAACCCATCATATTGAACAAAATTTAAGAACAATCCAAAGAACTTAGTCTTCAGGGGATAAGCTCTAACCAAGGATTTTTCTAAAAGGAAGTTTGGATATCTGATCCTAATTTTCTAAAGACACCATCAACAAACCAGTATAAGTTACTTTTTTATTTTGATCTGAGAAGAGATACTTCTTTCTACCAGGAAGAAGTAGACTAAAAACTCTCAGTCCTACCTGCACAAAGAGAGAAGGTCTCTAAAGCTCCATTTTTTACAACAAAAATGTCCCTCCAAAGACTATGGTCCCTTGTAAACAGTCTCCGTTTCCACCTTACCAAAAGAGAAATATTAACTAACCGAAAAACTCACTCCTAATCCAACTCTATACTTTAGTTTACAAACATCTTCCCATTTAATCTATGAAATTTTAGATACACTTTTCACCCCACCCAAAAAAAAACCTTATTTATAACTTGACAATATTCTTTCAAACTTTTACATACATCTTCAAATAAAACATAAAGAAATTGAAAATAACATTAACTCCAGAGAATCACTCTACAACTCAATTTCTCCTTCATTACATGCTATCATTATTCCATTTATTTCTATTTTTCCCCATATATCAATAATCAACATCAACTTTCACTATCCCTCCTTCTCATAATCTACCTACCTCATTATTACCTAAATCTAAACCCATGAAAATAGCATTACTTAACCCTAAAAGTAATCATACAACATTTTCAATTAACATTTCCTAGACCTAGTTTTATAATATTGAGCATTTTGTTCAAATGTTTTTTAATTATAGCATAAAACTATAGATTTCAATATTCTTTACACCACTTGTAAATGAATTACAACAAAAAATAATATTCACAGATTTTATTTGTAATGAGATTTTAAAAAATCCGAATTTAGTTAATTTTTTGGGAAATGATTTATGATTATATATACGTTTGTAATTTTGAATATGTGAACAATTTTAATTATATTTTACAAATATTGTAATCATAAACAGGATAACCATCACAACTATAAAATTTTCTCACAATTCAAAATTTGCACCATTGTAAATTTTTCTTTATATCTTTGTTTTTTCCCCTCAATTACATTCCACTTTTTCTTGTTCTCTTCTAATCTCTTTTTCTTCAAGATATTTACACTTTTAGAAATAAGAAAAAAAATAACAAAACAATGAGTCAAATGTATTTGGTCTAAGATTTAATTTTGACCAAACAGTACAATTAATTTTTTTAAATATTTTGCATATATTTTATTTAATAAAGAAAATAAACTTTTTCGTGAGAAAAACTTATTTTTGCATGTTGAAAATTTGATTCATAACGACTTATGTACCATAGTTTCAATTTAGATGGATTCCATACATCTACTAATCAAACAAATAAATCAATAAAAAAGACTTTTAGACATAGGTGACTAAGAAAGCTATAATAATAAACATTAAATTCTATATACCTTCAAAAAATTTCCGTTTTCGATGAACAAAGCTAGTGCTTGTTGGCTCCTTAGCAATTGCAGAATCACTTCTGGATCGTCTTTCACTTCCAGCAATAACAGTATCAATGGCATCATTTTCTGAGTTATGATTTGGTGAGATAGATTTGGATAAAGGGTTATCATTGTTTGCCATGACTAAAAGGATATTGAAGTTATGAAATGTTATAGAACTAAATGGAGAATAGATAATGGTTTGGGTTTTCTTTCAAATAACTTGTTTATGATGTGGGTTGATCATCTTAATCTCATTATGCATTTTGTCAAAATAAAATTATAATTGTCTAATAAAAGAAGATTTTTTTATTGAATATGCTTTAAATATTTTCAAATTTATCTTTTGAAAAAGATGATTTAAATATGATAAATTAATTATTAATTTGGAAAATATGACTTTTGAAAGATTCTTAACAAATATATAATTGTAAGTAATATTTTATCATATTTTTTTAATTTATAATAAATATCTAAGATTTTTGACATAAAATTATTTTGTATTTTTTTAACTTTAGAAAAATGTCACAATAATATATTATAAATAAATATTAAAATATTGTATTTTAAAATGTAATACATAAATATGATATGTCATTGCAGTTTTTTTTAATTATTATACTTGGTGGGATTCATTTTCGATTTGTGTTTTTGTGAGTATAGATAGAATTTGTCCAACTATCATGTTTGCTAGCTATTTGATGGGTTAGGTTGCATGTCCTTCATCTTTTTTGTTTTTTCTTTTTTATTCAATGATTTTCGCTTCACTATTATAAAGTATACCTAAGGTAACACAATATTATTATGGTCATTTTGTCAGTCGTAGTAATATCTCATTTGTAACGCGCATGCTTTTTATTTTACTTTAGTAAAACACTTTCCGTCACGGCACCTAGAATCAATCATGGTCATCGAGTATGGGTAACAAGTTTTAAATCTCAGTATCAACATTTTTTCATTTTTTCAATAAGTGTGTCCATTAATATTTATTGTTATATAAAAATTGAAAGTAGAATAACAATGGTTGTTTCAAACAACCTTGGTTATATTTTCCATATTTCACTATAGTTGGTGTTTGCAACAGTTATGAAATTATTTCCTACAAAATTAAAATATAATAGGCTCTTTATTTCTTTCATAACAAACAAAGATGCCATATAGAATGAGACGACAACGATAGTTAAATCTTCACTATCTTCATTCATTTCTTGAAATGAATATCATTTCTTGCTCTCTTACTCCTCTACGAAGTACGGTACGTTACCTTTCTTTGTTTGTTGTTCATTGTTTAATTATTCATTATTCATTTTTTGGTCTCTCTTGCACGATGTGACGTAGTTTTCCTTCAAGTGGTGTGGATTTTTGTTTTGTTACAGTTGGATTACTTTGTGTTTTGGATTTATTTAGAATTTGTGATGTTTTTGTGGTTTCAAAGATATGTGTTGTTGTCATGTGTCCTGTTTGGTGTTGTGATGTTTTTGTTGTGATATTTTTATTATTTTCATTTCGGTGTTATAATCCTATTGCAAATGAAGAAATAAATGTGGTTATGAATATGCTTTAGATTTTGGTGTTATATTGTTATGATGGATGTTGTATGTGTAGAATTAGTGTGTCATTCATAATACTCTTTTTGATATAAATTTCAGAATTTGTTATGGATTGTAGTTGGATAAAAGCTTATAGATTAGGTCTGGTGTATGAGAAAAGAGTTATTGAATTTATTGAACAAAAACTTTCAGGAAATAATGGTGTATTTTATTGTCCTTGTGTTAATTGCGTAAATATCAAAAAACGTTCAAAAAAGAAATATTACATCACCTATATTATGATGAAATGTGTCAAGATTATACAATATGGATGTGGCATGGAGAAGTGCATAAAAATCAAATGTGATGTCACAAATGGATGAAGATGATAAATATATGGATGATCGACTAAATATTTTATTAAAATATCATTTATTAAGTCAAATGGTGATATGAATGTTAACATCAAACACTATTTGTTATCAAATAATCAAACATCATTGATCACAAAATACAAACCATAATACAAATTATAAAAATGTTATGATCGAATTCCAAATAAAGAGTCAACTTTTGGGTATATCTAAACCCCCCCTCCCCTCCAGTTCCTCATTTTCCTCTTGTATTGCAAGGCATGGTGTGCCTCGGCTATCATGGCATGTACAATGGCCATTCTAGGAACTTCTTCCTCAAACTCTTATCTCTTTATGCCCATTCTCCCAATAGGTACAACACGTTGATATATCGGCAACACATCAACGATAGGATCTGATTAAGTCTGCTCATATTCTAATACCTTCTGATGAGCTGGCATAAATGGATCTCCTTTTGCATCTAATCTCGTGTAAAGATGTGGCACTCTTTAAAACCATTTTTTATAACCTATATTTCACTTCATGGCTCAGGAGATGGCACATGACATACATCCAATGGGACCAAATAATCATAGAATGCCTCAAATATAGCATTAACATCTCTACGGGTGACAGTGGGAGGAGCAGACATTGTAAGGGCTCTAGGAATACTCTACAAATACCCGAACTATCGTATAACTTGCTCAGGTAAATATGGATACATCAGACGTAGCTCACAAGTCCTCCAGTTGGAGTAGAAGGCTAACACATCCAAGGCTTGTGTCTGACTATGATCGGTATATTGCATGAAGCATTTATCATTTGTCGTGATATGGTCAAGATAAACATGAAACGGCTCAATGACATAATTTCCTCTGAATGGGAAGATGGAGCAAGCACGTGGAAAATCCTCATAGTACTCTTCCACATATGCCTAGTCGGACAAACATGGAAAGTGTTGGTGGATCCATGTCTTAAAATGATCCAGATGAAATATTAGTAACCAAGTAACACAAGTATTATGAAATATTAGTGATAGTAAAGGTGAAAATTTTTATTATAAATATACAGTTGTTTCCCTTCAACTGGCTTGTTATTCCTTTGGTTGGCTGATTTAGGTAAAACAACATGGGCAAAACAAGATGAATTGTGAAGAGGCAACAAATGGGATAATATGTTCTAACATATGTGCAACATTTGTCCTCAATCTAAAAGACGGATTTAATGAGTAAATCTGACCTCATTTTTTATTGATTCCAAGAAGATTTATTAATTATGTTTTGTATCTTTTAGCAATTTATTTCTTAAGAATATTGACTAAAAAGATTGTCTAAGATCAAACCAAATTGAACGACATCGAATATCTTGGTGGACATCAATAAATAAGCAAATAAAATTTGCATCTACTTTAAATCTGCATCAAATCAAATATGTTTGCATTTAATTTATTGCTTAGGCCCAGCAGATGGTTTGCTATATAAGAAAACGCATTCCTTATGAAAAAAGACATGAAAGTATTAAAGATCCAGTGCGCTAGGTTTTTTTTGTTTGAACATTTGTATTCTTTTTGTTTATTGTAAACCTCTAAAGAAGCTTAAACTGAATATTCAAGCCATAAAGGTTGGTTGTTAGTTGAGTTGTAATTCAACATCTTTAAATTATTGAAAGCATTGGTCACTAGGGTTGTGATTGAGACAAAGTAATAGGGGTTCTCATAATTAGAGGTAGTCCTTAATAGAAATTCACGGGTAATATTAGGAAGAGAGGCATTGAACAAGGTATGTTTGTTGCGGTGAAATTTGGATGTCAAGCTATTGATTAACTTGAATCTTAATTCATTTACAACCGGTCTTTGATTTATCCGAAGGAAAGGTTAAAGAAAGGAAAAACCTAAAGGGGAGAGATCTAAGGTTCGGGGGTTGGTTAAGATTAGGGAAGGTATTAGCACCCTAAACTTCCGTAGTATTCTACGGGAACCTTTTGTTTATTTTTTTTTATTTATTTCATTAATTATTTTGCTTTAGGGTATATACAAAGGATTGAAAATTAAAAAAAAACCTAGGGGTTAATTCTAAGTTTACTCGGCAAGACATCGCATCTTGTGCCTACATATCCTTACGGGAGTGGAATCAGAGTAATTGTAGTTCCCCTCAAAAGGGAGGTTAGAAACGTCTTGACAGTGGCCAAGGTTTGTTCAGAGACTCCAATCTCTATGTTAAAAAATGTTAATTAAAATTAAAATAGGTTTAAATTAGGGATTCCACGGCGGAAAACCTTAAAACAGAGTACGGCGACTCTTTTGGTCTAACACTAGGATAAAAGCAATTTTGCCCACGGCGGGACACCTAGGCTAAACAGGGTTTGATCCATTAAAGGGGTAAGGCTATTGACTCGGCGGCCAAAAGGCTGGACCTAATCCTTCGGAAGGATAAAACTGTAAAAAAATGTGAAAATATGACAAATCATTATATGGAGGAATAATTAAGGTACAGAAATAAGAAAAGTAATAAAGGCAGAGGGTATAAAGAAACAAAGAAACATTTCTGAAAACATGAAGAATATGAAAATATGTAATGACACTTAGAATGAAGTGAGGGAGGAAAATAGTGTGGGGCTGTGGCCACCACAAGCACATCTCAACCTCGAGCATGCACATGAAATGCTAAAAGAAAGAAAAGTAATAAAAGGGTACATAAAATGACACGACAAAAAAAAAACCTTTTTGTTCCCAAGAAGAAAAAAAAACCTTTTTGTTCCCAAAAACTGAAAAGCCTTTTCCCAAGATTTGGGGTATTACAGTTGCCCCTATTTAAATAACTTCACCGGGTGATTCGAGCAACGGAGACTCGAGAAATCGTGGTGGAGGGATTTAAATACAGATAACCAAAAATTTTGCCTTTAGACGCAGTGCTATGCAATGATATGGACAAAACAAAACGAACTATAATGCTAAATATAATATGAATCTGATATGATGCATATGATGAAAATGACAAATGCACGAATACAGACGAAACAACGTCACAGGGGACGACCCACCGAGGAATTGCACTAGGGAAGAAGACATGTCATATCTGGAAGAACGTCGGGTAGACACGACACAGAATTGTTGATAGGTGCCAAGTAAATTAGAAATTGTCCGCAAGGTAAGACGCGGGTAAAACACGAGCTCAGGAGAAAAACGCAAATGGGGATAAAACACCCATGATGCCAAGTAAATAAATTTTGCCCACAAGGTAAGACGCGAGTAAAACACAACCTCAGGGAAGAAAAAAAAGTAAATGGGGGTAAAACACCATGATGTTAGGTAAACCCAGGAATATCTGGTAAACGGGGAATAAAACACCCGGGATAAAGGTACATGGGGGATAAAACACCCAAGGATAGAAGGTAAATGGGGAGTAAAGCACCCAAGATAGACATGTAAATGGGGAGTAAAGCACCCAAGATAGACATGTAAATGGGGAGTAAAGCACCCAAGATAAAAATGTAAATGGGGAGTGTAATACCCCAAATTTTGCCCTCATATTAGTCGGTTCATGTCGCATAATTCTCATTTTTGCATTCGCTAACTATTGACAGGTTGCATAGTCTGTTTATTTTGCAGGAATTACATCAGGGGCACTTTAACTGTGAAAAGCGGCCAAATGGTCATTTATACGTTGTTGGCTGAAAGTTCTTGAAGTTAATCTGTCATCAGGGATTTATCGAATAATTAGAGCTCATCTTTTCGAGTTCTTTATTTTCTTTGAGAATAGACATAGATTCACGGTAATTTTTGGCATCAGGATTTTTGAGATACGGTAATTAATTCAACTGGCCGAGACTCTGTCGGCAGTTGAGTTCCGAGACATTTATTTTGTCACTTGGGTTCGAGTATGTTTGAGACATTAAGCTGGTTCGGTTCAAATCGGGACAAGATTCCATTCGGTAGAATTTATGTTTTAATCAATATTTAATTCTCTGTTTCTGCTGCTATCCGCCAGTTATTTTTGAAGCCAAAGCAGTAGAATTTCGGGTTCGTATTCGGGTTTTGATTTCTGTTTGATTGAGGTTTCTGGGCCTAGTTGGTTTATGGTTTGGGATTTTATCAGAGACGCAAATTGAATTTTAATGCGGAATATATTTCTGTTTTCACTGTTAATTGGATTTCTCTGCTTTTGTTGTTTTACTTCGTTCAAGGCCGGTATTGTTTCTATCATCAGGCACAACTTAAGTTGGGCAGGAAATTTGGGCAATTGGATCTGGTTGATGAAGTTTAATCGGGAATGGCGTCGGAAGCGAAGTTAGTCGGATAAATTGGAGTTAATAAAAATTTGGAGTTTCGTTCCATTTATATGTTTTAATTTAATCGTATTGCATTGCACTGTCATTCTAAGTTAATTTCATTTAGTTCTATCTTATTTTTTTCTTTCATTTTTAAAAATAAATCATTTCATTTTAAGTTTCTTTCATGTTAAAATAAATCATATCATTTTGAATTTTGTTTCATTTTATTTTAAATAAGATCATTCTAAAGAAAAATAATAATAACTTTATTTCATTGGTCACATTTTTATTTGTAATTGTTTAAATTAATTTTATCTTCATGTTCAATATTGTTTTTGTTTTTTATTTATTTTGCGTAACAAAAGTGATAGTTAGTAATAATGTTCAGTTCACCATACTGTAAAAAAATAAGGATTATTATTATAATTATCATAAAGCATTAAAATTACATTAAAAAAACATTTAATTACATTTTGCATAAAATTAAAATAATTATAAGGGCCCTAAGTTTTTCTTCCGACTTCTCCGACCTTCCGACTCGTCCGATTAAGTCATTCCAAACCTGCAACATCGACACAAAACATAACGAAATGGAAATAATGTTAGAGATTAATTTTTAACACCCTCAGAACATTGCCATCATCGGGTGTCGGGAGGGCACGACAGATGCCGCAGCCGAACTCCCATTTCCAAACTCGACTCGGCACTAGACCGGTAATATTTGTTCTTAGTTACGGGACAGCCGAGAAAGAGAGTAAAAAGAAGTGTGAGCCGAAATGATTTTTGCCGAAAAATTGTTTTGAACGGATTGCCAGCATTAATCCACATCCATTCCATCAAGTAAATATCTGTGGATATCCGTAACCAAAGCCAAATCCGGAATCAGCTTCTGGATATCCAAATCCAACACCTGAAAATCAATAAACAAAATTCAAGGGATTCAACCAAAAGTTCCGTAACAGCAGGCGAGCAGCAAACAAATCCGCGAATAACTTTCCGAAAAAACAGCCATCACGAATTCAGCAAGACAACAATAAAGATGTCACAAGCAAAATGCAAAGCCAAAATCAACAAGTTGTTGCGACAAATTCCAGCAAGCCTGAGAGTTCTGCTAAATTAACGTATTGCATCATAACAAAGTTACCGAAAATCCTGCATTCGAAACCAAATCAAATCCGGCCCAACAAACACAGATTCGAGATATAAATGAGAGACGAGTGAGGATTCAAAAACCCTAAGTTTCGTACACAAGAAGACCGAAGCGCCGTAAGGGTTCAGAGAAAATCCTTCAGGATTTTATCATCATCACCCCCCAACCAGAAGTTAAAGAAGCTTACCATACAAAAACAGCGGAAGCATCAGAACATCAAATCATCCGTCAACCGCGAATCCAACAGAGAGAGGAGATCGGAAAACGGCGCATCAGACCTTTGGGCTCAGAAAGCTCTTCGAGCTTATCATCATCGCCAACCGAGAAGGAGGTTCAGAAACTTTCATCATCACCTCCAAACGAGTTTGAAGCTCATCAAAAGAAAACAAAGTCGGCGGCGGATTTAGAAGCTTAGAGAGCGTCATCATCATCCATCATCAGTGGCCATCGGAAGAGAGAGATCGAAAGCAATGCAACCAAACCGAAGCGGCGGCGGACGACATTGAAGCATCCACGTCGGCCAAGCTTCCCGGCCTCAGTCGGAGCATCATCGGCCCTTTTTCGACAAAGCTTACTACGAACCGCTCCGAACCCCGAAAGGTGAGCAATTGATTAATAATTTGTGGTTTTTTCGTGTTTCAGGGACAGAGAGTGAGGAGGATCTAACATGCAAGTCGAAAGCGGAGACGAACGAAAGCTCGTGTTTGTCACCCATGGCCGCCGGTAGGCATTTGGGGAAGGAGAAGATAAAATGAAAACCTAGAAACAGCAATGATATTATTATCACGGCTCAAATTTCTTTAACATGTGATGTTTGCTTTATGTTTTCATTATTTACTTTACATTAGGATATTATTATTTTACTGTAGGTTAGTAATTCAATTAATTCTTAATAGTCCAATTAACGTAAGGTAGTTAAGTAGCAACGTAACGTTTTGCGTAGTTAATAGTAATAATATTTTTTAATTAGTTAGTATAATTTATTTAATTAGTCCATGGAATTTATTTTAACTAGTTAAAATAACTTCTATTTAATTAGTTAAATAAAGTTTTCTAATCAAGTTTTTTCATAAGTTAATAAAACTCTACTTTTCACAAATTAAATTAAATTTTCATGATTAAAGTTTAACACTTTTTTTCTTCACATTTTTATAAATAAAAAAAAAAGGGACAATTGTTTTTAAAACATAAAAATGAAAAAAATCATTAATATTTAAATTATTTGTAGTTAAAACCTTTTCATTCAAAAACATACCTTTTTAAAAAAAAAACAAAGAAAACATATTTTCTTCAATATTAAAAAACATTTACTAACTTAAAAGGCCCTCATCTTTCTCACAGGATTCAAAAGTAGAATTTATTTTAGAATTTTTTTGTGTTTAAATGTTTCGACTTCCGGTCACCAATGAGCCCTTATCGCTAAATTTTCGTCTGACCATCCTTTAATTCATGTTTATCTTTGCTTACTATTTCCTGATTGTTATTCATATTTCAATTCCCATGGATGTAATTTACGCGAGGCCATGGTCGCAGTTTATTTTTATTTTGTAGTTTTTTGGGAATTTGTAATTTACGCGAGTGGTCGCGATGCTTTCATTTACTGCTTGCTTTATTTTCATATTTTTTATGTCTGCCATGTAATAATTCTGTTGCTTGCCTGTTTTTACCGTTATTTACTTTTCGAAGGATTAGGTCTAGCTGTTTGACCGCCGAGTCAATAGTCCTACCCTTTGAACATTTCAAACCCTAATAGCCTAGGTGTCCCGCCGTGGACGAAAACGCCCTTTACCCTAGCTTTTAGGTCAAAGAGTCGTCGTACGTACTCTATTTTAGGATTTCCCGCCGTGGAATCCCTAATTTGACACTAATTTTGAATTAACAAATTCAACGTAGAAATAGGAGTTTCAAAACTCCACGTAAGCGTGTCCTTAAGATATGTTTACTCCCCTTGAAACCTTGACCACCGTCAAGAAGTTTCTAACCTCCCTTTCCAGGGGAACTACGATTACTCTGATTCCATTCCCTATCCAGGATACGTAGGCACAAGATGCGACGTCTTGCCGAGTAAACTTAGGACTAACCCTTAAGTCTTTGGGTCACTCTATCTCTTAGCTCAATATATATTAAAGTAGATAATAAAATAAAAAAAGCATACAATAAACAAAAGGTTCCTGTAGAGTACTACAGAAGTTTAGGGTGCTAGTACCTTCCCTAAGCTTAACCAACCCCTTACCTAGGTCTCTCCCCGCATTGTGTTTATGATGCAAAAATAGGTTTTCCCTCTTTTGACCTTTTCCTTCGGATAAATCAAAGAGCGGTTGTGAATTAAGAATTGTGATTCAAACTAATTAATAGTTTGATATCATATTTCCACCGCAACAGAAAATGGCGACTTCACTGGGGACCGCCATAACTTTTAAGGGTTACCCCTATTTTGTTTATTGCATGCTTTTACATTATTTATTCTCTTGTATATATTATTATTGTGCCTTGTTTGGGGGGTACCCTGTTATGGTGAGATAAGTCCTAACCCGGACTTGAGTGACCTTATTATAGGAAGGTGAGATATTCGACGAAGCTTGCCGGGAGTGAGTCCCGACCAAGTTGACTCGAGAATCACCGCTCAGTTGAGACCCTTGCGAAAATGGTTCGGTTGATCGAGTTAGTCGTGAAAACTTTTACTATTTTCGGTTGGAGTCTGTGATATTGAGGACCGTAGTTACCTTAACACCACCTTGGCCTTATGTAGGATGTAGTGCGGGAACTATGTGGGAGTAGTCCTACAATGGTTGCTACGCGATACTACACTCAAAAGAGGTTCTCTTGAGAATATTATTAACCTCCGAGTCAGTTGGAAAGTTGATAATATCCGAAGGATGGACTGATGACTTTGGGCACTTCTTAGAACCTTGTTCTGCAGGTACAACTAACCTTAGTACATACCTTATTGGGATGGGTAGACCCTAACTCCTTACATATACCTTTAACCTAGGACTTTGTATATATGCATTGCATCCATAAGACATCACATTACATCACATGTCATGGAATTCAAATTTTATTTATGAATATTGCAGGATACCATGGAAAACAAAAAAAACTTTGAGATATTCTTTTAAAGGACTTAAGTTAGATGACCTAAGGAAGCTAGGAGCTTTGGTTCAAGATTAACAAAGGATCCAGAAACAAGTATGGAAGGCCGTTATTTTTGTTGAAACCTCAACTAGATGAAGGCTTCCTTTCGACTTTGTTACAGTTCTAGGATCCAGATTATATTTTCCTTACATCCCTCGAGTATCAGCTCTTACCTATTCTGAAGGAGTCTTCGTTCCCTTTCTTGGAGAAAGACCCTAAAGAACAAGACCGTTGCTAAAGCCATACGCTCGAAGTTATCTGACATCAAGGACATGATCACTAACAATTATGAAGACTTTTCCAATATACCCTTGTTTGGTTTTGATGAAGGATTTATTTTCCTCTAACTCTCGATCTACCTTTTGAAGATAGGCTCATCCTAAAAAAGGCCCAGCTAGAAGAGCAGATCAAGGGGCAGAACAAGAAGCTTCCTTAGGGTCATTATTAACTTTTATGTTATGCCAAGATTTTTCTAAGAATATTATTTGTAATCCATTTTCAATTAATAAATAAAGTTTCTTTGTTATTCTGCAATATTCGTAAATATTTGAATTCCATGAAATCATTTTGCATTTTAGCATCATATTTTTACATTGCATGTGCCTCTCGGTTTCTCATACTCGGTTCCCTCGCCTTCCAGTTTCGTCACCCTGGGTCCTCCGCATCAGTACAATACTAGAGCCCAAGCTCGAAAAAGGATGGAAGAACAAGCTCAAGAGATCGACCGTGTCAGTCATGAACTCGAAGATCTTCGAGAAAGTGTGGGGCAGATTATGGAGATGTTGCAAGCCCTTAAGGTGAAGATGGATAATCAACCTACTATTGTTTCTGAGATTACCAACACTGTTGTGGGTTCTCACCCAGCTATCACTGTCGAGAACATACCTCCTCAGAATCATCAATCCAGTTCAGTGAATCCTACTGTTGCTCAACCAGTTCGACGAGTTACTCCTCTGAAGTGCAAAACTCCGAGCAATCGCTCGATGGCTACTCATCAACCTTGGCAACCTCCGCAGAAGTATGTTCAAGGTTATCCAGTTCAGTATGCTCCACAACCATATGTAGCTACTGTTGCACCTCCTTTTAGTCATAAATTTCCTACATATCAGCCTGTGCAACCGGCTCCGGTCTATCAACATCCGGTTTATCAACAACCTCCTGTTTATCAGTCTACACAAGCTCCTATCAACTGTCAACGAGTGCCCAACATTCCTGTATGCCAATCATCAGAGGAGCGAGCACCCCGACAGAATGGTCCGAGTAAGAGGCAGTATAAACCTTGTCCTCCGATTCCAATGACGTTCACTAAGTTGTATCCTTTCTTAGTGCAACAAGGTCTGGTTGTTACCCGAACTTTGGGTCCACCTCCCAATCCGGTACCTGTCAATTACAATGTCGTCGCTCATTGTTTATTTCATGAGGGTGCGCCTGGTCACCATTTGGAAGGATGTTACGCGCTTAAGAATATTGCCAGAGATTTGCTAGAAAAGAAGGTCTTGTCTTTTGACGATCCTCAACCGAAAGTCAAGACTCCTCTCAAGGCATCCCAGGGGCCAGAATCAAGCTCTACAAAGCCTGTTTTCAACATATCTCAACCAGTGACGCATACGGTGAATCAGCCGAAGCCGGTAGTTCTTCAGATGCCTAGTCCTTTTCATTTCAGCAATCCTCAAGATGATGAGACCCCGATCAACAAAGAATCTGGGAGAGTTATTCTGAGTGAAGATTTGAAGACCGATAATGAAGTAATGACAGACGTAGCTGGGGCAAGCAAGACGACTCCTTCCCGTGAGGCTCCGCTAGAGGAAACCACTACCATGCCAGTCTCAGACGCAAAAACTTCATAAACACATCTTGAAGGACTTTGAGACATTACATTTTGATTATTTATATGTTTATTTTCTTTGGTTAAGCATAATTATCATGTACGAACTTGTTTATTTTGGAATAACTGATGCAGTGCATGTTTGTCTTGAATAAATCCATTCGTTTCACTCATTAAAAATATTTTTCATAAACTTATAATGCCAATTTTACCCGATCTCTTGTTTGATAGAGAATTGGGAGGAGGATGATGAACCAAAAACGTCAAATCTCTTGTCGTATGCTTCCAATTGAAACCTGCTGATGATGTAAGGCATTGTTTCAAATCCCAAACAATGGAGACATAAGGATGATAACCCCTCTTTAACCCCTTTGAGCCTTGAAGTAGGAGTTTTCTTCTTTTCCCAATTAAAATCCTTATTTTAACCTGGGGCAGGGTAGTTTTTCAGTTAAATCAATTGAGCACTCAGACTCTCAAAAAGGAGGAGCGAACCTTCGAGGATCCATTCTATCCCTAACATTTTAGGAAGTTAGAAGTCAATGACTATCCCTTTACTACTAAAAGAGTGGGGCAGACACAAGCCTTTCAAAAGAGTCACACGACTTTGTCAACAAAAAAATTATACATACAGCCCGCTAAGTCAAAACCTATGAAGGAGACTTAGGCAAAACAGGGGCATCCCGCTGGACTCCAAAATCAAATTAAAAGACGTCGTCCAGGCAAAAGTTAGGGAATGAAAAAATATAATAAAAACAAAGGATTACCATAAAGAATTCCTAATAAAGAACAAAGTCGTGTGATCAAACACAAAAGACAATAGGTGAGTGACTGCCATGTCCAAAGCCTTAATGAGTTCTTGACCATATCAAACCCGATTGAGATATGAGTGCTCGTATCCCGTTAACTGAATTAGGATTGGAGAACATCACGAAGAGGGTAGTTTTTCATGATTAAAGTTTAACACTTTTTTTCTTCACATTTTTATAAATAAAAAAAAAAGGGACAATTGTTTTTAAAACATAAAAATGAAAAAAATCATTAATATTTAAATTATTTGTAGTTAAAACCTTTTCATTCAAAAACATACCTTTTTAAAAAAAAAACAAAGAAAACATATTTTCTTCAATATTAAAAAACATTTACTAACTTAAAAGGCCCTCATCTTTCTCACAGGATTCAAAAGTAGAATTTATTTTAGAATTTTTTTGTGTTTAAATGTTTCGACTTCCGGTCACCAATGAGCCCTTATCGCTAAATTTTCGTCTGACCATCCTTTAATTCATGTTTATCTTTGCTTACTATTTCCTGATTGTTATTCATATTTCAATTCCCATGGATGTAATTTACGCGAGGCCATGGTCGCAGTTTATTTTTATTTTGTAGTTTTTTGGGAATTTGTAATTTACGCGAGTGGTCGCGATGCTTTCATTTACTGCTTGCTTTATTTTCATATTTTTTATGTCTGCCATGTAATAATTCTGTTGCTTGCCTGTTTTTACCGTTATTTACTTTTCGAAGGATTAGGTCTAGCTGTTTGACCGCCGAGTCAATAGTCCTACCCTTTGAACATTTCAAACCCTAATAGCCTAGGTGTCCCGCCGTGGACGAAAACGCCCTTTACCCTAGCTTTTAGGTCAAAGAGTCGTCGTACGTACTCTATTTTAGGATTTCCCGCCGTGGAATCCCTAATTTGACACTAATTTTGAATTAACAAATTCAACGTAGAAATAGGAGTTTCAAAACTCCACGTAAGCGTGTCCTTAAGATATGTTTACTCCCCTTGAAACCTTGACCACCGTCAAGAAGTTTCTAACCTCCCTTTCCAGGGGAACTACGATTACTCTGATTCCATTCCCTATCCAGGATACGTAGGCACAAGATGCGACGTCTTGCCGAGTAAACTTAGGACTAACCCTTAAGTCTTTGGGTCACTCTATCTCTTAGCTCAATATATATTAAAGTAGATAATAAAATAAAAAAAGCATACAATAAACAAAAGGTTCCTGTAGAGTACTACAGAAGTTTAGGGTGCTAGTACCTTCCCTAAGCTTAACCAACCCCTTACCTAGGTCTCTCCCCGCATTGTGTTTATGATGCAAAAATAGGTTTTCCCTCTTTTGACCTTTTCCTTCGGATAAATCAAAGAGCGGTTGTGAATTAAGAATTGTGATTCAAACTAATTAATAGTTTGATATCCTATTTCCACCGCAACAGGGAGTAAAGCACCCAAGATAGAAATGTAAATGGGGAGTAAAGCACCCAAGATAGAAATGTAAATGGGGAGTAAAGCACCCAAGATAGAAATGTAAATGGGGAGTAAAGCACCCAAGATAAAAATGTAAATGGGGAGTAAAGCACCCAAGATAGAAATGTAAATGGGGAGTAAAGCACCCAAGCTAGAAATGTAAATGGGGAGTAAAGCACCCAAGATGTGCACATGTATAGGAATTATGCTATGACATATGATCAAATGCAAATGCAGACATCGACGACAAGGCTCGACTCTTTCGGTGAGATGACAAAACTGGAGGACTGATTCCTCAACACGGAGATCACTGTCATTCTGTTAAACTGTATCAAGTTGATAGTCACTGTAGGAATGATGAATAACTGCTTGGGGATTATGCAAGTAAACTGCCCCAGGTCAAATGAATTGATAATTGCTTCAGCTGTCTGATTCGTGGAATCGACTGTTTTGCTGTATCCTCGGAGGGCTTGCCCCAGTCTGAGTCTTGAACAATTCTCTGGATAAACCAAATCTGAGAAGATATTGCCTTGAACAAATCTTGAACTGATTCTTTGACAGGATGTAAAAGGAACTTGCCCCTGATAAGATCACTTGACCAAGTTTCTCATTGTTTGAAAATTCCTTAGAGGAAAGCCAGTTTGCAAACAAAAATATTCATACAAACATGGTAATGCAAAGTTCATGCGACTTTTGAAATCAAAATTATTTTTGAAAGATGGAAAATACATGAGTCGTTAGTCAGAACACAACGGTTCAAGACGCTCAAAGTTTAAAACAAAGGTGTACTGCCAAAATAAATTATTCACAAAGATCTTTAGGAGTCAGGTTACGCAACCTTGCTGTAGTATACTTTCAAAATAACCTTGCTTCAATTAGGTCTTTTGAGGGTTGTAATGTGGCCTGGTTCACGGTTTATGAAACAAAAGATAAAGGCTCAAAATTTATTTGTACCCACCCAATCTACGTGATGATCTTCAGTCCTATGCTCAGTTAAATCATACTATGCATTCAAGTTCCCATAAGTTAGGGATTTCATTGATCGTAGCAGTGATGATTCAGAAGTCAAAGGGACCTATGAAAAGGCAGCCACTACTCCCCTATAACATTTGATTGTTTTGTCATTGAGGATTTTCAAGATAAGGATTTAAAAATATCTTTGTATTATCCCTAAATTTTGCCTGAACTGTTTATTTTAGAGTTTACAGTCAGCGGGATGCCCAAGTTTTGCCTAAGTCTCCTTCATAGGTTTTGACTTAGCGGACTTCTTTTGCTTTTTTTATATTATTTTTTTGTGTGAAGGAAAGTGACTGTTTGGTTTTAATGATTACGGTGAACCATCATCGACCTTTGATTAGAAAACATCTTCGACACTTATTTGACGTGTGCGAAGGAAAATTTGTTAATGAAAGGTGTATCGTATGAACACACAACCAAGTTAACTGAGAACTACCCATCCCAAGGTTAAAATTGTGGGTTTTTTGTAACGAAAGAAACTCCAACTTCTAGGCCCGAAGGGGGTGACGAGGGATTAACTTCCTTATTTCTCCAGTGTTTGGGAATTGAAACAATGCCTTACATCGTCAACAAGGTTTGATTGAAAGCATACTGACAGCAATTATGGGTATAACGTTTTCATCATCCTCCCTCCAATCTTAGCATATCAAAATTTTGGACAAGAAGTAAACATTTGAAAAATAAAGCATAAAGATGCAAATAAATGGACGGAAATGAATTGAATCAAAAGTCGCAATGCTTATTTCATTAATGAAAGTACAAACATAATTAAAAGCAAACAACTTAAACAAAATAAGGAAAATGCAAACAACGAGGAAAAAAAAAGGCCCAATGACAAAGCTTCAATTCTGATGTGTTGGCAAGGGATCTGTCTGGACGCTCGGACGACTATCCGTAAAATCAAGTATTCCGGCTCTAATCAGTTCACGCACCCTAGCTTTAAATGCAAAACAATGCTCCAAGTCGTGGCCTAAGACACCCTTATGAAAAGCACACTTTAGATCAGCCCTAAATCCAACTGGAGGATTAAGAGGAGGTGGTAAAGCCTTTGTAGTAATCAGTCCTTGCCGGACTAAGTCAGGATATAGCTCTGTGTAAGTCATGAGAATAGGATCAAAGTGACTCCTGTTCCGTTTCTGGTCTGATATCTGTGTCGAGGAATCAGCTTGACGACTCAAAGGTACACTAGAAGACGAGAGAACCGAGAATGAGAAACCGGGGGACAAATGCAATGCAAAAATGTGATGCTGATGCCATGCAATGGTTTCAAGAATTTCAACGGTCGATTGCGAATATTGCTTTTTAAGAAAGTTGGAAAAAAAATTTAGACTTTAAAATGTAAGGCTTTTCGAATTTGCAAAGGACTGCTGAATTCCTTGAAACTAGAAATGATATGATGCTTTATGGATGCGAAGCACAAATACACATAAGCAAACAAAAGGTCCTAAGTTAGAGGAACAATGAATGGAGTCAAGGTCTACCCTTCCCAAAGAGGTATGTACTATAGGTTGATTGTACCTGCAGAACAAGGGTTCTAAATCAGTGCCCAAAGTCATCAGTCCATCTTTCGGATATTATCGACTTCCCGACTGACTCGAGGGTCAATAATATTCTCAAGAGAACCTCTTTTAAGTGTAGCATCGCGTAGCAACCATTGTAGGACTACTCCCATATAGTTCCCGCACTACGTCTTATATAAGGTCAAGATGGTGTAAAGGTACTACGGTTCCCAGTATCACAGACTCCAATCGATAACGGTAAAAGTTTTCACGACTACACTCGATCAACCGAACCATTTTCGAAAGTGTCTCAACTGAGCGGTAATTCTCGATTTAGCTTAGTCGGGACTCACTCCCTATAAGCCTCGTCGAATATATCACCATCCTATAATAATGTCACTCAAGTCCGGGTGTAGGACTTATCTCACAACACAGTAATTCCCAAGCAAGGTACCCCTGAACAATATATATACAAATGAGCAAAAATATTAATGAAACAAATAAAATAAACAAAATGGGGATAACCCTCAAAAGTTAGGACTCCCCAGTGAAGTCGCCATTTTCTGTTGCGGTGAAATTTGGATGTCAAGCTATTGATTAACTTGAATCTTAATTCATTTACAACCGGTCTTTGATTTATCCGAAGGAAAGGTTAAAGAAAGGAAAAACCTAAAGGGGAGAGATCTAAGGTTCGGGGGTTGGTTAAGATTAGGGAAGGTATTAGCACCCTAAACTTCCGTAGTACTCTACGGGAACCTTTTGTTTATTTTTTTTATTTATTTCATTAATTATTTTGCTTTAGGGTATATACAAAGGATTGAAAATTAAAAAAGACCTAGGGGTTAATTCTAAGTTTACTCGGCAAGACATCGCATCTTGTGCCTACATATCCTTACGGGAGTGGAATCAGAGTAATTGTAGTTCCCCTCAAAAGGGAGGTTAGAAACGTCTTGACTGTGGCCAAGGTTTGTTCAGAGACTTCAATCTCTATGTTAAAAAATGTTAATTAAAATTAAAATAGGGTTAAATTAGGGATTCCACGGCGGAAAACCTTAAAACAGAGTACGGCGACTCTTTTGGTCTAACACTAGGATAAAAGCAATTTTGCCCACGGCGGGACACCTAGGCTAAACAGGGTTTGATCCATTAAAGGGGTAAGGCTATTGACTCGGCGGCCAAAAGGCTGGACCTAATCCTTCGGAAGGATAAAACTGTAAAAAAATGTGAAAATATGACAAATCATTATATGGAGGAATAATTAAGGTACAGAAATAAGAAAAGTAATAAAGGCAGAGGGTATAAAGAAACAAAGAAACATTTCTGAAAACATGAAGAATAAAAATATGTAATGACACTTAGAATAAAGTGAGGGAGGAAAATAGTGTGGGGTTGTGGCCACCACAAGCACATCTCAACCTCGAGCATGCACATGAAATGCTAAAAGAAAGAAAAGTAATAAAAGGGTACATAAAATGACACGACAAACATCAAACATCAGGAGTTCCTTACGAAAAGGTTTTAATTTTTTAATATTTTAATTATAAAAAAAAAGGTTTTAATTTTTTTAATATTTTAATTATAAAAAAAGGTTTTAATTTTTTAATAAAAAATATTTAAGTTAAAATTATAAAAAAAATTAAGTTTAAATTATAAAAAAAAAAATTGGGGGAAAAGTCTTTTCAGTTTTTTTTAGAACAAAAAAGACTTTTCATCCCAAAAAAAGGCTTTTCAGTTTTTTGGGAACAAAAAGGTTTTTTTTTCTTCTTGGAACAAAAAGGTTTTTTTTTCTTCTTGGGAACAAAAAGGTTTTTTTTTCTTCTTGGGAACAAAAAGGTTTTTTTTTCTTCTTGGGAACAAAAAGGTTTTTTTTCTTCTTGGGAACAAAAAGGTTTTTTTTCTTCTTGGGAACAAAAAGGTTTTTTTTTCTTCTTGGGAACAAAAAGGTTTTTTTTTCTTCTTGGGAACAAAAAGTTTTTTTTTTATTCTTGGGAACAAAAAGGTTTTTTTTTATTCTTGGGAACAAAAAGGTTTTTTTTTCTTCTTGGGAACAAAAAGGTGTTTTTTTCTTCTTGGGAACAAAAAGGCTTTTCAGTTTTTAAAAAAGGTCTTACTAAAAAAAAGGTTTTAATAATAAATAAAAAAGGGTTTTGATTTTAAAAAAAGGTTTTGTTAAAAAAGGGTTTTGATATTAAAATCTAGGGACCTAAACACACATGGAGATTAACATGGCAAAATATGCACATAAACATGAAAAAGCAAAAGGTTTAGTAATTTAACGGACCTAAACACATTAACTTGGCATAATATGCACATAAACATGAAAAGGCAAAAGGTTTAGTAATTTAACCTACGAAGCGGAGGTTTGCTTCGGTAAATGTGAAAAAAGGTTTGAATAAGGGAACACTAGAGAGCTCCAATCCTTCTGACGAGTTGTGGGAACGACCGCCTTTCTTCTCTGGGGATCTCCTTTGTTTTTCCCTTTCTCTCTCCTCTTTTCTGAAGAAAACCTTCTGCCTTTTTTCAATATTTTAAAAAATGATTTAATTAAAATACGAAAATAATAATTAAATAATAATAAAAAACTATTTTTGTTATTTTTTAATGAAAGATAGAAAAATTTAGAGTAAAAATAATAAAAAACAAAAAGTGACAAAGGTGAGATTCGAACTCTCAACCTCTCACACTCACAACTCCTTACACATGTCCTCTTGCCAATTATGCCATTTTTACTTTTTAGAAAAAAAATGCATGCCATATGATATTTACCTGCAAAAAGTCAAACGACTACACAAATTTGTTAGTAATTGATTAAATGCAATAAAAATGCAATGAAATGCAACGACAAAATTTAGGACAAAATTTGGGGTATTACAATGTTCATATAAGATTATTTGTACTTTTACTATTGAGAGTGGATTTCCTTTCTTGGGTTAAATGCCCCCCAGGCGTGGGTGATGTTACACTGAACTGAATTAACATTATCTTATGTTATTTATTGCTTTCTGCTTTATATTCATTAGTTTTTTATAATCTTTGTTTAAACTATTTTCTATTGTACACATTGTCTAAGACATTGTGTCCAACATCTGTCTTGTGAAGAATAACATTTCATTCGGCATCAGACCAGACACCCTATTCTGTTTAGGTGAGCTCCAAGAAAAGTATTTTCTGTTCAAATGGACAATACTAAGGAAGTAGGTTCAGTCAATAGACCATCTATCTAGGATGGTACTAACTATGATTAATGGAAATCCAAAATAATTGTTTTTATTAAGTCCATGGACAACAAAACATGGAAGGCTTTAATAAAAGTTTGGAAACACCCTGTGACTACCTCTCAATATGGAACATCAATATGAAAACTAGAAGTTGTGTTGTCTAATGTTGAATATGAAGAAGCTCTTGGAACCTCCAAGACCTTGAATGATATTTTCAATGGTGTGGAGAAGAACATGTTTAGATTAATTAACACATGTAGTGAAGCCAAAAAGGTGTGGGAGATTCTCAAAATTGCACATGAAGGCACCTCCAAAGTTTGTATGTCAAGGTTGCAGCTCCTCAAAATAAGGTTTGAAAATATGATAGTGAAGGAAGATGAATCTATCTTTACCTTCAACATTAGGCAGTGTGACATTGCCAACATTTCTTTTACTTTAGGAGAGAAGATGTATGAACAAAAATTGGCCAGAAAGATATTAAGATCCCTACCTAAAAGGTTTGATATGAAGATCAAGGCTATTAAAAAATCCCAAGACATTAGCACCATCAAAGTGGATGAGCTCATTGAATCTTTGCAAACCTATGAGATGGAAATAAACGGTATAACTAAAAAGAAAAACAAGAGTATTGTCTTTGTATTTAACACTGAATAGGATGAATATCATTGTAATACTGAAGAAAGTTTATCAGCTGCTATAGCTCTTGTTGGTAGAAATTTTAATAAAGCTTTGAAAATACTGGACAGAAGATGGTTGACAAATGTCAAAGACAAAGTTCCAAACAACTTCAAGAACATTGGTCCACAGCGCAAGATCAAAGAAGAATGCAAACCTAACAAAGGCAAAGGGATTTAATGTCATGAATGTGAAGGTTTTGGTCACATTAAAGTTGAATATCCTACATTTTTAAATAAATAGGAAAAGGGTATCTCAATCACTTAGTATGATTCTGATGATGAGAGTGAAGAAGAAATAGCTAACAAGGTGATGGCTTTCATTGCAAAATATGAATCTAGTAGTGAGTCTAGTGATGAAGAAATCAGTGATGAAGAGTTAGCTGAAACATTCAAACTTTTGTACAATTAGTGGAAGGAAGCACGTATGGTAGTAGAGTGACAAAAGAAAACTATAATGTTCTACTTCTGGAAAAAGAGAAAATTGGCTCAGCCATTGTAGGTTTGGAAGAGGAAGTCACCTTGTTAAAATCCAAGCTTGATAATATGAAAAAGTGTGTAGGTATGTTGAACAATGGTTCTAAGGATCTTGATGAAATCCTGGAAGTTGGAAATATGTCTAATGATGTGAAGACAATAGAATTTGACTACAATGCCATGAGCAAAGAAGCAAAAGTTGTTAACTAGAGACTTCACACACAGGTCGGTGGTGAATTGTGTGGTTTGGAAAAGCGTGGTTTTGAAAAACTTTGGGAAATAAATCAAAGCTTTAAAAACATTTTTAAAACTTCGCAGCGGAAAAGAAATTGTGGAAATAAAAGGAATTAAGTAAAAAGAGAAACATAATGAATTATAGATGTTCGGTCAAAAACAAAAAGACTTACTCTTCTCCCCAAGAATTGATCTTGAGAGTTTCCAATAGTAATTTGAGACATTTTAGCAAGAAAATACTCACAAACCCCCTTATACAAGGAAAAAGTGGTTAATCTTCAACCACAATATACAAGACGATGAATGTGGGCATTTCTGTCTTTTCATCAAAATGAGCTTGAGAGTGAAAGGGGTCAATCTTTCTTCCCAAACGGTGGATTGAAGAATTTAGTCTTTTTTCAAAAAATACGGACCTTGGAGTGGTTAGTCTTCAAGTTCCAAGCCTTTGATCTCAATACCTTAGTCTTACACAGGCGGACCAAAAACTTGTGAGATTTTAACATTGGACTGATATAGAACCTGTGAAGCTTTTAAGTATCGGGTTGAGCTTCAACCTATCTTAGTTTTAATACCAGGATGACCAGTAACCTAAATGATCTTATCACAGGATGATCTCCAACCTAAACTAGGACTAAAATACCTAATCTCAAACAAAAGCTTTTTCCTGGTTTAGCTTCAACCCAAACAAATCCCTAATTGGATAGTATTCAACCAAAGTATACATAAAGGTTCCTCTGGTGAAATTTACAATTATACCCATTCCTAAATTACAAAAAAGTAATCTCAGTCACAAAAGCACTTAAACTCAAAACATATTGAGAAAAAGTTAAGTAAATGCTTAGAGAGAGAAAGAGATAGTAGGAGATGAGAGTGTCAAAACACGATTCTGAGTGGTTTGAAACGAAAAATGAAACCTCTATTTATAGGCCTGAGGTTGACTCAAAAAGGAAATTTCATTAAACTCATTTTTTAACATTCTAATCGATTAGCACAAATGTCCAATTAATTAGAAGATTTAAATAATCATTGTAAGTTCTAAAAAAAGAAGTTTAAGATTTCTAGATGTTGCACATAATCAATGTGCCTTCAAAATAGCTTGGACCTTAAGTTTGCACATTTCTAATCGATTGGACAAATGTTCTAATCAATTAGAAAAGTGAAAATTCTCCTATAGCTATTTTGAATGATCCTAGTTTATATGTCACAACTTCCAAATGTTTTTCAAAATATTTTCTTTTAATAAAGCATTTTGAAAATAGTTTTTTGTGTGTGGGTGGGTGGGTGGGTGGGGGGGGGGGGGGGGGTTTAGCCATATGCTTTTATGATAATGTCCTTTTTCCTTACAATTCGTTCACTCATTACTAAAATAAGATATCACCATTACTAAGTTAGGATGTCACCATAATGCTTCAAGATTTTGTCGAATATTACTCTTTATATTGACACATGCTTGAATGGCTTGAGATGAGGCTTTAGTTGCAATATTTATTTGTCATCATCGGATAGTCAAGTTTATCACATCCTAAAGATAGGTTTGCATCTTTATTTGTTTAATCATTCATGCTTGACTTATCGTAATACTTTAGTTTTCATCATCAAAAGTTAATGTCCTTGTTTAAAAGCATATAACCTGCAAAACAAGGTTCCACATTCTCCCCCTTTTTAATGATGATAACTCATCTCTCAGGGTTGGTGGTAAAAGAAATAATATATATATATATATATATATATATATATATATATATATATATATATATATATATATATATATATATATATATATATATATATATATATATATATATATATATATATATATATATATATATATATATATATATATATATATATATATATATATATATATATATATATATATATATATATATATATATATATATATATATATATATATATATAATTGGAGTGATAACTCCCCCTGAGTTAGATAGAGAATATACTATACTCCCTCTGAGAATATACTTTTTCCGCTTTGTCAAAATCAAAAGGCGGGTAAAGATGTACAAACAAGGATAATTTAAGGGAAACGAAAAAAAACACTCATATTATTACTACGTAATTTTAAATTACAAGAATAGAAATTACAGAAAAGAATTTGTGAAATTCAAAGATACAAGAAGGAAAGTGCTTCATTGAATTTTGCGCGAGAAATTAGGAAGTAGCAGAAAACAAATGTAAGCATATAAGTGAGACTATTTTATGCCATGAGTTCCATCATTCATTGATATGAATTTCTTCATATCCTCAACTATAGTTTGGCAGAGCTTGAGGATTTTATCAGTCTTCGTGCTTAATGTGAACTCTTATATCTTTTAAGGTATTGTAGGTGATCTTATGGTTTGTATGGTCCTCTTCCTCGTCCAATTGTATCAACTTTGAATGTGGCTAGTAGTTTTGTGATTAGTTGTCCATAGGGTAGTCCTGCAGACGGGTTTTCCTTGCACCGGATCATGTAGTTGAATATGCCCTCTACCCAATTAGTTGGGTCAGGATCCATAAGGGTATTGCATCTTCTATGATTACATAACTATGGTTTATTACTCTATGAAATAAGATTCTTGTGAAAAGTTAGTGAAGGATTATGATCTTTGGTTTTAGGTGAGTGGCTTTAAAAGGTACTATTTTCTTCCATTGGGTTGATTACTAGGTCGTTTATGGCGGTGGAGTTTTTAAAGTTCTTGAATCCTATTTGTTTGTCAAGAGTGTAGGTCATCCCTTCAAAAGGTAACTCAAGGGTTCTCCCAAAGTCGTCTTTGCGGATAACGATTTCAACTCCTCTAGCGGATGTTCTTAGATGTGATCCTACAAGTTTTAGGTTTAAGTATAATTATTTTACTAAGCTGGAAAAAATCCTATCAAGTATGTATTTGAATTGTTCTTTGAGGAAAGCCTAGAAGATTTGGCGGTATGGCTTGTAGCTTTTTAGGAGATCGGGATCAAGGAACCAGGGTTTAATAACCCTTTTGGATAGGATTGTCATTTTTTCTTCTTGTTTCGAGTTTGTTATTTCGATTGTGAAGGGATTCATTATGTTAGAGGAGGTCGGGTTGATACTTATGGAAAGAAACAAAGCTGACAAGAGAAGAGATACATGAGAGTATAAGATGCAAGAGAAAGTGGGGACGTGTTTACCTATGTATAGCGCGCTTCTTTAAGATTTGAGCCTGTAGACTAAGTCAGCTTTAAATGCAGATTATGCTGCTCAAAAATCAAATCCAAATTCTTCTTTTTTGAGTCTCTTAATCAATTTGATTGTGGCTCTAATTGATTAGATTTTTCAATATCTTAGGATTTTGTGAGATCTTCATAAATGTTGAGATTTGGTTTACTTAAGGTACATATTAAGCTTAGATCTAATATGAATTTAGGTGTTTTGAGATTTTCTAGTTGAATGTCATCTCGTCCTAATCGATTGGGCTTGTGTAATTCTGCCGCCTTGGTGCAATTTGGACCTTATGTTGACTTTTCTCGTTTTAGTATCACCCATTGTCATTGTTTGCACCCCTTATCTATAAGAAACTTTAAAATACTTATTTTTATGGGTTAAAAACATTTAAATTTTGATGAGTAAAATTTTTATAAATATTATTATAAAGGTTTAATCATATTTTATTAATTATTTCAACCTTAAAATGATTTTACCTGTTTTATCATGAAATCTTGATAAATATTTTCAAGAGGGAAACACCAAATGGTATATCCTTCTCTACACATTGTTGGATGCAAGAGTTGGTAAAACCACAAAATGAATTAGTCTAATACAAACATATTCATTCAATTAATCACTATGGATCATATGCTTTGAGATAGTCTCAAAGAAATGCTTTGATCATAATTGTTGGCATTTGCCATCATCACTCATCTTCGGGATCAGAGACTTTATCAAATGTATACTTTTAAGAGTATATTATTGCTTTGCACTTATTTCAATAATAATCATAAATAATTTCAAGGAGTATAGTCTACCTACAAAACACTAATGTTTCACCTTTGGTGCCCGCATCTTTTTGGGCCTAGGTGCATTAGTCAGGGAAGATCTATGGTGGTTACCTTTAGATATTTTCAACTTATCAAAATAGAAATATTCTAAATGGCCTAATTTTTTATAGTGATTTCATTTATATATGTGATGCTTATTTCTTTTATGATCTAGTCTTTGTTTAAAACATATACCATTTTTATTTAAAGAGGATCTTTGACTAGATAAAGTTTTCTTCCACTAAGTGTCTACTCATCTTGAACACCTGAGCGTAGGATGGTTTGACACCTGGAATAGTGTCTTCCTCGTGGGATGCTTTTAAATATATTTCATCTTCTTCATTAGAAGAGGATTCTTTTATTTTTATCCTAGAGGTTTATGTTTCTCTTCCTCTTCTTCGTTCTAGTATTGGAGAAATTTCTCCATCTCCTTTATCACTCTTTGAATAAAAGGATCCTTCATTTGATTTTGAATCTTTCAAAGATTGTTCAACTATTGAGTATGTTCTTTTGAAGGATTGTACATGAGTTGTATGATAGGATTAAGATGAGGATGATGACTCTTCAGTTTGGATTTCCTCATCTTTGAGTGGTTGAACTGGTTTGTTCATATTCTCTATAGTTTCTTTCATTCTTGATTTTTATTGAAATTAATGAAAGCTTCCATCTATTGATTTAAGTGTTGGATTAAACTTCCAATTCTTAATTCTAAGATTTTTGTTAGTAACACAGTTTCCAACAAACTTTCAATACTTGTATAATTAGAAGAGCATCCATGATTATCTTCTTTTCCTCGTGTGTTCATCTTCTCTTGTTTGATACTTGGAGAAATTTCATATATCGTTTTAAGAGTATCCCACATTTCATCGGTGGTATTGTAATGGTGAACATGGTGAACTTATTGTGTTATTTAAGGACATTGTTATAAATCTTTTTGATTTTGAAATTTATTTCACATTTCCTATTTTCCTCTCTGGTCCAAATAAAAACGGGTTTATATACTATTTCATCATTTACTTGATGAGTATGGAAAAATGGACAATTGACTAATGATTTCCACAATTCATGATTTTAAATTTTGAAAAAATCTTTTGAATCTAGCTTGCCAAAAAATTAAAATTTCTATTTCCCAAAAGTGATAGTGTATTTAGGAAAGATCTTGTGTCGGAAGTCATCTTCCTCCTGAGACGATTAATCCTTAAATAGGATTTAGGTCTTATGTCACTTGTTGGACTTGAGACTTCACATAAGAGGAGGTGAATTGTGTGGTTTTGAAAAACTTTGGTAGATAAAATCATATTTTTAAAAATATTTTAAAAACATAGCTGCGAAAAATAAAATGTGGAAAATAAATTGCAAAAATAAAAGGAGTTAAGGAAAAAAAAAAAGGAACGCCAAGAATTATAAAGGTTCGGTCAAAAACAAAAGGACCTACTCATCTCCCAAATAATTGATATTGAGAGTTTACAATAATACTGAGAGCTTTTAGCATGAAATACTTATGAACCCCCTAATACAAGGAAAAGGTAGTTAATCTTCAACCACAATATAAAAAGACGAAGAATATGGGCGTTTACATGTTTTCTTTAGATTGAGCTTGAGAGTGAAGGCGCCAATCTTCCTTTCCAAACGGTGGATTAAAGCAATTATTCTTTTTTCCATAAATACAGACCTTAAAGTAGTTTTTCTACAAGTTCCAAACCTTTGAGCTCAAGACCTTGGTTTTACACGAGCTGACCAAAAACCTGTGAGATTTTAACACCGGGATAATCTTGAACCTATTAAGCTTTTAAGTACCGGGATGAGCTTCAACCTATCTTGGTTTTAAAACCAGACTTACATAGCACCTAGCATATTTTATCACAGGCTGATCTCCAACCAAAACGAGGACTGAAATATCCAATCCCAAACAAAAGCTTTTTATGGGTTTAACTTTAACCCAAACAAATCCCTAATTAGACAGTATTCAACCAAGGTATACACAAAATGTTCCCTTGGTAAATTTTACAGTTTAAAAAAAAATAATCTCACTCACAAAATGACCACAAAAGCATATAAGTTAAAAAACATTGCGAGAGAAAGTTAAAGAAATTTTTTGAGAGAGTGTGAGAGATGAAAGTGTCAAAACACGATTATGTATGGTTTGAAACAAAAAATGGAACATTTATTTATAGGCTTGATATTGGCTCAAAAAGGAAATTTTATTAAATACATTTTGTAACAATCTAATCGATTAGCACCTATGTCCAAAATCTTATTGATTAGCACCTATGTCCAATCGATTAGAAGATGTAATAATCATTTGTAAGTTTAAAAGAATAAGTTTAAGATTTCTAGCTGTTGCACAGAATCAATGTGCCTTCAGAATAGCTTGGGACTTAATTTTGCACATTTATAATCGATTGGACAAATATTCTAATAGATTAGAAAAGTCAAAAAATCCCCTATGGCTATTTTGACTAGTCCTAGTTCATTTGTCACAACTTCCAGATGTTTTTCAAAATATTTTATTTTAGTAAAGCATTTGAAAATACTTTAGTTTGTTTGTGCTTTAGCCAAATGCTTTGATAGTGGATGTTCTAGGAACATGAATGGAGAAAATAACTATTTAGAAGAGTTAAGATTATTTCCCAATAGTTATGTTACCTTTGGTGATGGAGCAAGAGGAAAAATCAAGGGTATAGGTAAATTAGTTTGTCCAAGTCTCCCTAGCCTTGATGAAGTGTTGTTGGTAGAAGGATTAACTTTTAACTTGAACAGTATAAGTCAACTATGTGATCAAGGTTTAAATGTGAGCTTTAACAAATCAGAATTCATTGTTTCCAGCAATGATTAAGAATTCTTAACGAAAGGATCGAAATCCAAATACAAATGTTATTTGTGGGTATCTCAAAACAAAAGTCATCCCTCAACATGTTTGATATCCAAGGTAGATGAGACTAAGTTATGGCACCAAAAATTTGGTCAACTCAACCTCAATAGTATGAGAAAGATCATCATTAGGACCAATCTTATTAAATAAAAATATGACACTTTAGATCTCTTAAAGATGGTGGAATATTATGTTCAACAAATGTGTTCTGAATTTATGATGAGTCTTGTAGGAAGTCTCACTTATTGTATTGGCCTACAAGTAAAGCAACTAAGATACATTTTCTCTAAAGGCTTACATGTTGTTTAGGTTGAAAACCTAAGGGGTGCTATTGCTATTTGCATGTGTAAAATCTTATGGAAATTAGTACAACGGAGGTGTGCAAAATAAAAGGAAAGTTTCTCTCTCTTATGATCATTGCAGCACATAAAATAAGAGAAATATCTTCCAATTCAAAAAAGAACATAGCTACTCCTCCCCACACACAAAAACAACATGCCACACACACACACACACTCTATTGTTCTAGCACATCTGTTCACCTTCATATCCCTCAAATTCCTCAAACCAGTTCAAAAATGATCCAAAAAACTAACGAAGTTAAATATTCTAAACCGAAATCTATTACCAATTTATATAGGGACAAAATTCTTGGATTCAAGGTTGGGAAAAAAATCACCAACTAAGAAAACTAGGGTTTCTAGATCAAACATCAATGTTGATGAACCTGATGTGATTCTCAACCTTGTACCACTGCAAATGGTTGTTCCAATTGGCATTTCAACAATTAGATCAAAGAGTGCTACCATCAAGAAGAAGAAATCATCTGAAAAAGGTCGTACCTATGAAAAGGAACCATTTATGCATGTTCATAATCATGTTGAATCTATGAATGGTGCTATGGAAGTTTATTCTAACCCCATTTGGAAAATCTTTAATCATGTTGAATCCACTCTTGAGGAACCACGTGTGGAACCACATGTTGAATCACATGTTGAACCAAATGTTGAAACATTTGTTACAACATCTGGTGAACCACGGGTTAATCCTTCTATTAAACCCACTAATGAACAAACTATTGATACTCCTATTTTTTATTCATAATTGGATAATATCTTGAATGAAAATCGTGAGACCCATGAAGATATGAGGGATAAGGATCTTCAAAATGAAGAGCCTGATGTTCAAGGTAAAAGGAATGAAGAAGTTGAAGAGGAGGATGACATTCCCATTGCTAATATGATGAAGAGGGTTATTAAAAATGTTACCAAGTCTCAAGAGAAAGTTGCAGATAAAGAAGTGGTGAATATTGATGAAGAAACAAAAGCTGATGAAGCACCTGTTGTGATTGTGATGAGAAGTATTATTAGATCTGTAGCTGATAGAGTTAAAGACAAGAAAAAGCAAAGAAAAAGTGTTACTCATAAGTCTTCTAAGAAGAATACTAAGAAGGCATAACATAATTCTCCTAATGAAAAACCCGTGAAAAAGAAGAATGTAGAGGAAAAGGTTACTAAGAAGAAGTCTATATGCAAACAAATGACTCTAAGACAGATGATGAAACAGATGTCCTAGACATTATGACCTCTTCTAGGAGAAAGGTTGGAGGAAAAAGAACTTCTGTTAATATTCTAGCTGCTTCCTTGGATAATGTATCATTTAACTCATAAGCAAGTGTGTAGAAGTAGAAGTGTGTGTTTCAAAGAAGAATTGGTCATGAAAGAGACCTTAGCAAAGAAGCTCTTGATTGTCAAGAGATTATGGATTTGCTGAAGGATGCAGGACTAATGAAGATTATGTCATGCATTGGTCCTTGTTATGTGAAATTGGTCAATGAGTTCATTGTTAACAAATCGAATGAATGCATGGTTGAAAGAAGCAAAGAATTTAGGAAGGAGTTTGTAAGAGGTTGTTGTGTGAAATTATCACCTGAAATCATTAATAAATATTTAGGGAGAAGCAAGACTAAAGAATTTGATGAAGTACTCTCCATTGACAAAGTGGCTAAAGAAATTACTATAAGGCAAGTCATGCAATGGCCAAATAAAGGTATACTCTCTTCTGGAAGTTTGAGTGTAAAATATGCAATGTTAAACAAGATTGGTGCAACCAACTGATCACCTACTAACCACAATTTAGGCATAACTTATGTCCTGGCCAAGCTGATATATCAAATAGGAACCAAGTCCAAGCTAAAATTTGGATAGCATGTGTTTGAGAAAACCATGAAGCATCTTAATTCCTATGTTGTTAAGCTTCCCATAGATTTTCCTTGTTTGATAACTAGAATCATCTTAAAGAAACACCCCAATATTGTGCATACTGACTCTTGATTATAGTTTATTTATCGGAACATATGTTCCACACATTGTGGTGTCAAGAAATCAAGATAAATTTGTTGATGGAAATTCTTCCCCTTTATCCAATACCACCAAGAAGGATATACTTCTTGAACTGAAGGATGTCTCAAAATCCCATGAAGAAACTATCAGATCAAACACCTTAAGAAAGAAAAATATGAATAGGCTAATTAAAATGATGTCCAAGGAAGAGGATTTCGAGGAAGAAGAAGAGGCTGGAAGTTCATAATCGTCGAGTGAAGAAGAAGAATTAAGCTCTGAAGATTAAGGTCATCAAGATGAAGCTAGTTGTTTTGTTTCTGAAAAGCTATTTCTAGGAATGATGTTATGATGTTTTTTCCCTTGTATATGGGCGGGTTTTTTTGTGGTTTTGTGATGTTTTGGTTTTATCATATTTAGGGGAAATCCTAAATAGAAATTCACAGGTAGTATTAGGAAGACAAGCATTAGACAAGTTTTGTTCATCTAAGACTATTTGTACTTTTACTATTGAAAATGGATTTCCTTTCTTGGGTTGAATGCCCCCCAGACGTAGGTGATGTTTCATTGAACTGGGTTAACAATTCTCTTGTGTTCTTTATTGGTTTCTGCTTTAAATTCATTAGTTTGTGATAATATGTGTTTAGATTGTTTTTTGTGGTACACATTGTCTAAAACATTGTATCTAGCATCTGTCATATGAAGAACAAAATTTCATGGCTAGTCTTTCATGTACAAGCTTCACTTAAATTGGAGTAGAGGTAAACCAAAAAATAGCCCCCCCCCCCCCCCCCCCCAGAGTCAATTGTACTCACATATCCTCTCCAAGTCAATGAAGTATCAGGGATAGATGACATCGACATGGGTTGCACTTTTTCCACAAGTATGGATGTGTCAACCAAAAACATGATGTATGCCTTTAATGCATGTCTTCTACGATACATAACTCGTGCACCATCACCATCAACTTCCACTATCGCAATCAAGTGGTTTTTACACAACATCTTCAAGAATGAAAATCTGACATGACATCATCTACTATCATCTATCTTCTTTTAGGCATCACCTAGGTCAGCTCCCAAATAGGTCACCGTGATCTTCAGTGTCTTATGGCTACTGCATTTGAAGTGGTTTAATAATAATCATGTGGTCGTAAGATGTATGAGGGATGACATATCATCAAGTGTGATGGATATCTCCCCGGTCGGAATATAGAATGAAGAAGTCTCTGAGTATCATCTCTCTACAAAAGCAGACAACAGACCATGGTTAATATAACGATACCCATTCCTGCATAAATCTTGTAGCCTATATGCATGTATGACATCCTAAAACCATGGGTCATCAGAATTTGCCAACTTTGCAATCTTCCTACCATGGTTGATACATTTCAACGTATCACGAACAAAACACCATTGTCAAAAAGTTCAAATCTTATAACACAGATGTTTAAAATAATAATTAAATATTTATGTAACCTTTCCATTCCACATGTGCCTAGCAGCATGGTCTGAATACAAAGGAAGAAATGACGGGCCTGGGGGGCCTCCTAAAAAAATATAAGGAACAAAAACAGGAGGTTCAACAACATGGATTTCTAGGGATTTTGGGATATCATAGGTAGCAATAGGGGACTCGTGTCTCCGGAAGGACGTTGCCAGAGACATGTTAACTCTGAAAATGACGCACCTGCATCAAATGAAATGGCACCAACGTCTAGACAAAAAGGTCTAATTTTTCCCTCTAAATGAAAGCATTTTGGACCACTCTACATGCCTTAATCTAATTTGGTTGTCAGACATTTTACCCCTAATTACACTAGAAAAATCATATCATAATCAAAGAAGTCAAATCCAGAGAACAGAACATGCAAAATTAAACAAGCAATGCAAAACAAGAAAATCTAGATTTTTCTCCGAACTCATGGTCTAGATTCCAATCTCCAGGCAAATTCAGAGATGCAGAAAACGAACACACAAAACTCATACACTCTAAACTTAAAAAAAATGTATATGCCTGCATCATAAATTAATTCATTATGCTTTTAACTACAATCAAATGAACCATAAACAATTTATTTAGGTAATGCATTCATCACAAACCAAAAAAAAAAAGAAGGAAATAAAAAATTTACCAAATCGTGAGAAAGCTTGAAAAATAAGAAGTTTCGATTAAATTGAGTGGAGTAGAGGTTACGTGATGATGTCCTAGGCTTTAATGCAATGTATTAGAAATAGCAAGAAAGTTTGAAAAATGATGAAAATGAAATTTACTCACGGACTCTATTTTAAATTCTGATTAAGTTTATGAAATGAAAAAGAAAAAGGGAAAGACATAGTGTAAGGATATAAATCAAACGCGTACGAAGATTAGAATACATAAAAATTACGGAAATTGGAATCTAGATTAATAAGTGTTGTTTTGATTTTGAGATCTAAAATATACGTGGTATGGTGAGAAACGGGTCCAAATTCCAATCTAAAAAAAATGCCTTTACATCTTTCATTTTTAGCATTTTTTTAATGTGTTCCGATTTTAAAATTTACATTTTAGAGGCATTAAAATTTTACTGGGTAGATGAACAATACATATTAAGAAAAAAAGCAATCCTAAATATAATTAGGTTGGTTCATTTAGCGATGAGTTCCAATAAATCAACTCGATTTATGTATGCAGAATCATTTGTTTGTATGAGAGTTTGAATCCAAAATATTCTATTTTTTCGTGAAATTTCAACCTATGAATTTGAATCCAAAATATTCTATTTTTTCATGAAATTTTAACCTATTAAATTATCAGATAAATAAAAGGCTTAAATGCACTTTTAATTTTTTTATTTAAATGTTTTTAACTTTTTGATTTCCTTATTTTAAAATTTACCTTTTTTGTCTTTTAAAGTTACTTCTCTTTATAATATGTTGTTCCCTCATCACTTTCATCACTTTTACACATGTGACAATATAAAACTCAATTTTTTTTCCTTTGATATTACTTTTCTTTAGATTTTGTTGTTATCTGTTCTGGACTGGGTCTCAAGCTGAATTATGCTGGCCCAACCCAATAATGTTCCACCAGGTCCTGCCCGGTCCGAGCTACCGCGTCGGGCACAAGATCCCCGACTTGTTAGAATGATCTCTCTGCGGGGGAGAACCGTCCCAACCACGCCGGGTAAGTGAATCGCCCAAGGACCAAGCACCGCCCTCCGCGGGCGGTATTCCCATGCCATCAAGCCAGACCCCCGGGGAATCTCCCGGACTCCCCTCCACGGAGAGGACAACGTGCCATACGCACGTTCTCCACGTGCCCCCCTCCGCGGGGACACGCCATCCCCCCAATTACCCACCTCCGAAAGAGCAGGTCAAACTCACTTTTCGGAGATCTCGGGACAGTTGGATTAGGGCGAAGACCACGTCCTGGTCTTCACTACGCCACGTAAGCCCTAGCAGTCACCTGGGTTGGGCCTGACAACCCCAGCCCAACGCAAGTGACTGTTGGCCCAGCGCTGGGGTCTCTCTATAAATACCCTCTTCCTCAAGAGAGTCAGGTAATTCACTTCTTACCCATTTTTTGTACTTTACTCTCACTCTGCCCAACTCCTTACTTTGGCATCGAAGTGTTTTGCAGGTACACCCCCTTCTCCTCCTCATCACCGGTGAACAGGTAGCAGTCCAACAGCGTGTGGTCAGCCCGTGATCCCCTTCTGATCAGGTCAGATCATTATCCCACCACTTTTATGTATGTGACAATAATAATGAGAATAAAACTTTTATTAATGAAATGACACTAATGATTAGAATTAAAAAACTATTAATAAATATTTATAATGTTATAAGTAATTTTGTTTTTAAAAAATTAAAATAAATTATATAATATTTTTTTCGCAGAAGAAATTAATATTTCATAATTTTAGTTAAGTTTTATAGTAAATTAATTTAAATATTAGTCACTTAAAACTTTTAAAATTAATTTTAGAGATAAAAGGGGATTTAAAATATAGCATCTACAATGTGGTTTTCCATCACCAACAGATCCCAAATCCTTTCCTGTAAGACTCATATGCATATTTCTTATGAAAGACTCATATGCATATTTCTTATGAGCTCTCTTTGCATAAAGAATATTTGGTTCGACTGAGTTGGCAACCGCATCAAGGTTCCTACCAAGCTTCTTTCATCGTGTTGATCAAAGGCTTAGAAAAATCATGAATTGCTTTTGCAGCTGCTTCCAATCCATTTTTATCTTCTGATTTTTTAGTTGAGAAACCTCTAAACTTTAGATCATTTTCTAATTTTGTTTAGGAGTGTGAAAAAAACCGGTTCACAAGAACCAAATTTAAAAATATGATGCACTGATTTCAAAAGTCCATATTATTTGGTTTAAAAATTAGTCTAAATTCGTTATACTAAAACCATTAAAAACCAGTTTCCACTTTTTAAAACTATGGTTAATCCATTTTTTAAACTCTTTGTCCTTTTTTTGTTTCATGGTCATAAATGACATTTAAGGTAATGTATATGTAATAAATAATGCTTTTATATATATATATATATATATATATATATATATATATATATATATATATATATATATATATATATATATATATATATATATATATATATATATATATATATATATATATATATGCGCGCGCGCGCGCGCAAAATAACTGATAACCATAAACCAAATTCATATTCAAATTAATTCAAATTTTAAAATTCTGTCCAAATTTATAATATAAATTTGGTGGCCCATTTATCAAATTAAAAAAAAAAACGGTAACCATTTGTTTCAAACCGGATTGAGATTCGGTAATCATTTTTTAATAAGATTTAAAAAAAAGGCAGAATAGTTTGGGAAAATTAAGATCAACACCCATAGTTTGCAATAAAATTGATTTGGTTTAAAGTAGAATAAGTTTAAGGTAGATAGTTTGCAATAAGTGTAAAGTAGAATAAATTTAACGATTAATTGATTTATATCAATTCAACGTACTTCTCGATTAATTGATTTAATTCATGGTGAAAAGGAATTAGTCTAATTTCAGTTTTACATTGAGTAGTTTAAAGTTTAAGATATATGGAGTGTTGATTTAATTCAATGTAAAACTGAAATAAAATTGATTAATTGATTTATATCAATTATTTGATAGTTTGCAATAAGTTTAAAGTAGAATAAGTTTCAGGTGGTTTATCAATTATTTGATAGGTTGCAATAAAATTGATTTTAAAACTGATTTCTTTAAAGAAAATAAAAAATTAGTTTTGAGAGAAACCGGTTTAAAACTAGTTTTTAAAAAAATTGTTTTTTTTTTAAACCGATTTGAAACCGAACCAATCCACTTGTAAACTAATTTTAAAAAAATAAATCGATTTTATATAAATAGTTTTAAGATCCAAACCAAACAATATATGTTATTTGGTTTGATTTATAGTCCATGCACACCCCTAGTTACCCCTAGTTTTGCTCGTTTCTGGCAGCCTCCTCAATCTTCTTTTCCAATTGATGGATCTCTAAATCTTTATTATGAATTTCAAACTGAAATTTCCTAACCATGATGACCTCATGTTTTTAGGAGGCTTTGTTGTTTCTGAATTTCTGCGGATAAAAAATGGTGCTTAAAAGCAACAATAGTGCTTGAATGATTGTGCTTGAGCTACAATGGTGATTGAAAAGAGGAATAGGATTCTTCATTCAATTTGTCAAAATGGGTATTAGAGTGTTGTTGCTATAATGCATATTTAAAGTACCCTAATATTACATTAAAATTGAATTTAAAAAGTTATTAATAAATACAAAATAAAAAACATCAATTCAAACAACTGTTATATTTGTAAAGAAAAACATGAAGAAATATTTATTTGTAAACAATGGAAAAAAAATTATAATATCATTTAATCTAATCTACATAACCAATTCTAATTTTTGGGATAAAACTATTTAATGAGTGGGAGCCTGAACTACTTAGTAGAAATACCAATGATAAATAAATATAATCCATAGATTAATTCAAAGTAACATGGCCAGACTTGAAGTATTAGTGGTTCAAACCACATTCGAGAACTAATTTCATGTCCCTTCACCTGCCAAATCAGTGATAAATAGAGTTATCAAAGTACTAATACAAATGAATAACATAAAAACCAATTCCCTTGAAAAATATTTAAGCTCTCACAATGCATCTTAAAACTATAAACTAGTATCAATATAAGTATGTACATGGAAAAATAAATAGGAACATCAGAACTCAAATGAAGGATAGGAAGAGATAACAGTAACAATGTATATAATCTACACCATTTCAGCTCTGACCACTATAATTTGGACAGATTTCTGACTTTATTTAAATACCCAACAAGGCACTTGAACATAGTGGTCAACCTCCAAAGTCTCTTGCAGTAGAGAACAAAAAAGCAATTTGCTGAATTATCTTCTACTGACCGGTATTCCCCAGAAGGCGTTCAACGGCTGCATGAACATTCCCTGAAGTGGCAATGAGAGCCCTAATGTTCTCTTGTGTGTCGAAGAATCCCATCTCTTGAAGTTGTGAAAGCTGGGTGGCATACAATTGCTCTGGTGGCTCTGAGAATGCAAAAAGTCAGTGAGAGCAGTACAAAATCTATATCAAATTCATTAGTAGGTCCCCAGACTATTTAAAAATCTTAATCTAAGTTTCATATGTTTGGAAGTTTATAAGTGGGTCACCGTGATTCCAAAATATCCATGGGATGAAACTTCATAAGGCAAAGGATCAAATCTGATATTTTGAAAATTGGGACCGAACTGTCAAATTTTAATGGTCCCTACAGTTTCAAAATTTCTAATAGGCTCCCTGATTTCTTCATAAGCAAGAACCAATTAGATTTTTTTTATTGGAGACAGTTACAAAAATTAAAATGAAGACTTGTAGAAATGGAATGAAGCCATAATATGTAGGTCTTACTGCTTGTACTGTTAAAATAAGAGAGTGAAACAAGATCGCATACATTTCATTCCATCCAATACCTCCCTTTTCTTCCTATTTTTTATTGGGAGACATGTCTTTTCTTCCGCTTCATCTTAAAATATCCAAATATTAAATGGTAACTTTATTTTATTCTTTTCCACACTAAACCATCCCGTTCATTCCATTCAGTGCCATAATGAACTAAATATATAAACATAGCCTAATTCCTAAATAGTATCATGAGCAACAGATTAGCACAAACTGAAATATATTGAGAGAAATAGAAGACTGCAATGCTAACCATTTGATCTATTTGGAACAGCTAGGCTACCAGCTCCAAGTCCACCAAACATGCTGGATAACATCTCCAGCCCCGTGTTGTTAAAAGGTCCTGCCAATAAAACAAGTTGATAATGATTTCGAAGAAATGTTACAATTTATGTTTGCACATCATCCAAAATAACCACCACCTAACTTCCCCCCTCCATTCAGATGAACATTATAAGGCCAAAAGAGTTGTTATTACACATTACCCTCCAAAAGATAACACGTCAAAATTAATTACGCATCTTAAATATGAATTGAAAAGAAAACATCCATACCTACTACTCTCTCTGTCCCAAAACAACTAACTTATTTTTTTTTAAATTGTACCAGAATGATTGAGCCATTTCAATATTCAATACAACATTAATTACTTTTCCAATTGTACCATCTAACTAATACTACTTGCATCCCTCCCCAACTCAATATCTGACACTTACCATTTATGATAAAAGTACTCTCCCATTTATATGTTTGATTAATGTGTGCGAATTGGTCTACTGGGTCATTTATATTAGGACAGGGGTATTTTTTATGAATTGCCTAACAGTCTGCGGAGGTAGTCGCCACCAAAGTATAATTCATAATCAAATTCTCATTTTAGTTTAACTGCAACCTAAATATCTTCATTCAAAGAACAAGTGGAAGAAAACTCCATTATATTCTTCAATGATTGGCTGATTCAAAAATTATAATTCATTAAATTCAACTACTCAAGCATGGATGGATAATCTTAAGATATAGTTAAACAATTTGAATAGCCAATGAAATATCAAAACAACATAAAAGCAAACAGTGTGAATTATCAAAAATCAAGAGAATGGGGGGTTATATAGTGTACCAGTCCCTCCACCAGTTTGACCCGATTCCCTGCAACAAGATACTAGATTAATAAAGCAAAAAATTTATTAACCAAAAATTAAAAGACAAGAACGGGCAGACTGTATTATAACAGGTTTGGCAAGCAAGAACGTAAACCACTATCGAACAACTCTAAGCAATGATATCCGCTGCATAAAATTTAAACTTTCTGTCTAAGTCAGTCACTAGCAAGAAGTACAACTTGATTTGTTAAGAATAGAACTTCAATTTATTATACTTTTATTTAAGCATACAATCAAAAGCTTAAAATTTTACTTTCAAACACCTGAAACAAGATTGATAAAGGAACACGTTTCTTTTAGATGTTGGAACGACATTAGTTTTGAGATTTCTGAAATATAAATCGTATTTCTAGTTTCCAGTTTTACTCCGACAAAAGGAACATCCAGCTTGATTTGTTAAGAAGAATAGCACTTCAATTTATTATACTTTTATTTAAGCATACAATCAAAAGCTTAAAATTTTACTTTCAAACACCTGAAACATGATTGATAAAGGAACACATTTCTTTTAGATGTTGGAACGACATTAGTTTTGAGATTTCTGAAATATAAATCGTATTTCTAGTTTCCAGTTTTACTCCGACAAAAGGAACACCCCCTCTTTGGTTAACTTAATTGTTGCTGAGAAGAGATTGGGGCACAGATGATAATTGCATCGTTAAGCAAAAGATTAAGAACTTGAGACTTTTGAAGCTCGTGTCCTTTCATGAATAGCCGAAAAATTGTCAGCTGAGAATGAAAAACCAGAGTTGTGTTATTACGTACCGTGTTGATTGTTGCTGACCTTGCTGAGAAAGAAGGGCTTGCTGGAAAGACATGAGTTGCTGTCATTGTGTAATAAGACAGGGTGGTGAGAATGTATTAATTGAAAACAAGTATCTACCAAATTACATGGCAGCAATATACTTAATTTATCGTAAAACAAACACGTCTTAAACAAACAAATTTCTGCTGAAAAAAAGTGTAGATTTGCAATCAACAATACTTGGGCAGGAGTCAACCATTTAACATATTGACACCATTGTTCAAATTAGGTCTATAAAGTATGAGTTCTTGGCAAAGAAACTACATGCAACATCTGCGGCAGCATTTGAAAAACTGAGAATCTGAGTATCAAACCCCATAATTAAAGAAAACGAAGACATATACCCAGTCCTATGCCTGGGACAAGACATTCAATGAAACTCATCAACAGATACATTAGATTAAATCTGTCTACCTGCAATGTCTCAGGTGATGAAAACAAACGAAGGAACTCTGGATTCTGCATCACATCTCTGAGAGAATTCATATCAGGCATGCCACCACGTTGTTCAGTATTAGCAGCCCCAAGAATCTAAAAGGTAAATTAAATATTAGAACAACCAGGTCAAGAAATGCACAGTGCATCTTGTACAAGGCACAGTAAGTAGATACCTGACTCAATGTTTGTGGATTGGAGAGCATACTTTGCATCATTTGTGAGATAGCTGGATTTTGCATTAATTGGGTTAATAAAGCAGGATCTGGCATACCACTGCCACCCAGCATGCCTTCGAGGCCAGGCAAACCAAGCCCTCCTAAGCCAGTAGGGGCTTGCTGCCTAGCATCCACACCAGTAGTTGATCTTCTGGTGTTATTTTGAGGAGCTCCAGCTGCATTTGTTACCCATCAATTACAGCATTAGTCACTATACTAGCCTCAAAACAATAAAATCAGAATATAAAAAATGTGTAAAGAGCAGACTTGTTAGAACTTACTTCCAGTAGAGGACCAAGGATTAGGAAGTGGGTTGGCATTGGGTATGGTAGAACCAGCAGTTGTTTCAGAACTAGTGGTCGAGGGATTAGTTGATTGGTCACTGGCAAGGCCACCCTGAGTTGCTGTATTACCCGCCATTGTAGTGGCATTTAAAAATGGTTCTTGAACGTTTTCATACATGCGCCTCAGCATGTTGAAACCCTCAGGAGATGATTCAATGTTGCTCATAGCCCTGTCTGTATTTCTCATCATTTCACGCATGATCTCAGGATTCCTTGTAGCTTCAAGGGTCTGGCGGAGAGTGCTGGGATCATTAAGTATGTGTGCTAGCTCAGGGTTCCGATCCATGAGCTCTTGCATCTGTGGGTTATTCATTATAAGATTCCGCACTATCTCGGGATTACTTACTAGATTCTGCATAGCAGGTGTGTTCATTAACTCTCTCATTAAATTTGGATTTGAAATAAATGGTTGCTGCATTTGCTCAAGATCTGGAAATCCCTCGCCGAATAAGCCATTTCCTCCAGTGCCATTGGTACCTAAACCAGGGAACAGTGAAGCTCCAAAACCGAGTCCTCCTACACCCCCAACATCATTAGCTCCAGCGCCTCTGGCTTCAGTCGCTGTGGTATTGGTGCCACTACTATTGGTCCCAGTCCCACCACTCGTGTTGGCAGGTGCAAAGCTACGAACCAAATGGACAGCATGATCTGCCTCCAAACCTATAACAAATTGCAAATGCAGATATATATATATAAGAGTTCTATATAGTTAACAAAAATAGAAAGAATAAACACAGTGCCACAATCAAGGACTATGTGAATATTAGAATCGTATCACCTATATAGTTCTATTATAATTATTATAACAGTCGAGAGACAGAAACAATCAACAAAATAGCTGCAAGGTATAAAAATAAACGATGACCTATGTAACAGAGACTCCGAAACGGACACCGCGACACGACACGGACACTCCGACAACAATAATATAAAAGTATAGGACATCGACACCACTATGTATATGATAATATTTGAGTTTCATTTATCCTTCTATCATTAAAAGAATTAAAAATATTCTAATCAAAACTAATATTTTTAATTCTGCGTTGATATCATCGTTTCAAAACATGTTTAACCCTTTTAGAAGTGAATGAGATTTGGCCAAAAAATGTATAAAGTGTGATGAAGCAAAAGAAAAACAATTTCTTTTAGAAAAACCTGTCTGAATTGTGTGACACGTGTTGTATCAGTGTCATACGGGTGTCAGACACCTATTCAACAAGTGTCGAATCATAAAAAAAATATTTTTTTGGCTACACTTGTTTGACTTATCCAACATTTGTCTGACTTTTTTGACACGTGTCGTACGGGTGTCATACAAGTGTCGGATACCGACACGTGTCGGATACCGCGACACACCTACGCCTAGAGGTGTCTGTGCTTCATAGTCGATGACTCAAAATGTGTGATATGAACTTGACCTAAAAGACTAACAATTTTCCAAATCAAAACCAGAAACTAGTTGAAAAGCTATCCAGCCAATCCAAGCTTCATTTTCAGAAATATAAAATAGAATCAATACATTAAAAACCCCAATTGCATGAGTAAAAATAAAACACCCTTCACATCGCACCTCTAACACCACATCTTCAATTATAAACAGTTTGATAAATTTCTTCTCTTCTATAAACATATTCCCCGTAAAAATCCTAATCAACCATAACCTATATACATTTTGAGTTAATCATTTTCTTTGACAAATCAACCACTCATCAATTCAATAATTAAAAACAAATCATCAAAATCCGCATAAATACTCCCATTAAACCATAGAATAAATCTAAAATACCTAACTAAATATCATTAAATTCATTAAAAAAAAACTAACTAAAAAATGACCTAAAACTGAATCAAACAGTAAAAGGAGATGAACAAATAACGGTAAGCGAGATCGGAAAATCGGAAAACAGAATTACCGTAGCTTTGAAGCGTTTGATCGTCCTTCAATATACGACCCTTGTAAATAAGCCGTTGTTGCTGTGCGGGGATATCACAGTTCCGCGCAATGAGATCCTTGAAGGATCCAACTGTGGAATCGAGAGAAACCTGAACGGAATACTTTGAACCGTTGGAGCATCGAACGTTGATGTTAACACCTTCACCGCCGGTCTTCGATTCCGATGCAGAATCCTCAACAGCACCGTCACCTCCCATGGTGAATCTCGCTCGCGTGTTCAACCAAACACAGGAGGCGCGTGACCACGGCCGCGCGTTGAAGAGTGATATGTGTTGTTATGAATCGAAGAAAGGGAAACAAAACCCTAAACGAAGGAAGCTGCAAATTTGTTTGATATGAATAATAAAAATGGAATTTGATAAATTTGATAATTCATATGTAATTAAAATAAAAAGAATTTATTTATAAATAATAAAAAAAATGTATGGACGGTTTGATTTTATAATTGTCGTTTAATCATAAATTTCAGCATTACTTCTTTTTATAAATGAAAATTAGATAAATTAAATATCCATTAAATTATAAATAAGATAAAGAATTTAAGACTTATAACATCAAATCATATTAAATTATAATTCTAACTTTTCCTATAAAAATTTTATCTAATTTAATTATAATAATTAATTAAATAATAAATATATTTTTTATTCTCTCTCCGTTCCACCTATAATAATAATTTATTAAATAACCTCCAACTAACCCCATTACTATGTTATATTTCTTTTTCATTCTTTTACAAATTAATTAAATAATATTCTATCCACTATATTATACACCACGTTAATTCTCTATTAAGATAGAGTTGTATTTCCCTTAACGAGTGACAAGTGACAATTGAATTTATTAAAACAAAATCTATTTAATTCATCTATCAAAAAATTCATCTAATTCATTCACTATATAAAAAATAAGTTAATTAATCGAATTAAAACAATCCATTTATATGAAAAAAATAACAATTTTTTCAGAAAAAAAAATTAAATGGATTTTTTTTCAAAAATAAAAACTGATTTTTTTTTAAATTAAATATCGATTTTTTGAAAAATACAAAAAGTAGAATTTTCAAAAAAAAAATATTTATTTCAAAAAGAACCGGTTTTTTTTACAAAAATAAAAAAGTCGATTTTTTTAAAAACACAAAATGTCGATTTTTCCCCGAAAAAAATCAATTTTTTCTTGAAAGTACAAAAAATTGATTTTTTTTTTAGAAAATACAAATTTTTCGAAAGGACAAAAAATGATTTTTTTCTAAAACAAAAAATTTAATTTTCGCACGAATATATTAAAAAAAATTAATTTTTCAAAAATAAAAAAAAATATTTTTAAAAATAAAATAAATTGAGATTTTTTGAAAATATAAAAAAAACAATTTTAAAAAAAAAATACGTTTGTTTTTCAAAATAAAAAAAAAAATTGGATGGATGGATATCCATCTATTAAAAATAGGTTAGTGGATGGATTGGATGAATTTTATTCTTAACAAATGGATTGGATTGTATAATTTAAAGAAAATTTTAGTGGATTGTTGTTTGATTAATTGATTGTTTTGATCCATTCATTAACAATCTAATTCATATCCATCCAATCCATCTATTTTGTCATCCCTAATCCGACTTACCTCTATACCAGTTACACATTAGTTAAATAATAAATAATAATAACTCCCGATTAACCCCACAACTTCATTGCCTAAAAATAAATCACCAAAGCTTGTGTTTAATAACCTTATATACATCATAATTACACCTCCGTTCTGAGCCTCATTAAAACTGAAGGGAGAACTAGCCCGGACGCGAGTAAGATCCGAAGGAACCACCCCCAAGAGGTGTCTCAGGTCTGGCGTTGCCTCTGGGCAATCAATGTTGGGTATCTCATCATCTTAAAGGCTTCGCGCTAGGTGTCTCATCATTGTAACAATAAGAGTTTGAATCCAACAATCTGCAAGGCTCCAGGACCCTAGAACGATAAGGGTGTTGCGAGATGACAGGAAACTCGAATAAGGGGTAACTCGGGAGACTATCAGATCGACCAAAGCTCCTGTCGGTGGAGTAAAAGAGGGGAACATTACTCTCCTTTGGCATAGAACCTCCTAATATCCTAAAAAGGAGGGGGTTGAGTAGACAACCAGGGTATGAGAAAGGAGGAAGAAAGAGCAGCATACAGATTACTCTCCTTTTGCTATTAACTCTCTTTTTAATTTACAACCCCCCTGCATGTGCCCTTAGAAATTATAGACAATAGTATAAGATTATGAATGAGGCATTAGGCCAAGAAATAATTGAACTTTTTTATAGACTTGAAGCAAAATGGACGGTGGATCGTGGCTTAATGTTGCGACTCAAAACCGCCAACTTCTGCCAAATTACTAGGGCCTGGACATCTTATTTTGTGCAAACTTTAGAAGCTGCATATAATTAATCACAATTCATTTTGAAGCGGTGTTTAGGTCTTTTAGCTCTTTTGAGATAGGAACATATTAACCCGGGGCACTTAATTGCTAAAAATATCAAATATATAGCTAACGTTGCACAACGAGCTTGTGCGAATTTTTGTGTTATAAATGAATTGTGCAGAAGAGAAGGTGTACCCGAGTACCCCAAAGATGAGACTATTATGTTGAAGGCACCTCTCAACACTTCGGTTATAAGGATGTTGGAAAATATGCATAAAGGAGAAGTCGTTCACCATGATCAAGAGGACAACCAAGCTGGAAATAATGAAGAATTCTATCAACCAGAAATGCAAAATCAACCACAGAAAATGCAAGGTCAACTGGCTTCATAATTTCAAAGAAGAATGGAAGCTCATGTCATGGGGGTTACAAGGTGGATTGAAGAAGTTTTTCCTACTTTGTACGTTGACCCTCCTAGATTTGCTTTAGTGTTCAGATTCTTCTACAATCAACAAGAAGACCATATGTCGGCTCAAAGTTTAAGAGCCCAGTTTGCATCAACTGAGGAGATAGAGAATTATTTCATCAACCAAGATCAAGAACAAGCAAGAAGGGGATACCACATGCGTGCCGAATGGACTCGACAAAACAACGACTTCAACAACACTATGAACGATATGCATGACTCTTTTCTGCAATGATAATATGTGAAAAGACATGTAGTTTATTTTATTGTTAGAATACTTTATCTTTATTTTTATTTTCAATCATGTACCTAGAAAAGATAAATAGTTGTTATAAGTGATATTCCCCTCCCATTGTATTATCTATCATTGTCTTTAATAAACAAGTCTCGTAGTTGTTTATTTTTTTATTCATATTTACAAGTTATAACTTTAGCATTGAGCAAATGATCCAAGAAAAAAAATTGATCATCGCGAAAGCAAGTGGCAACTTGAAGGCAAAGGATGAGAAAAGAATCAATGGACTTATACTCAACCTTCAGATACCTCATCCAGTAAGGTTTGAGCCAAATAAATTCTAGTGTTCACTTTTCTTTCTTTTTGAGTGTATCCATGCATTATTATTTTATCTAGTTTGATCTATTTCTGATTAAGTTTATCTAGTTTGATTAACACACACTGAGGTAGTTCCTTGTTTATAACTTTGAACCTTTATAACCACATTGTAGTAATAGGAATATCCAATTTCTAAGCACTTTGAGTCTATCCTTTCTTTCAGTGAGGTAGCCTAAAATTCTTAGTCATATGACTTGAAAGATTCTTTCTTTCCACCCTCTCTTTGGAGTTAGGTAGAAGTTTAGTCTTAAGTTGTATGAAAAACATTAAGTTTGGGGTTGCTCTTGGAAGTGAGAAAATTTCTAAGTTTGGGGTTGGGGTACTAGAGAAAATTGGTACAAATTCAAATTTTTTGAGACAATAAGAAGTGGAAAAAGACGCTTCTTCAAAAAAATGAAATAAAATAAAGATCAAATCTCTAGTACCGTTAAGAAAGAACAAAGGGGTATGAGAATAGAATGAGAACTAGACACCTAACTCCAAAGGTTTAAACCTACTTTCCTAAAAATATTCTACTCGAACATAAGCCAAGTTACAACCTGAAAAGACCTCTAATGTGTGTGTTATGATATCTGTGATGAATTATTTTAGAGCATGATCAAGCTAAGCATAATTTATTTTGCATGTTGATTGAGAGATGACTTTATCCATTGAGTGAGTCATAGTGAGCTGAGAGATAGGTTGAGTACTTGTCAGTGTTTGAGAATGTTTTTCGAATTTGCTTGATGGAAGCTGGAAGCTAGAACAATGGTCAAGTAACGAAAAAAATATGGTGGTGTTCAATTGTTATTGTGTGACTTTTTTCTGTTGAAATGTGTAGTTGCAGGCAAGTTACTCGAGGACAGGCAACGATTCAAGTTTGGGGTTGTGATGACAAATCGTCATTACATGAAATTAGGCAATGAATCAAAGAAAAATAAGTGAAAGATGAGGCAAAAGAAAGAAAAAAAAGACCAAAGAATAAGGAATAATTAGCTAAGTGTGAACAAATTGGACTTAGTAAAAAATTAGGTGAAAAGGAGAGAAAAAACGTGCAGCTACTGGAATAATACGCGCAACATTACCGCGCAATAGGTATGTTCTAGCTACATTGCACGTGATACATATATAATGCGCGCGATGTCGCCTTTTTCTGGGTTTTTTCTAACGTGTTCTGAGCTCTTTTTGAGTGGAATTTCTACACTTTTGTAAGGGTTACGAATTTTGGCATCAGAAGTACGATTTTTACAACATTCAGGATGATTTTGAGAGCATTAGAAGCCATTGAAGGCTAATTCTTCAAGGGAATTCATGTGCGATTATTCTTTATTCAATTGGTATTGTAATTTTCAGTATGAGTAATTAATCTTCTCTAGGTTAGGTTGTGTGTGATGAACCTTTTTCAATATTTTTGAATTATATGTTGATTTAACTTTTTATGAACCCTTTAATCTATAATTCTATGCAATTGTCTCTCGTTCTTAAAGCTTTTTATTTGAGATACTCTGTTAAATTGATTTGGGCACATAGGGAATACTGACCCTTAGCCTATGTGTAGAAGCATACTTCAATCTCAAGGTTTTGATGATGTCAACAAGATTTAAGCTCATTCCGTGTTTGCAAAAAGTCAAGCTTTCAAAATGATCAAGATCAAGGCTACGCATCATCAATGGAATATTGTCATGCGAATCAAGCTTCATGTGCAAATGATCGTACAATTTTCAAGACTTGGACACAAGACTTTGGTATATCAAAATTCACTCCTTTAATTGATATACAAGTGTTCAAATAGTCTATCATATCAACATATTGCATTTGCATATTTTAAAATAATTTGGAACTGGTATAACACTTTTAACTTAAGTTTTTTTCTGAGTTTTCACAGTATTAACCGATTAACCATATAGGTTAACCGGTTAACGGTCTCAAATTTTAAATTCTCAGGGCTAACGTTCCAGTGTTAACCGATTAACCTATATGGTTAACCGATTAACACTGAACGAATTTTGAAAAATTATTTCTTTCCAAATTCAAATCTTGTGTAATTGTTATACCTTTTCATTATTTGATTCATACACATTTATACCTTTTTGAAATTGTGTTTTGACTCATATAAATTCTGAATATTTCAAATTGAAAAACACCTCCAATAATTTTCAAAATAATCATTCAATCAAATTCACTATTTTTCAAATACTTTCAAATATTTCAAAAAGTGTTCATACTGTTCATACCATTTCATATCCAGAATTTTTGAACACTTGTATTGATATTGAAAAGTGAATTTTGATCAAAAGGAGAAGATCAATCATTGTATTGATATTATTGTATCATTCTCAAATCAAAGAATTACAGAATTGTTTCTATTGTGACTTGTGATCCAGGATTGTTGGATACAAGGGTTAGTGCTTGCAAGAGGATTGTTCTTGCACACTAGTTGTTGAATAGTTGTTAGATAGTAGGCCTCACCGGTTGATGGTGTGATAGGTTGTACATTCTAAAACTATAGTGAAAAATCTCTTTCGTGTGGAAAGGGGAGTGGAGTACCTTTGGATTATGAAGGGAACCACTATAAATCTCTGTGTCCATTTTCATTCTGCTTTTTACTGCTTTCATCATCAAGAACATAACCGAGTAAAATTCAAGAATCTCGAAAAACCGGAAAAAGTTTCTAAAGCCTAATTCACCCCCCCCCCCCCTTAGGCATACTCTAAACTTACAATTGGCATCAGAGCAGGTTAAGGTAACCTGTTCTTAACGATTCAGTATGGCTTCCGCTAGCACCAACCCAGTTTTCAAAGACGATGGAAGTAGTAATAAACCACCACTATTTTCTGGAGAATATTCCGATTTCTGGAAAATCAGAATGAAGGCGCGTCTTGAAGCCCAAGGAGAAGGTATATGGGAAGCAATCGAAGAAGGACCACACAATCCAGTAAATGTGGTCAATGGCGTTGGAACCGCAAAGTTGAAAAGCACGTATGATGAATACGATAAGAAAAAGATTCTTAATAAGAAGAAAGCAATCAACATACTCCAAAGCGCTCTCAGTATGGACGAGCTCTTCCGTGTATCACAGTGTAAATCGGCAAAGGAGATTTAGGACACCTTGGTGGAAACGCATGAAGGAACCACCGAAGTAAAAAGATCAAGGCTCAATACGTTGAGTCAAGAATATGAGATGTTCCGTATGCAGCCCGGTGAATCTATTGTTGCCTTACAAAAGAGATTCGTTCATCTAAAAAATCACTTGATTGCTCTCGGGAAGACCTTCACCAATGATGATCTCAACCTGAAAGTCCTAAGATCCTTAACAAGGGAATGGCAACCAAAAGTGACCGCTATTTCGGAAAAGAAGAGTCTCTCAACGATGACATCCACATCCTTATTTGGCAAACTTCAAGAGCACAAATTGGAACTTAGAAGGCTCGAGAAGCACGAAAGTCAAGAAAAAAAGTCCAAAGGAATTGCCTTGAAGATTGACACAAAGGATGACAAAGACGATGAGACTTCCGAAGATGAAAATTTCATGCTTCTTGTAAAGAAGCTTGGTAAGTTTTTTAACACAAATAAAAATTCCTCTTTTCCTAAAAAGAATAGACATTTTAGGAAAAAGGATGCTTCTACGTCGAATCAAGAAGTCACATGTTACGAATGTGGGAAGCAAGGTCACATAAAGTCGGATTGCCCGAAACTTGCAAAGAAAGGAGGATTCAAAGGGAAGAAGGATTTCAAGAATAAAAAGGCTTATGTTGCTTGGGACGATAATGTGATAAGTTCATGATCGGAATCGAAAAGCGATGAATGTGCAAATATGGCTCTTATGGCGTCACATCACTCCGATGAAGAAATTGATGAGGTTAGTAGCAATTTTTCAATTTATGACAATGATGCACAAGAAGTCATAGATGAACTTCTAAAAGAGTGCAAGAATTTTTATAAAAGCATCTCATCCCAAAAGAAAAGAATTTCATTTTTAGAAGAACAAAAAACTGCTTTTATAAAAAACATTGAAAATGAAAAACAAAAATTGATGGATGAAAAACAAAGTCTTGTATGCAAAAATTGTGAATCCTTATCTTTTCAAATTGTTCAAATTAAAAGAGTTTTAGAAAGATATGAAAAAGGTCAAATTGGCTTGGAGGAAATTCTTAGGCACCAAAGATATCCTAATGATAAAAGTGGATTAGGATATTCTAAGTTTTTCAAACCAAGCACAAATGAAACCATTTTTGTTAAAGCAAGTGAACAAGTTGTTAAAGAAAAGGCAAACACTTCTAAAAGTATGCATCAAAGTCATAAAAAGAAAAGAATTGTGAATAAAAGAATTATGTTCCTAGATATAGAAGTCATTTTCAACCTACTTGTTTTTATTGTGGAATTAAAGGCCATACACCTAATGCTTGCTATGTGCGCAACATTGGTGTTGCTAAAGGGCATTATGTGTGGGTTGAAAAGGGTACTAACTATAAAGGACCCAAAGCAATTTGGGTACCTAACAATACTTGATTTTGTGTTGTAGGTATGCTTGAAGACAACTTCTAATCAATGGTATCTTGATAGCGGTTGTTCAAAGCATATGACGGGAGATATAAACAAATTTTCAAGTCTATCATTAAAGGCCAAAAGATACGTTACTTACGGTGATGATAATAAAGGAAAAATTCTTGGAGTTGGAACCGTTGGTGCACCTCCATGTACAATCATCGAAGACGTTCTTTATATGGAAGGCCTTAAACACAACCTACTTAGTATAAGTCAATTGTGTGACAAAGGGTTCCGAATTAACTTCACAAAGGATGAATGTTTGATAGAACATGAAGTCACCCATGACATCTTGCTAAAAGGTAAAAGATTTAATAATATTTTTATGATCTCTTTTGATGACTCATCCTTGAAGGTAAAATGTCTATTGGCGAACAACAACGAGGCATGGCTATGGCATAAAAGGTTTGCTCACATTCACATGGAGCATTTAAACAAGTTGATAAAGCATGATCTAGTTGTTGGTCTTCCAAAGATAAAATTCATCAAGGATAAGTTATGCGACGCATGTCAAAAGGGGAAACAGACCAAGATAACTTTCAAATCCAAGCAAGTGGTTTCTACATCAAGACCACTTCAATTGTTGCATATGGACCTCTTTGATCCATCAAGAATGAAAAGCTTCAGAGGTAGCATTTATGCTTTAGTTATTGTTGATGATTTCTCTCGATACACATGGACATTGTTTTTAGTGCAGAAAAATGATGCTTTCAAAGCATTTAAGAAGTATGCAAAGCAAATTCAAAACAAGAAGTCACTCACCATAGCCTCCATAAGAAGCGACCATGGTGGAGAATTCCAAAATTCAGATTTTGAAGATTTTTGCGAAGAGCATGGAATTTCCCACAACTTTTACACACCAAGGACTCCTCAACAAAACGGTGTCGTAGAACGGATGAATAGGTCACTGGTGGAGCTTGCAAGAACAATGCTTAGCGACTCAAATCTTCCTAAGTATTTTTGGGCGGATGCGGTTAGCACGTCGTGCTTCGTAAGCAATCATGTCAATATTCGACCAATTCTGAAAAAGACTCCGTATGAGTTGTTCAAGGGTAGGAAACCAAACATAACATTTTTCCACATATTCGGATGCAAATGTTTTGTTCTCAACAACAATAAGGACAATTTTGGTAAGTTTGATGAGAAGTCCGACGAAGGTATATTCCTTGGTTACTCTCTTTCTAGTAGAGCTTTTAGAATTTTTAATAAAAGAACTCTTACTATTGAAGAATCCATTCATGTTTCTTTTGATGAGACTAACCCCTCGAAAGAGGATAATATTATTGTGGATGATGATGATGATATAGTAGATTCTTCATAACAACAAAAAGAGACTTCAAAGGATCAAGTAATACCACAAGAAGGTGTCACTCAAATAATTGAAGAACATCAAGATCTTCCGAAGGAATGGAGAACTCATAGAGATCACCCGATAGATAAAGTTATTAGTGATATTAGCCAAGGCGTTGCAACTCGACTAAATCTTAAGGATGCTTGTCTCAACATGGCTTTTGTGTCTCAAATTGAACCAACCAAGATTGATAAAGCCTTAGGCGACGACCAATGGATTGTAGCGATGCAAGAAGAACTCAACCAATTCGAAAGGAATCAAGTTTGGAGTCTTGTACCAAGACCGGACAACAAGCACATCATAGGAACAAGATGGGTGTTCAAGAACAAACTTGACGAGAATGGAATCATAGTTCGTAACAAAGCAAGATTGGTCGCACAAGGCTACAACCAGGAGGAAGGAATTGATTTTGATGAAACGTTCGCTCCGGTAGCAAGGTTAGAAGCAATTAGATTATTACTTGCTTATGCTTGTTCAATGAATTTTCAACTTTTCCAAATGGACGTCAAAAGCGCATTTTTGAACGAATGCATCAACGAAGAAGTCTATGTCAAACAACCCCCAGGCTTTGAAGACTTCAAACACCCTTCACATGTATACAAATTAAAGAAGGCTCTCTATGGTCTAAAGCAAACACCAAGGGCATGGTATGATCGTCTCAGCACTTTCTTATGTGATAAAGGTTTTGAAAAAGGAAAGGTAGACAAGACTTTATTCATTAAAAAGATAAAGGGTAATACCTTACTTATTCAAGTCTATATGGACGACATCATCTTCGGATCAACAAACAAAGATCTATGTGAAGAATTTGCTTCGGTGATGCAAGGCAAGTTTGAAATGTCTATGATGGGAAAGATGAACTATTTCCTTGCACTACAAATCAAGCAAACAAAGGATGGCATCTTCATCAACCAATCCAAGTATTGCAAGGAATTATTGAAAAGATTCGATATGGATAGTTGCAAGGTGATGTCCACTCCTATGGGATCTGGAACGTACGTTGATCAAGATGAATCTGGTACTATAATTGATATCACAAAGTATCGAGGTATGATCAGTTCATTATTATATTTGACGGCAAGCCGTCCTGACATTATGTTCAGCGTTTGTTTGTGTGCATGCTTTCAAGCAAATCCGAAGGAATCACATCTCACCGTCGTAAAAAGGATTATAAAGTATCTCAAAGGGACAACGAACGCCGGATTGTGGTATCCAAAAGGTAGTACTTGTTCTTTAATTGGTTATTCTGGCGCTGATTATGCAGGATGTAAGACCGATAGAAAAAGCACAAGTGGTACGTGTCACATTCTCGGGAATGCACTAGTGTCATGGGCATGCAAGAAGCAAGTGTGTGTGGCACTCAGTACAACCAAAGTGGAATATATTGCAGCAGGAAGTTGTTGTGCACAAATTCTGTGGCTCAAGCAACAACTCCTCGATTATGGTGTAGATCTCGGTTGCATTCCTCTTCGATGTGATAACACAAGTGTCATCAACATTACAAAGAACCCGGTCATGCATTCAAGGACAAATCATATAGATATCTGACATCACTTCCTTTGAGATCGCGTACTTAATGGAGATGTAGATGTTATTTTCGTTGATACACACAATCAACTCGCTGACATCTTCACCAAGCCATTGGCGAAAGAACCGTTCTTTAAAATTCGACAAGAACTTGGGATTCTCGATGAAGGTGACATATGACCTTTTCTCTGGTTTATGTATGCATAATATATGTTTTCCAATCTGTGTGCATTCTGTTTTAAGCATTTTTTCCAAAATTCGCGTGTGTTAAACGATTAACCTATATGGTTAACCGATTAACACTGTTAATTTTTCAATTCTGATTTAAGTTTTTAGTGTGTTAATCGATTAACCTATATGGTTAACCGATTAACACTGATACTTTTTATATTGGAAATTAAAATTTTAATGTGTTAACCAATTAACCTATATGGTTAACCGATTAACACTGTTAAAATTTTCAAAAATCAGAAACGAAAAATTAATTCAAATTTTGGAAAATGTGTGTGGTAAACGTGTTTTTATGTGTGGTCAATATTTTCTTAAATATCCAAATCAATATCCTTGGAACTCTTCTTCTTCTTCGTTGACTATAAGTTTTGGACTTCCAACCCTAACTTTAAAACCCACTCAACCTCTCTCCATATATATTGCCTCCACTTTACCATACTCTCTCATCTTCTAAAACTCTAAAACTTCAGCATCTCAAAACCCTTAACATCTCTCAACTTCATCCATGACTTCATCTCACAAAGGCAAGGGAAAGATACCAGAATATGGCTCTGCCTCTGAGGAAGACAACATTCCTATGGAAACTACCAAGAAGCGCCGTATGGAATTCAAGGTTCGGGTCCGTCATCTTCTACCGGTAAAGTACGTTAACCTCAAAGCTTTTCCGGCTTCTTCGTTTGATTTTCCAGCACTGCTAAAATTTCAAAGAATTCATAAGTTTGTATCTGATACTAGGGATTGCTACCACGATTTGGTCAAAGCTTTTATGAATAAGTTATCTGTGTACTTGAATGCCGATGATGAGCATATTATGAAAACCTCTGTTCGGGACTATGCATTAAAGGAAAATCTGTCCGACATTGTCGGAAGATTAGAGATACCATCCAGAGGCTGTTTTCTGAGAAAAGGGGTAAACCATGTGGATGGGTCGTGGGTAAGTTATGACAAGATGGAATATTACTATCAAATCTGCAGGTTCCTGAAGGAGACGGTTATAGCAAACCAACAGACTGCTCGCATGTTATGTTATGCGAAGAATCTGACGGTTTCTGACCGGATGCTGCATTATGTGATCTGCTATGTTCTGATTCCAAAGGATTCCAATCATTATCAAATTAAAGATTTGGAAATGCAACTCTTATTCGCAATCAAGAACAAGATCAAGGTGAACTGGATTCTTACGATTATGTACCATCTACAACAACATCTCTCTCTCTCTCTCTCTCTCTCTCTCTCTCTCTCTCTCTCTCTCTCTCTCTCTCTCTCTCTCTCTCTCTCTCTCTCTCTCTCTCTCTCTCTCTCTCTCTCTCTCTCTCTCTCTCGACAAGGCTTCCATATGCAAGGCTGGTTTCTAGAATTCTTAAGTTGACATGATTGGATCTTCACCGGGAACCATCTACCAAAATGAAACCGACAACCAACGAGATCAATGAAATCACCATTGTGAAGAACACCAGAATAATTAAAAACGTTGACGGCACATATAAGTATGCGGACGAAGGATCAACTTCCAACCAATCCTATATCATTCCTGAAGGAGGTATCACTAAGGAGTTTCTCTACACCACAATGATGAACCAACACCGAGAAACCTCCCGAGCCATTGCATCTCTTCGCAACCTTGTACTTACCTCCCAGCATTCAACCACCGACATCGTTGAAGAAGAGGATGAAGAAGAGGAAGGTAGTGAAGAAGATGAAGCGGAAGATGAGGATATGTCTGATCAGAATGTTTAGAAAATATGTGCTGTTGTTTTTATTGTTTTTCTTTCAAATTATGTTTAAGCTTTTAAGTTTTTAGTTTCGTTCATTTTGTTATGTACTCGGACAATATTTCCTGCATTTTTTCAATTGTTGCATTTTCTTTCAGTATGCCTTGCTTGATTACTTATTACTTGATTAAATGCTTACATATATGCCGATATTGCTTATTGTGGTTTGAAAGCTCCTTCCTTTTTGCTGATGACAAAGGGGGAGAAGAGCCTGGTTTTCTAATATCTCTCTGTGCAGAATTTTGCCTCTGTTTAGATAGGGGGAGTTGCTGGACATAGGGGGAGAAGCAAGCCTAGAACGAAACATTGTCAAAGATATCGCACAGACTCATTTGATTGTCATCATCAAAAGGGTGAGAATGTAAAAGCATACTTCAATCTCAAGATTTTGATGATGTCAACAAGATTTAAGCTCATTCCGTGTTTGCAAAAAGTCAAGCTTTCAAAATGATCAAGATCAAGGCTATGCATCATCAATGGAATATTGTCATGCGAATCAAGCTTCATGTGCAAATGATCGTACAATTTTCAAGACTTGGACACAAGGCTTTGGTATATCAAAATTCACTCCTTTAATTGATATACAAGTGTTCAAATAGTCTATCATATCAACATATTGCATTTGCATATTTTAAAATAATTTGGAACTGGTATAACACTTTTAACTTAAGTTTTTTTCTGAGTTTTCACAGTGTTAACCGATTAACCATATAGGTTAACCGGTTAACGGTCTCAAATTTTAAATTCTCAGGGCTAACGTTTCAGTGTTAACCGATTAACACTGAACAAATTTTGAAAAATTGTTTCTTTCCAAATTTAAATCTTGTGTAATTGTTATACCTTTTCATTATTTGATTCATACACATTTATACCTTTTTGAAATGGTGTTTTGACTCATATAAATTCTGAATATTTCAAATTGAAAAACACCTCCAATAATTTTCAAAATAATTATTCAATCAAATTCACTATTTTTCAAATACTTTCAAATATTTCAAAAAGTGTCCATACTGTTCATACCATTTCATATCCAGAATTTTTGAGCACTTGTATTGATATTGAAAAGTGAATTTTGATCAAAAGGAGAATATAAATCATTGTATTGATATTATTGTATCACTCTCAAATCAAAGAATTACATAATTGTTTCTATTGTGACTTGTGATCCATGATTGTTGGACACAAGGGTTAGTGCTTGCAAGAGGATTGTTCTTGCACACTAGTTGTTGAATAGTTGTTAGATAGTAGGCCTCACCGGTTGATGGTGTGATAGGTTGTACATTCTAAAACTATAGTGAAAAATCTCTTTCGTGTGGAAAGGGGAGTGGAGTACCTTCGGATTGTGAAGGGAACCACTATAAATCTCTGTGTCCATTTTCATTCTGCTTTTTACTGCTTTCATCATCAAGAACATAATCGAGTAAAATTCAAGAATCTCGAAAAACCGGAAAAAGTTTCTAAAGCCTAATTCACCCCCCTTTTAGGCATACTCTGAACTTACAATATGGAATTAAAATTTTGTACATCGCCTAATCCTGCTTACACTAGTGGACTAGGGATATGAAACTTCGAGTAGTGATTAGTGAGTTATTTCGCGAGGGGTCGGTTATATCGACTTTGTAATTTGCTGTGGGATTATATTGATAGGATCATTCATACAAGGCATCAAACATCAACAAGAGATAAGTCTAAAACAAATTACAACTAATAAGTAACTTTCTTTCCATCATAGCGCAGACAAATCCTTTTTATTTTTAACTAACAAACAACTTTCTTTCTGCCATAGTGCGAACAAATCCTTTTTTTTGAACTATGAACAACGTTCTTTCCTCCTTAGCGCAATCAAATCCTTTTTTATTTAAAATCAACCAACACACAAGATTTTTCTATTAAGAACTACATATTTTTGAATTCTCCATCACACAGGGAGATACATATGAGCAAGATTCACATCTTGTCAATCACCCTAATAATTTTTTTTTCCTTTTCTTGAAAATATGTCGTAATAATTAGGAGAAATAAAACACATTAGGGTTAACAATATTCTTTCTGCAAAATTAGTTATAGGTAACTGTTATTCAAAACGGATGTCGTAGGGTGCTAACACCTTTCTTACGCATGATCGACTCCCGAACCTAATTTTGTTGCGATGACCATATTTTTTTTTTAAGAGTTTTATCAATGTTTTCCCTTTTTAAAAATAAATATTGGTGGTGACTTTATTTCTTTTGAGCGTTTTACTCGCTCGAGTATTTTTTGCATCGCGATAACTAACGACTTCACTGAGGATGTTTAGAGATTCAAGCTTAGATTAGTTAGTTTTGTGATGAATGTTAACCTTGTTTATCTTTCTTCTAATGTATTTTTATTTTTTATTTTTATGTTCTTAATTTATTATTATCTATGTTAATTTAATGTTTATTTATTATATGATTTAAATGTGTTTATGGTTCGCACTTTCTGTTTGCCTTCACCTACACGCACTTTTGAGTGAGGCTCTATACCAGAGTCTATAAAGGCTTAAGTTTAGTGAGAGGTCACATATTATTTCCCTTATAAGCATATATCTCACTTGGTTGGCATGAAGATCTCACCTAGAGTAGATCCTTTTGGGGAAATTGTCGTCTAATGGTTAATCCATTATTGATTGATTAATATTTTCAAATAGGGCCTATGACTCGAGGAACCTTGTTTAGATCCTTAGAGTCAATATTAAGTTTAGAGTTTGCATAATGTTGGCCTTTGAGAAGTATATCTCACTTAGTTGACATGAAGACCTCACCTATAGTAGATCATTTTAGGGATATTATCATCTAATGGTTAATGTGTTATTCATGACAACATTCCCAAATAGGGTTTGTGGCTATATGAACCTTGTAAAACTTCAGAGCAATCCCTTTTGAGCTTCACTAATTAGAAGACCTTTAGAAGCTTCCTATTGTGCACACTTTGATCAGCCTGAGCTTTTTAAGCGATCAATTTTTATTTCAAAATTTGATCAAAATATGTATGTTTTCAGAAGGTTTATTTCGCGCCGATTATTTTGGTGCAATCATTTTAATTTTTCTAGCATCTTTTGCGCTCGACTTTTTCATTTTGAGTCCGGTTATTTTTTGTCAATATGTTCAAAATAATAAAATAGAATTTTCTATACTTTTATTTCAAATTAATTTTGATTATTTAAACTAGAATATTTTTATTTAATTTAAATGGTTTCTAATTCATTTTTCACTAAAATAACACCCACAAGTGCATTTGTGGAATTTTGAAAATATTAAAAAACCTTAGTATACACTATATAATGTTTCATTGGCTAATGAGAGAGAGAAGACACACAAAAAACCAGATCTGCGACACTTAGAAAAGAAGGATCTCTCTCAATTGAATTGAAAAACAAAGAAAAGAAATGAAGAAAAGCAACTTCTTCTAAAAAAAACTCCCTCAAAAACCCTAGTTCACTCTTATAGATTCTGAAACTGGGAGCAACATTTCTCAATTGTCAAAGGTGAAACCGCCTCCACACGTCAAATCCTATTGGTTCTTGTAGATTTTTTTTTTTTGTTCATTGTCTCATTTATATGGTTTATGCATATGATTTTGTATGATTTTCTTATCCTAGATTCAAATTTTGTTTTCTCTGAATTTTGAATGTTATTATGAATTAAATTTTTTCTTTTAATTTTTTCCCCTAAACTATCTTTTACTTTTATTATTCATGTGAATTGAAATTTAGTTTATTATTTTGAAGTATATTAGTTACATTGAGGTCAGTGATGCTTTTTATTTACATATGTTGGTTGATTAGTTAGATCATGATGTATTTAACTCAAAATTACCCAAGACCTCTCAACTAGTTCATGCATCTCTATTACGTTATTAACATCTTGCAATTTGCATAATTTTTTAGGTGATCATTGTAATTAACTAGTTTTGATGAATATTGTGTTTAGCTAATATTGTAATTAATTTGTTAGTTTATTTGTTAAATATTGTAATTATATTGTTAGTTGTTTGATGGCTATTATGGTGTATATAGATTTCGACCCGATTATGTCGCGGTGTTGTTGATTTTCTATAACATATTGTAAATACTATATAGTTTATTGAGTTGTTGGATTTTCACTGCGTCACAAATTTGCAATATCACTTTTACTCAGCTTCTTATAGAGTGATTCATACATGAATTCCCTTTATAGTTAATTTAACTCAGAGCTAAATTCAGTTGCTTTTGATTTCAGTTTATTTTTGGTCATGTGGCTTACTCTTGGACCTTCTTACATTGAGATCCTTGTGTTTACATTCGCTTGTGTAATAACTTGTATGTTTATTGTTGTTGTGAATCAGATGTCTTGAAACAAAATATAAACGGTTTCTTTATGATCAAGAAACACACATGAGTTAGGGTTAACAAAGAAAACAAGGTAAAACAACAAGGAATAACAATGATTTGTTATAAACTATTATTCTTTCCTTTCTCTTAGAAACAAGATTACAAGAATAACAAAATAACTTCTCTCTCTTGAAATTAGGATTTTATCTTCCTATTTTTTCTTATACCAAGATGAGAGACTAGCATGCTATTTATAAGAGAAATATCACACTAACCTAATGGGCTTTTTAATAATTACCCATTATAAGCTAACTTATGGTACAAGCTAACTTAAACAATTGGGCTTACAAGTAAGGCCCAATTCAACATGCTAACAAACCTAGCAATATTAACTAATGCATGTTAGAACAAACTTCGACTACAACACACATTACTCTGACATCATACTAGAGTTCGATCCAATATCTCACAAATCTCCACCTTGAATCTAACTCTATAACATCAAGAAACTAGATTTCTTCATGCAGCTTTATTAACTGCATACAGTGAAAAAACTTGCAACTGGGCAACGTCTTGGTGATCATATCAGCAACAATATGATATGTCAAAACCTTTAGCATTTGGACTTCTCCACGCTCGATTACCCCTCTGACGAAATGCATCCTCACATCAATGTGCTTGGTTCGCTCATGATAGGCTGAATTCTTCGACATGTTTATTGCACTTTGACTATCACATTTAACAGTGATAACTCGACCTTGAAGTTTCATCTTCTTTGGAAAACTTTCAAGCCACAATGCTTCCTTCACAGCTTCAGTTAGGGCGATATATTTTGCTTCAGTGGTAGATAAAGCAACAACCTTCTGAAGTGTTGCTTTCCAACTGACTGTTGTCATAAACATAGTGAACACATATCCAGAAATAGATTTTCTGGAATCCATACAACCTGTATAATCAGAGTCAACATATCCTTCAATTGCTGCTTTACTATCTTCACCCAAGGCTCCACCATAAATTAGGACTCTATTCAGAGACATATTTATGTACCTTAGAATCCACTTCAATGCTTACCAGTGAGCCTTTCCAGGATTCGCCATATACCTGCTTAGAAGACTTACTGCATATGTTATGTTGGGTCTAGTACAAACCATAACATACATCAAAGAACCCACTATATTAGCATATGGAATGTTATTCATATAAGTTCTTTCGACATCAGTGTTGGAACACTGATCTATACTTAGCTTGAATTGAGGGTTTGTCGGAGTCACAATAGGCTATGAATTCTACATACCATACTTTTCAAGAATTTTCCGTATGTATGCCTCTTGAGATAAACATAATTTCGATTACTTTCTATCTCTTCAGATGTCAATCCCAAGAATCTTGGACGCATCTCTCAGATCCTTCATGACAAAATCCTTATTGAGTTTAGCCATCACCCTCATTACATCTTCGACATTGTTGCTTACTATTAGAATATCATCCATATAAAGCAACAGAATAACAAATGAATTATCTGAAGTAAACACAGTGGTTGAAATGACTTCTAATGAAACTTATACGTGCCATGAACTTGTCGAATCTCCCATTCCACTGCCGAGGAGATTGTTTCAGTCCATATAAAGATCTATTCAGTTTGCACACATAATCTTCCTTCCTTTTCGACATACCCTTCAGGTTGCCTCATAAGGATTGTTTTATTTAGATCACCATACAAGAATGCAGTTTTCACATCCATTTGTTCAAATTCAAGGTTGAACTGTACCACCGTGGCAAGCAACATTCAAATGGATATATGCTTCATAACAAGAGAGAACATATCATTAAAGTCGACACATTCTTTCTGAGTGAACCCCCTAGCGACCAATCTTGCCTTGTATCTCTTCGACGCCACTCCTTTGATCTTTTCTTAACTTTGAAAATCCATTTACAGCTGACTAACTTGGCTCTAACAGGTTTCTTGATTAGTTTCTAGGTGTTGTTATCATGAAGAGATTTAATCTAATCATCCATGGTGTCACATTGATGCGAAGAGGGGCTGACAAGGACAGAAGAGTCACCACCGTTCATTATTTATCCCAAAAGAGGGAAAGGAAACGATCCGAGAAAACCTAACGAAAAAGGGAAAAGACAGGTCATCGCAACCATATCTCGGGTTCGGGAGTTGGTTACGCAAGGGGAAGGTATTAGCACCCCTCACGTCCTTCGTACTCGACGGGATCCACACTTTGTTGTCTATCTAAAAGGGTGTTCACTATCTAAGCTAAGGCTCAGGGACAAAACAAAAGAAAAGAGACTCGATAGAGCATCACCACTCTATGCTTACGTATTCCCTCGTGCAATGGGAAAGTCAGAGTCAACGTAGTTCGGCTAACTACGGGTGAAAGGTTGCTCGCCAAGACATCGCCGTCTTGTGCCTACGTATTCTCGTCTGGTACGAGAAATCAGAGCAAATGTAGCTCGGGCTAACAAGAACACCGGTTGGTTCAAAATGTTTTAGACCCGAGTAGGGTTAAAACTTAGTTCTAGCAGTTAGGTGTATGCAACTCGACCATTGGCGACTTAGGTGTTACCTGTTTGCGGTAGAACCAAGAGTTAACAAAAATCTCCTTATGAAAAAGTTTTCCAAATAAGATCCCGAAGGATAAAAAGATTTGAAGTTTGTTTTTGTGTTTTTTAGAGGAGAAGTTCATTGATTATTGTTTGTAATTCATGTTGCACTAAAGACTATGACCTAGGAGTGAATGCGTCGCATATCGTCCAAAGGACATAAGCTAAACACTCTAAATAATTGAGAGGAGGCCCCCCAATCACCATTTCCCAAGTACTTAAGGCTTGTAACGCACAACAATCCTTAACATTTATTAGGTGTTTTGAAAGTGTTTTGAGATGAGAAGAGAAAGACACTCTAAAGAGATACTAAGACTCAACCTAATCTTCTCATGCAAAGTGTACCTATAGTTGGGATAAGAGGGAATGCTACATAATGTTATCATGCATGGGTTCAATCCTAAGATCTATCATAATCTCAAGAGATTAGAGATCCTAAGGGAACATGGTAAAGAAGAAAGAAGAAGAAGGAAGCATGGAATAAGAAAGATGCAAGTATGCGAACATGTAATTCACAATTAGAATGAAAGTGAGGGAGGAACAAAGTGTGGGGAAGTAGCCTCCACAAGCACATCTCAACCTCAAGCATGCATATGAGAGATGCAAAGAAGTAGGAAGAAAGAACGCACATAAAAGAGATCAAACAAGTGCACAAAAATGGGATGAAATGGGAGAAAATGAATCCTACAACCATTTGTCATCAACCACAAGCCCTAAGGCAAAGAAAAAAGAAATGGAAGAAACCATGATCAAATGAGAAAATGGGAGGCAATGTGAGGACAACAAGGAACTCAAATGGGCAACTCTACCATAAGCCATCTAAATGATCATGCAAGCACACACAAGAGAAGTCCTCAAAGAATCACCATTCATGATGTGCTTCAAGTACCTCCAAAGGAGGGACTAAGCCATCTTAAATGGGATTCTAAAGTCATGGGACAGAAGCAAAGATGAGAGGAGAAGGTACATAAACCGAATAAGGAAAAGCACACAAGAGAATGCAAGCATAGGCATGGAGAAAGACCTAAGTCTTAGGCACATTCAACACTTGAACTTCAAGTGGAAAGCCTAAAAAGAAATGCAAATCTCAACAAGTAATGAACAAGTTTATGACCTAAAAATGAGCATTCAAATACCTCAACATGTTAGAAGTATGAATCAACAAGAATTAAGAGCTCAAGGGATCCATAGAAGTCATTTCCCATTCAAACTAGGTCAAGTGTTTGTATGAGCCTCCCTTAGAAGTACCTTGACTTGCAAGTCACCTCAAAATTAGGAAAAAGGTTCAAAAATAGCCAAATAAAATCTCAAATAAGCATCAAACATTTGGCAACCAGAGGCCAAAAGATTACATTCAAAGTCACTTCAAAGAATCATCAAAGAATTTGATTCACAAGGATGCTCCACTTTGAAGGAGGATTGTCGAGGGTCAACAAAAATGCCATCAAAGTCAAACCAAAATGACTTAAATCAGGGGGAAAATGGTCCTTAAAATCATTCAACTCATTATTGAAATGAGGAATGATTTTCATTCATTAGATCAAAGAAAAGATAAGAAACAAAGCATGAAACAAATAAGAACAATTAAAAGTTCAATTAAAACACTTCCAAAGAATAAATCCCATTTTAATTGAAAATAATCCAAAAAATAAAATAAAAATTTCCTAAAATTAAAGAACATCCTAAAATGTCCTAAAAATATTTTTGTAGGATTTTATCACTTTTGGAAGTATTTTTATTAAATTAAAATCAAAACAGAATAAAAAAAGAAAAAGAAAATAAAAGAATAAACAAAAAGGTGCATATAGCAATTATTGAAGGCAAACAAATTGGGCTTCAAAGAGAGTGGGGCGTGTATAGCAAGCCAAGCCCAAGACTGAACTAGAGTGAAACACATCGTTTCAATAATGTGTTGGCAAGTCAAAAAGTACACGCGTGTTAGTCAGATGAATCCACACCGTTCATCAAGCTCAGGTCAAACATTCAACTGCACACATGGCATGCCATGCTGGCTCAACGGAGATAAAAACCAGACACCGGAGCACTGTGCTCCGGTCATCTTCTCCGGTCACACCACCGAAGTTGATGATCCAAAACTTCATCAAATTGGACAAAATCATACATCAACTTGATCGCCACGTTATGTAGAATCCAAATCTAGGTTTAGTTTTCATTTATCACTCAAGAATAAAAAGATTCAAAGCATCAAACTGAAATCATCAAGAACACAACCCTAACCTATCTAGAATTTGTCTACACATGTAGGACTTCAGTATGCAACAAAAATGGAGATGAATCAATGCATATTAAGGGAGAACTTTGGAGAAGAAGAATACCTAAAGGGGTCTCTCCGTTGGAGCTTCTAATGGTATCAAGCTTGTGCAAAATGATCCAGATTCACTCAATGAACTTCAATGAAGATGATTCTAGTGTTGAATTGCCTTGAATTTGCTTGAATTTCAGTTTCCACTTTTCACTTGGTTCTTGAATTTTCCAACTGTAACTATGCGTTTTCTCCACCAAAATGCGCGAATGAATGTGTAATCTTCATCTGGAGCTTTTGTATGTTGGATCAGAAATGATTTGGAGGCCCAATTTGGCCTGGTTATGGAGTAATCTTGAAATGCCCAAATTTGGAATGTTGAGTTCATACACACGTGAGAAATGGCTCCAATTCCCTTGTTTTTGATTCAAATCACTTGCTGGGACGTAGAATTGATCAGGTGGACTGAAATTCTCCCTTGATTTGATCTAATGGTGGAGATTGAATGTGTAACTTACACTTGAAGTAACATGAAATTACATGAGTTCTAGCTTGCATAACTCAAATCCAATTTGTGCATTCTACTTGGTATGATATTGTGACTCAAAATATGCACAAACATGGTATGAAATGATTCCAAAACCAAATCAATTTAAATCATGACTTTAAAGTCCTTTTTCCATTGAATTTCTTCACCCATCTTCATATCCATGCCAAATCCATGACAATTTGATGTTACATGATGGAATTGAGATCATTTGAAGCAAGTTTCATATTGGGAAAAGTTCCATTTGAAGTGCACAAGATCATGAAATGGACCTATAATAAAAAATGACCTATAATCTCACTTTCCCAAAATACCCCTACCTTGCAAGCCTCATAACTTGAGTTCTACAAATGAGATGAAGGACTTCTAGGAGTTTTTGGAAATATAAGATCACGAGGAACAACTTTCATGTTCATCAAAAGTTGAGGAGAAACATGATTCTAAGTTAAAAGTGCCTTGGAAGTTGGTTGACTTTTGTTGACTGAAAATAGATTCATCTGAGGACCCATAACTTGTCAGCATCATAACTTGAGTTCTACAAACCCAATGGATGAGTTCTAGTACTCAAAAGAAAGCTAAGAACATGCTATACAAGTCTCATGTTTGCATAAAAGTGAGATGAAACTTGTATCTTGAGATATGTGGTCTTGAAGTTAGGCATTAAATAGGGGATTTTACACTGACAAGCTTAGAAGCCCTAATTTAGTAACTTCTCACACTCTTGATTCTCCTTGAGTTAATCTTGAAATAACATATTAGATGTCTCAACACAACTATCCATGATCACAATGACTTAAAACTAAGTCTTAACCTCCTTCAAATCTCCAATGGATCTTGCACTAGGCAGATGAAACCCTAGGCACACCACCTTTGACTGTGGCTCCTTGCACCTGATGTAACAACTTGGATAAGCTCCAAAATGGCTCTCAAGAACTCAATGAGCTTATCCCTCATATCATATCCATAATCATGGGCTCATGGTCCTCTGATGATCCTCAATTGGCCTCCCAGATAGGAGCTGAGCAACATACATCCATTCACTTTCTCAAGGAGCTCTGACCAGCTTCTAATGACTTGATGAGCACTTAAACTTGCTTGGAATCCTTGAAAAACCTTCTCTTACTATGCTCACCTCTTGATCCCTTGCAAATGAGCAATGATATGCAAATGCAAATGAAAGAACAATGCAATGTAAACATAAACCAAGTAAAGAAAAGGTTGGGCAAATTTTGGGGTACAACACATGGCCTTCAACCATTCAGTTTTCTTTCGACTCCTCATAACTTCCTTATAGTCTCTAGGTTCTTCGTCTAGAACCTCACTTGCAGAGATTACAACATAAGCTATAAGATCTGCATACCCAAGTCTCTGAGGTGGCTTGATGACTCTCCTCGACCTGTCTCTTGCTAGCAGGTATTCATTATCAGTCTCCTCATCTTCGACAACATCTTCTACATCTTCTTCGACTTCATCTAGGATACGTAATTAAGCATTAACATGTTTCACCTCAACAGGAATCTCTCCTCTTCCAACTCTTCGTCAACATCATCAGTTTTCTTAAAAGCCATCTCTTCTTCATTGAAAACTACATGTCGACTGGTGATACACCTCCTATGACCTGGCTCTAGGCACCATAGCCTATAAGCTTTGACTCCTTCAGGGTATCCCATGAACATGCATTTCAGAGCTCTAGGTTCGACCTAGTCTTGCCTAATATGAGAATAGGCGACGCAACCAAATACTCTCAGTTTGTCGAGACTAGGTGGATATCCCGACCAAACTTCTTCAAGTGTCTTCATTCCCAAGGAAGTCGAGGGACATCTATTTATCATATAGGCTATTGCCGAAACAACCTCTGCCCAAAATACCTTCTTCAATCTAGCACTAACTAACATACATCTAACCCTTTCAAGGATCGTCCGATTGAATCTATTAGCTAAGCCATTTTGTTGAGGAGTACCTGCTACAGTCTTATGCCTTGCAATCCCAGACTCAACATAGTAACTGTCGAACGCTTCGTTGCAGAACTCAAGGCCATTGTCGATTCTCAACCTCTTAACCTTTCTTCCAGTTTAAGTTTTGACCCGAACCTTCCAACTTTTGAAATTCTCAAAAGTTTCATCCTTCGTCTTCTGGATCAATACCCATAACTTTCTGGAATAGCCATCAACGGTGGATAGAAAATACCTTGCATCTGAGTGTGAAGGATTCCTTGTAGGCCCCAAAATATCAGCATGAATGTAATTCAGGGATCCATGTGTTCTTTGTTTGCCTTTGTTAAAATTTTCCCTACAGATTTACCAAATACACAAGATTTACAAAACTCTAACTTTTCTACTTTGTCACCTCTTAGCAGGCTCTGCTTCCCCAATTCGACCAGGCTTCTTTCACTGATATGGCCTAATCTCATGTGCCATAATTCTGTCTTCGATATAAGTTTCATGGATGTAACATTTGTCGAACCACTTACAACCTCAGCCTCAAGGGTCTTCACGCCTCTCAAGACTTCCTTCGACCCCTTCATGACTCTTAGGATACTTTTATCTCCTTGAAAACATATCCCTTCTTGTCGAATTCACCAAGAGAAATCAAATTTCTCTTCAAATCAGGTACATACCTAACTTCAGTCAATAACCTTATTGACTCATCATGGAGCTTGAATCTCACAGATCCAATACCTGCAATTTTGCAAGATTTGTTGTTTTCCAGCAGCACCAATCCACCATCTTGATCACATAGCTCCTCGAATAATTCTCTGTTTAGAGTCATATGCCAAGTGCAACTTGAATCCATAATCCACTCTTTTCTTGAGTCGCCACTTGAAACCACAAGAACATCATATGAGTCAAAATCATCTTGAGCAATGGTTGCATTGCCATTATCCTTACCTCCATTATCTTTTAGGCGTTCAAGGCACACCTTTCTTGTGTGACCCTCCTTCTTGTAGTGATAACATTGAATACCAGATGTTTCGCCACTATAAGACTTCTGCTAACTTTTACCTTTCTTCTTGTTGAACTTACCATCCTTTCGCAAGAATTTTCCCTTAACGACCAAACCTTCGCCCACCGTAGAAGGTTTATGCTCATTTCGTTCGTTCAAGTCCTTAGAATACAAGGTTGATTGAACTTCTTCAAAGGTCAGGGACTCCCTTCCATACAAGAGAGTTTCTTTGAAGTGATCATGTGTTCTGGGCAAAGCACACAACAAAAACAATGCTTGATCTTCATCATCGATCTTCACATCAATATTTTCAAGATCAAGAATCATCTTGTTGAACATATCCAACTACTCACCCAACACTTTGTCTTCACTCATCCTGAATGAATACAAAGCTTGCTTCAGGTAGAGTCGATTCACCAGGGATTTGGTCATGTACAAACTTTCAAGTTTCACCCATAACCCTGATGTTGTAGTCTCCTTTGATACCTGTCAAAGAACCTTATCACCAAGGCTCAACAATATTACACTATGGGATTTCTCGATCATGGCCGTCTTTTCTTTTGCCATTAACACATCGTCCATGGATGCCTCTCCCTTCAACACTTCCAAACAACTCCGCTGAACCAGTAGGACTTTCATCTTCAAGCGCCACAGACCAAAGTCGTTCACTCTGATGAACTTTTCAATCTCTTACTTTTTTGAAGGCATCTTCTCCATGCTCACCGCACCAATTTGTTGTGAATCAGATGTCTTGAAACAAAATATAAACGGTTTCTTTATGATCAAGAAATACACAAGGGTTAGGGTTAAGAAAGAAAACAAGGTAAAACTACAAGGAACAACAAGGATTGGTTATAAATTGTTATTCTTTCCTTTCTCTTAGAAACAAGATTACAAGTATACAAGAATAACAAAATAACCTCTCTCTCTTGAAATTAAAATTTTATCTTTCTATTTTTCCTTATACTAAGATGAGAGACTAGCATGCTATTTAAAAGAGAAATATCACACTAACCTAATGGGATTTTGAACAATTACCCATTACAAGCTAACTTAAACAATTGGGCTTACAAGCAAGACCCAAATCAACATGTTAACAAACCTATCAATATTAACTAATACATGTTAGAACAAACTTCGACTACAACATGCATTACTCTGACAACATAAATACATTTAATTAATCTTAGGTATCATAAAAACTTCATACAAAATATATACACGTTTATTTTTCTATACTGTGCGCATTAAAAAAGCGTGCCCGTCTGAACGCTAGTAAGAATATAAAATAAATTGGGTGCCACACGACCCAACTCAATTAACAAATTTACGGATTTACCCATACCAACCTAATAATGTTGTGAATTACCTTTACCAAACTAGTATACTCTATGTGTTTAGATTTTGATTTTGGACAAACCTAACCCAAATCGACTGCTCTAATCTTTTGTTACTATATTCTTTGTTTTTACTTAAACATTCTTTAATTTTTATTCTTTTTATATTATGGTATTGATATTTTAAAATTTTAAAGTTGAATATAAGTTGTTGGATTGGTCTTGTGGCCTCTAATTTTCAAGGGAAAGAGGTTCTGATAATCTCAAATTTACTTAGAGGTAAGTAAAATCTATTGAAGTTTGATTTCTAATTAAAAAAAAAATATTGAATATTATTTAAATTATATATCAAACTTGAATTTTCTTTATCCAGCACTTAATTTTAAAAAATAATAACAACACAATTAATGTATTATTAACTTGTAATATTAAAAAATTAATGAAAAATATTAGATAAATCATATATAATTGCTTTTATTTTATTCTCATGTTATACATATGAATCTTTCATGCACTTTGGTCAAATTATATGCATGACACCACTTGTACATCTTATGAAAATAATTCACTCTGTCATTTCTTTATGTGTTAAATATGTATATTATGAGTTTTGATATTATATTATATATCAAATGCTTATATATTTTTAAATTTTTTTTTGAAATATATTTGTTAATTTTTGGCCAAATTATAAATTTCAATAGTTATTACTTTTAATTTAGATAAATAAGATCATCAATCTTATTATTTTTTGTTGTCTCATTTCTCTTCATTTATTCTTTTGTAATTTTTTATTTCTTCCTTTTGAAGACATATGTATAAATTTAAATGATATCCTCTAATTATTTATCTTTTTATATTTGATCAAATTATCTATTGATTAAATTTTAATTTTAAAAATGAATAAATAAAATATCCAATATAAAAAGGTATTTTAATTTTAATTTTAATTTAAAAAATGTATAAATAAAATTTTAATTTTAAAAATCAATAAATAAAATGTTCCTTAGATGACTTAGTTATTTATCTATTCTATTAAAATAGTTTTTTTCTAAGCATCTTACCATATATATATATATATATATATATATATATATATATATATATATATATATATATATATATATATATATATATATATATATATATATATATATATATATATATATATATATATATATATATATATATATATATATATATATATATATATATATATATATATATATATATATATATATATATATATATATATATATATATATATATATATATATATATATATATATATATATATATATATATATATATATATATATATATATATATATATATATATATATATATATATATATATATATATATATATATATATATATATATATATATATATATATATATATATATTATGAAGCTCTGAAGAGATATCTAATAGAAATAAAAATGTAACTCTAATAGCTAAGTCAAATAAATTTACAATATTAAAATTTTAGTGGCCAAAATAAAAGAAATGATGAAATAAATGTGGCATATCATGATTCAATTTAATATTTTAAGTGACAAACAAATATGATAAGTTATTTGTTGCGGTGAAAATTTGATATCAAGCTATTAATTAACTTGAACCGTATTTCTTTTTACAACCGGACTTTAATTTATCCAAAGGATAGGTCTAAAGAAAGAAAGAACCTTTTGCGCGATGTGACAACAACGCTTTAAGAGATTCGGGGATTCGGGGGTTGGTTATATCTAGGGAAGGTATTAGCACCCTAAATATCTGTAGTACTCTACAGGAACCTTTTGTTCAATTACTTGCTAGGTTGTGAAACATGCATTGGTTTAATTGGGAGTTGGGATAAAAATAAAACAAAGGCCTAAGTGGTTTTCTAAGTTTGCTCGCAAAGGCGTCGCACCTTCTGCCTACGTATCCTGACTAGGATAGAATCAGAGCAATCGTAGTTCACCTCACAAGGGAAAAGAACACTTGATGATGATCAAGGTTCAAAGGGGAACAAACATGACGATGTTTGTGTGGAGTTTGACAAAACTCCCTAAACTAAATTGTAAAAGGGGGAAGTAAGAAATCATGACGATGATTCTTACACAGAGTTGACGAACTCTTTCCTAGGGTTCTAGTTGAAGAACACTCCTAGTATGGGTGGGTTTCTTAGACTTCAAGCAAAGTCTAAAGGCTTCTAGTCTAGGGTTAAGGTGACTTAACAAAGTCAAGGGATAGCAGAGATTTTGGTCCAAGACATTGACAGTCAAGTGGACAGACCTTCCTTTGGAGGAACAGTATTGTCGGCAACTGGACGAAAGCTAACGAGCTCCGTCGCTTAGGGATAAAATAACATACAAACATCATTCAAACATTCATGGTGACAACTAAATACAAAGATTAAAGATGGAAAGCAATGGTGACAATCAGAGCAATTGTCTTGGTACGAGAACCGTGACGACAGTTCGCACCTGGGATACCGTTAACAGACAGATGACAGATGAGATAGATATAAAAATAATTCAAGGTAAAAATTCTAACATGTTGAAAAACATATATAGATATGATAACAATCAATTTTCATGAGAAAACACAAGAGGAAACCTTCTAAATTTCATCTGCAACCAAATAGGGTTAGTACCGTTGACGCGCGGATTGCACACCATAAAACGTGGTGAAAAAATAATCAAACATGGAAAATAAAATTATGACATGAAAGTACACATTAAAATAAACACAATGAAAAAAGAACGGGTGAAAAACGATAAAAAATGAGAGAGTTACGAATTTTTGAAGTTTATGTACAAAATAGGAAAAATAATAAAAGGGTTCAACCTCCACCCGGATCGAACCCTGGTCATGATGGTGAAAGGTATAATTGCGCGCATGTTCTTACCGCTGGGGCGGCTGTTACATCCATTAATCAAATGGAAACAATATGTATACAAGGCTCGTTTTGAATCATGGCTGGGCAAAATACATAATCAACACCAAATACGTTTTATACCGTATCTCACTAACCGCTCATCGGATCGAGGCAAATTTTATATGGATCTTGGGTAGAAAAATGAGAGGAAGAGGATGGTGATGTTAGTTTTTCCAAATTGTTCACCTAGTGAAAAAAAACGCTGACTGGTGTGTGTGTGTGTGTTTTGAATGCATGGAAACATAATCGAAACCAAATACGTTTTATACCGTATCTCACTAACCGCTCATCGGATCGAGACAAATTTTATATGTAAATTGGGTAGAAAAATGAGAGGAAGAGGATGGTGATGTTAGTTTTCTGAGATTCATTTTCCTGTGAAAAAAACGATAGCTGGTGTGTTTCATGGTTTTGGCTTGCAAATTGAAATGGTCAGCTTGATATACACATGCTATAAGTCAAGTAAAGGCACATACACATCATATATGTCATATATAACAGATAGCAAGCACAAATTGAGCCAAAGCATGAGTAATTGTGACTGTTGTGCATAAGTTGCAAATCACATAACATGAACATGCATGACAAAAGTGATTTTTGGTTCTTGAGTGTTTTGTGTGATTCCAACTGTTCTAACACCTTAAATATATCATATGAAGTGTGTGTAGATGAAAACATTTCAACTGGAACACATGTGTAAGCATATAGCATTCAAATTGCAAATTGAAGCACTTATGTGTGTATTATGTGTGCGTGAAGCATGATGTGAAACAAATCATTGTGCAGGTTGTTTTCAATGTTTTGGCTCATTCAAACACAACACATATGGTCATATGAAGCTGTAGAAACAATGAGATATCAAGAATACACAAGCATTTCCAAATTGACATGTGAGAATGAGACATTTTGCAAAATGATGAACAATCATGCATGATGATGCACAGATGAAGTTCCAAAGCAAATTTAAACAATTTAATCATTTGTACAGCACATGTGGATGATAATGAGATGATCTAAACATTGAAATTCCAAGGAGACCACCTGTCATGAAAAATGGCATAGCATATGCAAGTCATCCAAACATTGATGCACATGAAGATGTGAACTTTGATTCATTGGTTTCTAGTGTAAGATGAGCATACCAACATGTCATATTTGAGTGTTATAAAGTGTATGTGGAGTGAATTTAAGAGAAAACCAGTTTGGTGCAAAGTTGGTCTTTTGGTGGTTTATGTGTGGAAGATCATGAACACACCTCTCATTCATGCTTTATACTTCATTTTATCAAAAACCTAAATATGCAAGATATGGAGAATAATGAAAGAGCAAGGTTTTACAAATTACATACCTGTTGGTGATCTTATTTAGCAAGCCAAGAATGTTGAGAAAACCAGAGGTGATGAAATCCAAGCTTTGTATTTGTGCTTTTACTTGAAACTTAAGAAACAAGTCACTTGAGACGCCAAAATGAGATTTCTGAGTTCTTGATGAAGGATGGAGGTTTGGAAAGTTGGTATATATGATATTTGAGGTGTCCAAAGGATCAAAACCTCAAGAAAGTGTTTGGAGCAAGATTTGGAGGTTTTTATGGACTTTGGTCAAAGTAAGTTTCATGAAAAGTTGACTTTTGCATTCTTTGAATTTTTTGGTGATTCAATGGTTGGTACACCTTCTATATGTGATTTAGAGGGTGTGTGGATGATAGTTTGAGTGCTGGAACATGAAGAACTTGATATGGTAGCAAAGTTGCAAATGCTAAATTTTGGCAATTTTTGGCTATTTTGGTGATTTTGCAAAATGTAAGTAAGTGAGAGATGTGATGAGGGAACTTGGTTTAGCAGGTTTTTAGAATGATGTTGATGTCCTAAATGAGGAGTTTGAAGTCCCTATTTATAGAAAAAATGAGTGAGGAGCTTGCTAGGTGACTTTGCTTCACCATGAAGAAATCTTAGATTTTTTCTTCCAAATGACAACTTGCTTTGCTTTTCTGATCTCTAGCTGTTCCCTTACCTCAATTGGCAAGTTAGAATGATGATGTTACAGAGAAAACACAGCCTAGAGGCTTGGTAGAGTGGCTGGAGCAGAAATCCCTTTACACCTCATGCTTGGAAAAGTCAATCTTTTCAACTTAGGCAATGAACTTCCAATTCTTGATTCCATGCTATCTCCTTGCTATTTCTTTGATTCAACCTGCTTGAGATGATTAATATATCAGATAGAAGGAGTTTAGAACATTGAAATTGATCCACTTGAGTGATAGAGGTGCTTTTGCAAAATTCATCAATGTGGGACAAAAGTGACAAATTGCCAACTTTGAACACATGTATCTCTCAGCTCATAAATCCCCTTGAGATGTACTTGTACTTTTTAGAAAGCCCTCACATAGTACTACAACTTTCATGTTGGCCAGAAGTCTTGATTCCATTTGAAACTAGGTGAAAAATCCCCTTGAAGTTGGCTGATTTTAGGGTTCTTTAGTGTAAATGACTTAGAAATTTTCTAAGTTATTTTCCCTTCTAGGAATGTTTTTGCTTATATCTCAAAAAGTATGCATTTTCTGGTTGTGGACTAGTATGGGACTTTTGTAGGACTTGTCAAGAGCTTTCAAATGAGACTAGAACCAACTCAATTGGATGTGCGGTTAAGGAGATACGGTTTAGCCCTTTTCAAAACCCTAATTTCCCGATTTCTCGATTACTCTCTCATCTTTGATCCAATGATCATGAAAATTGATATGCAAGTCCATTATGACATAAGGAACAACTTTGATTCACAACTTGGATTCCAATTCTCAAAATTCGAGGAGTTGACTTTTCGGTCAACCGTACGATCGATCGGTGCCGATCGAGTCGCCTGTTGATATTCTGGACATCCTGGGACTTTGACACTTCTTGAATAGTCTTTAATAGCCTATATTAACTTCATGGACCTCACTCCCACCATTAAAACTTTTCCCAACATCAAAGTCAAACCACAGTTGACTTTCCACTGGTTAAAAACCCTAATCGGGGCCTCCTGACTGCACTGTTCTTGATTCTGAAACGATTTCTTCAAATTGACTTCCCATTTGACTTTGATATTGTCTTTGATTTCATTCCATGATTGAATTGGCCCAAATCATTGGTTGATCATTCCTTGATTGTTTTGAATTTGTCGGTGCGAGAACCCTGATTCATCTGTAACTTGACAATAATAAACTTGCACTGATTTAGGGTTAGATAATGCATGATCATGCTTCTAAAAATGATAATGAGGATCTAAGGGGTCAAAATTTGGGGTACACCAGTTGCCCCTATTTAAATATCTTCACTAGATGGGGGACGAGAGATGACAATCTTCGTTAAATCGCAGTGAAAGGTATTTAAATATAGATAACCGAAAATTTTGTCCCTTAGATCCGATGTCATGCTAAAGGACAAGTTATGATATGCCATGTACTCTAAATGATGCTTTATGATGCTTGAAAGCAAACATCATAGACGCAACGATAATAATAAAAGAAACAGTAAAACAAACAGTGAAAAATACAAGGACTCGACATTGGGGACTCGTACTGAAAAACTAAATTAACAGTTCAGACATGACTGATAGCGTAAGAAGGAAAACTTCACATGGGGAAGAGACAAATCCAATAAAGATGACAATCTTATTGGAACAGAGGTACTCCACCGGGGAGAAGAATTGACTTCCACTGGGGAAAAGGATATACTTCTACTGGGGAAATGAATAATTAATACCATCGGGAAAAGAGAATCATGATTCACCGGGGAAGCGAAAGACTGGATACAACCTCACTGGGATGATCAGATGAGGAACTTCCTATGGTGAAGAGTTCAAACGGGATCTTCAGGAATGGACTAGAAACAAGACTAATCACACATGGAGGATACTAGTGACGACTAGATCTCCGAGACTTGACTGGGAACATGGATCAACTGGGGATACATCCTCAGCTTCTACAAATAGTTCACACCGTGCTGGTAATCAATAGACTTCCTGGGGAATTGGTAACGACCAGAATTCCAAGCGATGCCAGTGACGACTGGTCTTTTAATGGTGATTGGTGACGACCAAATCAGGGTACCAATAACGATTGGTTTTAAACAATGCCAGTTACGACTGGATTTTTTTTTTAATGAAGATGGTGACGACCATACTGGGGAATACCAATGACAATTGGTTATATAAAAATGCTAGGGATCACCAGATCTTCTAGCTGGAGATTGGTGATAACCAAACTGAAATAGACTTCCAAGTAACGATCGGACTCTAGATGATGATACCAGTTACGACTGGGTTTCAAAGGGAAAAATTGGTTAAAACCTCAGGATACCAATGACGATTGGATTTAGGCAGTGCCAGTGACAACTGGACTTCATGGGGAAAGTTAGTGACAACTAACAAGATACCAATAATAATTGGAACAATACCAGTGACGACTGGATTTACCGGGGAAAAGGTTGGTAACGACCAGACCAAAAGGCGCCCATGACAATTGGACTTTTATTTAGTGCCAGTGACGACTGGACTTATCCGTGGATACGAAGTGAGTAATAACTTAGACTTCGCGTGGATTGATAGATGTCACCGACTCGGGGAACAAACGAATCACACTGATCCCATGATGAGGGGTGTACGTATACTTGGGAAATAAACCCGAAGACCTACTGGGGAATAAAGCCTGTTGGTAGATTTTGCTGAGGTGAATTCTGACGTCCAGAAACACTTTGCTGGGGGAAGAACTTTCATATCATCACAAGAAATCCTGAGGGATAATCTTCAATCTTGATAACCATACATGGCCAAAATAGCTCAAATTTACCTATACTTCACCGGGGAGGATGGTGTATCAAAGTTTCTTCTATTCCGAGGTTTCGGGGAAGTATGATTTTCCTCGAATCTTTTCTGTGAGTTAAACATTTTTTGTTAGTCTTTTCAAGTTTATTTGAATCTAATGCTTTCAAAAAAAATGATAAGCTTCTCTGAAGAGACTGCCACTTATCGTTTGAAGAAAGATAAGCTTCTCTGAAGAGACGGTCACTTATCGCTGAAGAAAGATAAGCTTCTCTGAAGAGACTGCCACTTATCGCTGAAGAAAGATAAGCTTCTCTTTAAGAGACTGCCACTTATCGCTGAAGAAAGATAAGCTTCTCTGAAGAGACTGCCACTTATCGCTGAAGAAAGATAAGCTTCTCTGAAGAGACTGCCACTTATCGCTGATGAAGGATAAGCTTCTCTGAAGAGACTGCCACTTATCGTTTGAAGAAAGATAAGCTTCTCTGAAGAGACTGCCACTTATCGCTGAAGAAAGATAAGCTTCTCTGCAGAGACTGCCACTTATCGCTGAAGAAAGATAAGCTTCTCTGAAGAGACTGCCACTTATCGCTGAAGAAAGATAAGCTTCTCTGAAGAGACTGCCACTTATCGCTGAAGAAAGATAAGCTTCTCTGAAGAGACTGCCACTTATCTAAAAAATGCTCTTCTTGATAGATAGTGCAAAATAAATGCACGTCCAGGTAGGTTTGGCGACCGACATGGACCAAAGTTCAATCTAGAATAGAACTAGAAAGAAACTGTCAAACAAGACTCCAACCACTGAGAAATGAACTCGAATGGGGACACCTCTTATCCAATCCTGGAAAAAGATAACTGAAGCAACCATCATCCACGAGGATTAACTCTGTGGGGAATTGACAAAGGGTGGACGTTTTATGCCTAAAGGCCGACAACTCTATGGGAAAGAGACAAAACACCCAGTCACTAAGGAGGGACACCCAACAAAACAGGTAACAACCAGAGATAGTACAAATGCACAGATGCTATGCATATGCTTATGCCATGATCATGTTTATGCTATGCTTTTGTTTATGCTGACAAAACAGACAAAACTGGAGATGAAATGAACATCTCGACACGGAGACTCAAACAACTTCACCAAAGTTGGGCATCAAAGGGATGGTCAGGAAGAATATCCATTCTACTTTCAAGGTTACCACCTTCTCTGAGAGAGTAATCTTCTTAGGCCAAAACATCATGACTTCACTTGGACTGCCATCATGAGTTTGAATTCTTTGCTAAAGGAAGATCACACCGAGAGATTCCCATATCAACGGAAGTAATAACTTAACCGGAGAATTTTGACAAAAGGTACCTATGAGAACAAAACATTTATGCCTCATGATGGTGATAATCCTCTTCAAGCGAGCAGAGGCTCTTACGACGAACAGTCTTCAAATCCTTTCTACCCCAAATTATGCATTTTGTGAGAAGACGTCAGAAGGATGCTTTTACAAAAGAATCGTCATAAAGATGCTTCAATGTCTTCAAACCTTTAGAGGGATTTACCAATCTCGACGTGATTGCCCCAGTTTGACTGTATTTGCACAACAAAGTCCTCAGATTGTGGAAGTAATGATTGGGGAACAAACTTCCCCCTGCTAGCTGGTAACTGTACCAAATTTGCCCCAGACTAAACTGTTGATTAAGAGATTCATCTGGCCTTGACCTGGTTGGTTTTGCTGGCGAACCTGGAGTAGCTGGCGTTGACAATAATTCATTTTAAGATCTCAAACAATGTGCCCCAGAACACATGGTCTGCAAGAAGAAATCACTAAGAGGATTTTACAGAAGAATTGTCATCCAAGATGCATTCAATATTTTCAAACTTTTAGAGAGATTCACAAATCTCGACGTAACTGCCCCAGTTTAACTGTCTTGGAGAGATTAATCTAATCCCGACTTGATGGCTTCTGATTGACTGTTTTCGAGAGTTCTAATCTTGACTTGACTGCCCCTGATTAACTGAAGAGTTCTTCCCCATTTCAAATGTCTTTGATTGGCTTGGATTAACGGTGTTACAAATGATTGACCAATCCTTCAAATTAGTTGCCCCAGGCTGAGCTTCCTTTATCGAATCCCATTCCCTAGCTGACAGCGTTTGTTGGGCTTCCTTTGACGTTTGGATTGTCTTGCACGCAATGTTGTTCATTTAAAAATTGGCAATTCTCAATGTAAAGTTCATGCAATCTTTTGGAAACATCTTTTGATGGAACACACACGGTGGAGTGGTCAAGTGATCAAAGTGAAAATGATTCAGTCATTTACAAATGATGGATAAAGTGATGAACACACACAGTTAACAAAGATCATTAGGAGTCAGGTTATCCAACCTTGCTGTAATATGCTTTCAAAACATCCTTACCTCAATTAGGTCTTTTAAGGGTTGTAACGTGGCTCGGTTCACGGTTCATGAAACAAAGGATAAAGGCTCAAAGTTATTTGTCCCACCCATTCTCCGTGATGAACTCCACTCCTATGTTCAGTTAACTCAAACTATTCATTCAGGTTTTTACCCGTTTTTTAAGAATTGAATTGATGGTAGTTAGTGATGGTTTACAAACCTAATGTAGTCACAACTCCCTTACATTATTGGGTGGTCTTTTTCTATTTTGAGGATTTTAAAAGTGAAAGCTTTAAGGTTTTCCTCTTTTTATTATCCCTGAATTTTGCCTGAACTGTTTTCTTTTGAATACACAGTCAGCGGGATGCCCCATTTTGCCTAAGTCCCCTTCATAGGTTTTGACTTAGCGGACCTTTCAATTTTTTCTTTTTTTTTTCGTTGAGAAAGAAGGTGACTACCTTGATTAATGGCTTACAGTGAACCATCATCGTGTTTTATGCTGAAAAGCATCTTTGACACTTGTTTGTTGTGTACGAAGGAAAACCTGAGTGCATCAACTCTATATGAAAAGTGTCATGTATGCACATATCTCCAAGTTAAATGAGAACTACCCGCCCCAGGTTTGAGATTTAAGGTTTTATTTTTGTGAAGAAAGAAAACTCCTACTTCTAGGCTCGAAGGGTTTTAACGAGGGATTATCTTCCTTATTTCTCCAGTGTTTAGGGATTGAAACAATGCCTTACATCATTGGTAAAGTCAAATTGAAAGCATATCAACAGCAGTTATGAATATAGTTTTCATCATCCTCCCCAATCTTTGCTTCAAACAGAAATTTGGTAAAGAAAAGAAATTCTTGCATTTTCGTTTTTTCATTTTTTTTTGTTTTTGTTTTCTTATCACAATGAAAGACAAAGAGTGAAACGAATGGATTTAATCAAAAGATGCATAAACATTTCATTAATATGCCAATTTAAAATGAACAACCAACTTGCAAGCAAACACAAATGCAAAGAAACCACAACACAATGCTGAAACAGTTTACGAGCTACCAGCCTTAGGGAATTACACTGTTTAACAAAACAAATTTCAAGCTTGATGCAGAGAAACACCTTCCACAACCACTTGCTCTTTGTGGTATAGTATTATGAGGGGCTTTGTAGGTCCTTTGCCACTTGCTTCAAGAGCTGAGCCACTGGTACTTGGTTTATCTTCTTGAAGTTCTAATAGCTCTAACAAGCTTTGCACTTTTAACCCGGAAGCTTTGCACTCTTCCACCAGATGCCCCACTGTCCCAGTATGGTACTTGCATTCAACCTCTGGGTGATCTTATTCAAGGATCAGATCTTTATCAATAATCAGCTCTTGTACAACATGTCCTAATGCCAAACAATTTTCTAGTTCATGTCCTTCAGCCCCTTTATGGAACTCACAAGTCAAGTTTGCATTATGCCATGGCCCTGGCACAGGGTTAAAAGCTCGTGGAGTCACCAATGAATTCTGAATTAGTAGCGGGTACAACTTACTTAGCGGCACAGGAACTGACCTGTAGCATGCCTTGTTCTTTTTGACAGGATCTTTCTTATTCATGCTCTGGCTTTGGAAACCTTGAGGGGAAGCAGCCAATGGGTGCTGAGATATTCTTTTGGTGACCACCTGATGAGGTTTTGGCGTAGGCCCAAATGCTGGTTGACTACGGCCTGACCGTTGAAACTTAAGAGGTCCTTGAGCTGGAAGAGTCACTGGAAGTGACGGACTGACAACCTCTCTGGGTGTAATAGGATGAGAAACTCCCTCACTTTTCATCAAACTCTGCAAAGTTTCCAAAACCCAATTCATCTGCCCTTTGAGGATCTTGATTTCCTCCTTCAAGGTTTCTTGTTCTTTCAACAGTTCATTCATTGTTGCCATTGGTCCAGAATATTCTCTCTCTTTGACACAAAGAAGAGGATAAGACTCCAGGCTGAGAAATGAAAATGTGAATGCGAGGACATGCTCATGCAATGCAAAAAGTTTCATGGAACTTGAAATATTTACAAACATCAAGATATACCAAAAACTTTTCATTAATGTCAGTACTTCTTACAAGAGTTCTCTTCCTTTTAATGTCCATAATAACCTCTTGATGTTTACAAACAAAAAAGTCTGAGTTCCATGAAACTTTCATGATATGATGCTTATGGATGCATGAATGCAACAAACGCAGGTAAACACATATTCACATATACACATAGATAAACAGACAAAGGTTTGGGGAAATTCGAGCGTGGGGCCAAGGTCTACCCTTCCCAAAAAGGAGTGTACTAGAGTTTTTTACCATTGTAGAACAAGGTTCTTAAAGGTTCCCAGAGTCTCCATCCCATCTTTTGGATATTATCAATTTCCCAAATAACTCGGTGGTCGATAATATTCTCAAGAGAGTCTCGTCCGAGTGTAGTATCGCGTATCAACTATTTGGAAATACTCCCTCATAGTCATCGCACTACATCCTAGTAAGGCCAAAGTGGGGTAATAAGTGATCTAAAGGTCCTCAATGGCATGGGTCCCTTATAGAAAGCAACATTGTTTTCACGAATACTCGATCAACAACACCAACCCTCAAAAAGGACCTCCATTGAGCGGTGGTTTTCTCAAGTTAGCTTAGTCGGGAATCAACTCCCTATAAGCCTTCTTGAATATACCACCTTCCTATCATAAGTACGCTCGAGCACGGGTATAGTGCTGTCTCACCACTTGAAATTCCCAAGAACCAAACATAACAAATATGCACATATTTACAAATATTCACAAATAGCAAGTATTTAAACAAAATAGGCTAAACCCTCAAAACAAAAGCATAATATCCCCAGTGAAGTCGCCATTTCTGTTGCGGTGAAAATTTGATATCAAGCTATTAATTAACTTGAACCGTATTTCTTTTTACAACCGGACTTTAATTTATCCAAAGGATAGGTCTAAAGAAAGAAAGAACCTTTTGCGCGATGTGACAACAACGCTTTAAGAGATTCGGGGATTCGGGGGTTGGTTATATCTAGGGAAGGTATTAGCACCCTAAATATCTGTAGTACTCTACAGGAACCTTTTGTTCAATTACTTGCTAGGTTGTGAAACATGCATTGGTTTAATTGGGAGTTGGGATAAAAATAAAACAAAGGCCTAAGTGGTTTTCTAAGTTTGCTCGCAAAGGCGTCGCACCTTCTGCCTACGTATCCTGACTAGGATAGAATCAGAGCAATCGTAGTTCACCTTACGAGGGAAAAGAACACTTGATGACGATCAAGGTTCAAAGGGGAACAAACATGACGATGTTTGTGTGGAGTTTGACAAAACTCCCTAAACTAAATTGTAAAAGGGGGAAGTAAGAAATCATGACGATGATTCTTACACAGAGTTGACGAACTCTTTCCTAGGGTTCTAGTTGAAGAACACTCCTAGTATGGGTGGGTTTCTTAGACTTCAAGCAAAGTCTAAAGGCTTCTAGTCTAGGGTTAAGGTGACTTAACAAAGTCAAGGGATAGCAGAGATTTTGGTCCAAGACATTGACAGTCAAGTGGACAGACCTTCCTTTGGAGGAACAGTATTGTCGGCAACTGGACGAAAGCTAACGAGCTCCGTCGCTTAGGGATAAAATAACATACAAACATCATTCAAACATTCATGGTGACAACTAAATACAAAGATTAAAGATGGAAAGCAATGGTGACAATCAGAGCAATTGTCTTGGTACGAGAACCGTGACGACAGTTCGCACCTGGGATACCGTTAACAGACAGATGACAGATGAGATAGATATAAAAATAATTCAAGGTAAAAATTCTAACATGTTGACAAACATATATAGATATGATAACAATCAATTTTCATGAGAAAACACAAGAGGAAACCTTCTAAATTTCATCTGCAACCAAATAGGGTTAGTACCGTTGACGCGCGGATTGCACACCATAAAACGTGGTGAAAAAATAATCAAACATGGAAAATAAAATTATGACATGAAAGTACACATTAAAATAAACACAATGAAAAAAGAACGGGTGAAAAACGATAAAAAATGAGAGAGTTACGAATTTTTGAAGTTTATGTACAAAATAGGAAAAATAATAAAAGGGTTCGACCTCCACCCGGATCGAACCCTGGTCATGATGGTGAAAGGTATAATTGCGCGCATGTTCTTACCACTGGGGCGGCTGTTACATCCATTAATCAAATGGAAACAATATGTATACAAGGCTCGTTTTGAGTCATGGCTGGGCAAAGTACATAATCAACACCAAATACGTTTTATACCGTATCTCACTAACCGCTCATCGGATCGAGGCAAATTTTATATGGATCTTGGGTAGAAAAATGAGAGGAAGAGGATGGTGATGTTAGTTTTTCCAAATTGTTCACCTAGTGAAAAAAACGAGGACTGGTGTGTGTGTGTGTTTTGAATGCATGGAAACATAATCGAAACCAAATACGTTTTATACCGTATCTCACTAACCGCTCATCGGATCGAGACAAATTTTATATGTAAATTGGGTAGAAAAATGAGAGGAAGAGGATGGTGGTGTTAGTTTTCTGAGATTCATTTTCCTGTGAAAAAAACGATAGCTGGTGTGTTTATGTGCTTTTGATTTGCAAAATGACATGGACACCTTGATACAAACATGTTCAAAGCCAAGTAAATCCACATACACATCCAAAATATGATATATAAACAGACTGGAACAGGTTTATGGCCAGGAGTTTCAGATAGATGAAAGTCATGTTCAGTTTGCAAAAACACATAAGAACACACATGCATAACAAAGTGATTTTGGAGTTTGGGGTGTTCAGGAGCTGTACCAACCATCAAGACATCTTAAACATGTGATATCTAGTGTGTGTAGGTGAAAACATCAGATCTGGAACAAACATATGAAAGTGTAGCATTCAAATTGCAATTTGTGTGTATTATGTGTGCGTGAAGCATGATGTGAAACAAATCATTGTGCAGGTTGTTTTCAATGTTTTGGCTCATTCAAACACAACACATATGGTCATATGAAGCTGTAGAAACAATGAGATATCAAGAATACACAAGCATTTCCAAATTGACATGTGAGAATGAGACATTTTGCAAAATGATGAACAATCATGCATGATGATGCACAGATGAAGTTCCAAAGCAAATTTAAACAATTTAATCATTTGTACAGCACATGTGGATGATAATGAGATGATCTAAACATTGAAATTCCAAGGAGACCACCTGTCATGAAAAATGGCATAGCATATGCAAGTCATCCAAACATTGATGCACATGAAGATGTGAACTTTGATTCATTGGTTTCTAGTGTAAGATGAGCATACCAACATGTCATATTTGAGTGTTATAAAGTGTATGTGGAGTGAATTTAAGAGAAAACCAGTTTGGTGCAAAGTTGGTCTTTTGGTGGTTTATGTGTGGAAGATCATGAACACACCTCTCATTCATGCTTTATACTTCATTTTATCAAAAACCTAAATATGCAAGATATGGAGAATAATGAAAGAGCAAGGTTTTACAAATTACATACCTGTTGGTGATCTTATTTAGCAAGCCAAGAATGTTGAGAAAACCAGAGGTGATGAAATCCAAGCTTTGTATTTGTGCTTTTACTTGAAACTTAAGAAACAAGTCACTTGAGACGCCAAAATGAGATTTCTGAGTTCTTGATGAAGGATGGAGGTTTGGAAAGTTGGTATATATGATATTTGAGGTGTCCAAAGGATCAAAACCTCAAGAAAGTGTTTGGAGCAAGATTTGGAGGTTTTTATGGACTTTGGTCAAAGTAAGTTTCATGAAAAGTTGACTTTTGCATTCTTTGAATTTTTTGGTGATTCAATGGTTGGTACACCTTCTATATGTGATTTAGAGGGTGTGTGGATGATAGTTTGAGTGCTGGAACATGAAGAACTTGATATGGTAGCAAAGTTGCAAATGCTAAATTTTGGCAATTTTTGGCTATTTTGGTGATTTTGCAAAATGTAAGTAAGTGAGAGATGTGATGAGGGAACTTGGTTTAGCAGGTTTTTAGAATGATGTTGATGTCCTAAATGAGGAGTTTGAAGTCCCTATTTATAGAAAAAATGAGTGAGGAGCTTGCTAGGTGACTTTGCTTCACCATGAAGAAATCTTAGATTTTTTCTTCCAAATGACAACTTGCTTTGCTTTTCTGATCTCTAGCTGTTCCCTTACCTCAATTGGCAAGTTAGAATGATGATGTTACAGAGAAAACACAGCCTAGAGGCTTGGTAGAGTGGCTGGAGCAGAAATCCCTTTACACCTCATGCTTGGAAAAGTCAATCTTTTCAACTTAGGCAATGAACTTCCAATTCTTGATTCCATGCTATCTCCTTGCTATTTCTTTGATTCAACCTGCTTGAGATGATTAATATATCAGATAGAAGGAGTTTAGAACATTGAAATTGATCCACTTGAGTGATAGAGGTGCTTTTGCAAAATTCATCAATGTGGGACAAAAGTGACAAATTGCCAACTTTGAACACATGTATCTCTCAGCTCATAAATCCCCTTGAGATGTACTTGTACTTTTTAGAAAGCCCTCACATAGTACTACAACTTTCATGTTGGCCAGAAGTCTTGATTCCATTTGAAACTAGGTGAAAAATCCCCTTGAAGTTGGCTGATTTTAGGGTTCTTTAGTGTAAATGACTTAGAAATTTTCTAAGTTATTTTCCCTTCTAGGAATGTTTTTGCTTATATCTCAAAAAGTATGCATTTTCTGGTTGTGGACTAGTATGGGACTTTTGTAGGACTTGTCAAGAGCTTTCAAATGAGACTAGAACCAACTCAATTGGATGTGCGGTTAAGGAGATACGGTTTAGCCCTTTTCAAAACCCTAATTTCCCGATTTCTCGATTACTCTCTCATCTTTGATCCAATGATCATGAAAATTGATATGCAAGTCCATTATGACATAAGGAACAACTTTGATTCACAACTTGGATTCCAATTCTCAAAATTCGAGGAGTTGACTTTTCGGTCAACCGTACGATCGATCGGTGCCGATCGAGTCGCCTGTTGATATTCTGGACATCCTGGGACTTTGACACTTCTTGAATAGTCTTTAATAGCCTATATTAACTTCATGGACCTCACTCCCACCATTAAAACTTTTCCCAACATCAAAGTCAAACCACAGTTGACTTTCCACTGGTTAAAAACCCTAATCGGGGCCTCCTGACTGCACTGTTCTTGATTCTGAAACGATTTCTTCAAATTGACTTCCCATTTGACTTTGATATTGTCTTTGATTTCATTCCATGATTGAATTGGCCCAAATCATTGGTTGATCATTCCTTGATTGTTTTGAATTTGTCGGTGCGAGAACCCTGATTCATCTGTAACTTGACAATAATAAACTTGCACTGATTTAGGGTTAGATAATGCATGATCATGCTTCTAAAAATGATAATGAGGATCTAAGGGGTCAAAATTTGGGGTACAACATTATTTTTAAAATTTAATCATCTCTTTCTATTTATAATTCTTATCTTAAATATGAAAAGTCGAGTTAGAAAACAATAAAATATGATAATAAAATAAATTGCATGTTTTTTATAAAAAAAAGAATTTAATTAAATATACTTTTAGTTCTTACAAAATTAAAATTTCTAATTTGAATCCTTGATAAAATTTGAATAAGTATTTTTATAATTTATCTATGCAGTCAGATGTTGATAGAAATGTTAATGTGATATGGCTGTCAAATGTCAATTGACTCAATTTTTTTAAATTTTAATTTAAGTTTATATTAAAATAAGTACCGTAAAATATTCATATATTATAAATTAAATTATTTTTAAGACTAATTTACTAATTTATAAAGTTCTTTCTATTATATAAAAATCTTATTGATATTTTTAAAATTGATAAATTTTGAATTGACAAATTTTGTTTCTTAATTCTTATTTTCTTCTCAAAATCTAAAACTGACTTTTGCTATGACAACTTAATAAGCAAATAGATCTATTATCTTCTATTTATTTATTTTATTTCACTCAAATATAAAAAACCTAATTCCATCTCCATCTTTTCAATTATCATGAAATAAAATCTCAAACATAAACCACCAATGATATTTAGAATTCAAAGTCCTATGATTTAAAAAGGGTGAAACTTAAAAATTTAAGCATAAAAAAAGTCTCTTAAGGTAAAACCACTCATAAAAAAACAACTTGAAATTATCACAAATACAACTAAACCTTCAAATTTATACAACAAATCATCCATCTTTTCAAACTCAAAATCAAATATTGATTAATATATAGTGTAGAATTTATAAAATAACCAAAGATTTTAAAATAATTAAAACTATTCAACAACACTGAATCACACGACTAATTGGCTGTCACAATTTAGAAAAGGAACAATAGAATTAAAAATTGTCTTATTCCTTCGCATCACAAGACATACAAGTGGGAGTAGTAATGGAGAAAGCTATGTCTATATTTCATATTTTGTACAAAATTGGTGTATAAATTTGAAGAACTAACTTAATCCTTTATTTTATGCTTTTAATTATAATCAATCAATTGGATCATACTTATTATCACTATTCTTATACGGAATAAATTTTAGATTGGGGACTTTAAAGATAAATGGAACACATGTAAGGATGAACAAACAATTTCATCTATCGGCAAGCTAGACAATAAGGTGCATTTACCTTTTTCGCAACATGTATAAAAAAATATGTTTGTTGCATTTTTACCACTCTTTGACTAACACTTTTATCATCCTTATTAAAATAGGTCAAGTGTCTAAAAGTTTACTCTGTCGGTTGGGGCTTCACAGTGATAACAGATAAAACACAACTTTGGAAAATGGTGAAAAAAGAAATAATATCTCAAAGGATGGATAAGTTTTAATTTTATTCATTTTATAATGTTTATCCATAGAATATTTTTGAATGCATGAGTTTTAATTTTACTATTGTTTTATGTAAATAAAAAACCATGTATATTCACTAAATCCATTGTTTTCCTTTTTTTTACCAGAAATCCGCGTAATTCAAGAATAAGTCACGGTTGTTGTTTTACCAAATCTGAACTAAAACAAAATATTTCCATCTTCAGGTATACATTTATTTAGGGTTCAACACACCATATTATAATCAAACAAATCACATATTTTGAATGTATTTCTTTGTTGATATGACATTTCACGATGTATTGTATTTTTTTAAAGCTCAAGAGCGCATTGATAAAGGGATGTAAGAAGAATTGATTCGAATCATTACAAGGTAGAAAAATAATATATTACACTAATTACTATTACTTTCACTATATTTTTCCCTAGAGCAATTCTAATGTGAGAGTCTTCCATGTTTTCTTTACTACGGAAAATAACTGCAGAGAGATAAAAAATTCTCAAGATAAAGATTTTATGTTCGGTCTTTCTCTTAAAGAACGTTATTGATTACACAGTATAGACAGTACTTTGTGTTCTTCAATTATTTTATATCATTTAGAATAACTTTGTTTGTTATTAGCATGTTTGGACAACATATTTTTTAATATAAATTTTATTTAATTCGGTATGTTTAAACTAATAGTACAATTAATGCATAGTTAATTCACTGAATTTTTTTAGTATATCATCTTTTTTTCCAGATATACATGAGGCAATAAGGGTAGAACGTCACAACGTCCATGACTGTTAGGCATAGCATCCCAATTCCCCACCCTAATCCTCTGAACGCGTATGGAAGACAGAAGATAAAAAAATATCGGTTGTATCATATATAAAATTCAATAACGTGGCTTTTGTTTAAGATATGCATGGAAGCTGTTAGGAATGGAAGCTATAATAAAATTACAAATTTTATTATGCATGTTTATCAAAAGAACCATTTATGAATTTTTTGTCGAAATCTGTAACACTATCTCTCTTATGTCCTCTTTTTTATAAGTCTTCTTATTTTTATAAGTCTTCTTAACTTCTAGACCTTACTCACTTATTTTATTCAAAAGTTAAAATCAAGGCATGCAATGAAACAATTTGTCACTCACATGTTATTTCCTATTTTACATATTTGAAAGGACTCTAGATGAGGAAACATAAACCACAAATCAAGACATGGTAATCGAATTTAAAAATACAATTGCAATTATGAAAGAAAGTATAAAGTAATAATAACATATAAAGAGGGGGGGGGGGGGGGGGAAGAATCAAATATGCGTTAAAAATGAGAGAGGAGTATTTTGCAAAAAGGATAGAGATGTTAATGGAACACAGGCTATCGTGCACTCATTTACACTGCTCAAGAATATATTTTAAACTCCCGTATAGATAATATCCTTTTAGAAATATTTAATATAGATGCACTAACATTATGAGTTAACTAAAATACAAAATAATTTGGAGTAACATAGAAATATTACTATGAACCTATAAGGAGCAACTGGAACACACTGAAATATATTAAACTCCTTTTACCGTAACACTATCTTTTCTCATTATTTTTTTAATTAATATATCTTTTTTTATCTATAACTTAAATTAACTCAGTTTTTCATATAATTTTTTTTGTAGTAGCTGTTTATCATATAATTAAGTTACACTAATTTCATTTCTTACCCCATTTTATATTTTAATGTTTAGTTAATATGCAATCTTTTCATGTATTTGTCCAACATAATTTATGTTTCTTTTTATTGATTGCACATTTCTTCTTCGTCTTTTTTATATTTTAGTTTTGATTTATATTTTTAACATATGTTGTAAAAATAATACTTTTTGGTGTAAACTTATTTTTTCCAAAAAAAAAAAATATTTATTTTAAATCCCGTCTATATTTACCAATATTTTTCAGCATAATTAGTGAAATTGTGTTGCTTATAAATTGCATATGTGTTTGGCAGTTACATTAACAAAATGGAAAATAATACCCGTCAGATATCAAGTCAACAACAAAGGGCAAGAACGGCCGAAAATGAAAGAAAGAGGAGACAAAATATGAAACTCGAACAAAGAGAAAATTATTTATCGATACGACATGACAATTATAGGCGGCGAAAAGAGCAAAATAAATAAGCTCATAATCTTACACTATGAACAGTCGGAGGAGAGTTCCATTTCAAAATTTTATAAATATGAGATCTCCAATATCACACTTTCGAGGAACTCATGACAATGAAGCCGACTCAAGTAGAATTACACATGTTAAGGATGTTGCACTTGGTTGGTGATGAACAATATAGACATTATAATCGTACTTTGTATAATATTGTTTATTTGTCATCTCTCATTTTATGTATTTAAACCCGCAGATCATAATTTCACATTACCTAACCAACGTATCAATAATAGTCACTCTGCTACAGGTATACAAGATATTGTTCTACATATACGAGTAGTAATTTCAACATATACATACATATATATATATATATATATATATATATATATATATATATATATATATATATATATATATATATATGTTAATTATTATTTTTGTATCAGGCGATATGGATGTTGATGAAGCTTTTTAGGATGCAGTAATATCAGATGTTAACATGGAAGCCATAAATGATGGTGCATCATGTCGTCCTCAAGGTATGTTCATAAACATTTTTCTGCAAATAATGTAGCTTATACTCAAGTGACATAAAACTGAAAATTATGCACCGCATATTCTAAAGATAAAAAAGGGTGCACCATTGATGTTGTTGCGAAATTTAGATCCTAGATATGGACTGTGTAATGGGACACAGTTATTATGTCGTGGGTTACATATGAATATGTTGGATGTGGAAATATTGATAGGAAACAACGCAGGAAGACGAGCTTTCTTTCCCAGAATTAAAATAAAAACATCGGCCAGTGATGGGTTGCCTTTGTCCTTAGTAGAAAGTAGTTTCATGTGCGACTAAGTTTTGCAATTACAATAAATAAGTCACAAGGACAAACCACCCCAAATGTTGGTATATATCTTCTACGACATGTTTTTAGTCATGGACTATTATATGTGGTTTTATCTAGAGGTGTTTCACAGACTACAACACAACAAAGTATATAATTGTGTGGCTTTGATATATAGCCAAACTAGAACACAATGAAGTCTTCCAATTATGTAAGGAGCTGAGACGGAAGAATGTTGAAACTTGCTTCGACATAAAGGTAAGCTATACTTAATCCTTTATTTTATGCTTTTAATTATAATCAATCAATTGGATCATACTTATTCTCATTATTCTTATACGGAATAAATTTTAGATGGAGGACTTTAAAGATAAATGGAACACATGGAAGGATGAACAAACAATTTCATCTATCGGCAAGCTAGACAATAAAGTGCATTTACCTTTTTCGCAACATGTATAAAAAAATATGTTTGTTTCATTTTTACCACTCTTTGACTAACACTTTTATCATCCTTATTAAAATAGGTCAAGTGTCTAAAAGTTTACTCTGTCGGTTGGAGCTTCACAGTGATAACAGATAAAACACAACTTTGGAAAATGGTGAAAAAAAAATAATATCTCAAAGGATGGACAAGTTTTAATTTTATTCATTTAATAATGTTTATCCAAAGAATATTTTTGAATGCATGAGTTTTACTTTTACTATTGTTTTATGTAAATAAAAAACCATGTGTATTCACTAAATGCATTGTTTTTCTTTTTTTTACCAGAAATCCGCGTAATTCAAACATAAGTCACGGTTGTTGTTTTACCAAATCTGAACTAAAACAAAATATTTCCATCTTCAGGTATACATTTATTTAGGGTTCAACACACCATATTATAATCAAACAAATCACATGTTTTGAATGTATTTCTTTGTTGATATGACATTTCACGATGTATTTGTAGTTTTTTTAAAGCTCAAGAGCGCATCGATAAAGGGATGTAAGAAGAATTGATTCGAATCTTTACAAGGTAGAAAAATAATATATTACACTAATTACTATTACTTTTACTATATTTTTCGCTAGAGCAATTCTAATGTGAAAGTCTTACATTTTTTCTTTACTACGGAAAACAACTGCAGAGAGAGAAAAAATTCTCAAGATAAAGATTTTATATTCGGTCTTCGTATTAAAGAACGTTATTGATTACACAGTATAGATAGTAATTTGTGTTCTTGAATTATTTTATATCATTTAGAATAACTTTGTTTGTTATTAGCATGTTTAGACAACATATTTTTTAATCTAAATTTTATTTAATTCGGTATGTTTAAACTAATAGTACCATTAATGTATAGTTAATTCACTGAATTTTTTTAGTGTATATATATATATATATATATATATATATATATATATATATATATATATATATATATATATATATATATATATATATATATATATATATTTATCATCTTGATTTTAAGACTGCTTGAGAATATCTAAAAATAAATACATTTAATTAATCTTAAGTATGATAAAAACTTCATACAAAATATACACACGTTTATTTTTCTATAATGTGCGCATTAAAAAAGCGTGCCCGTCTGAATGCTAGTAAGAATATAAAATAAATTGGGTGCCACACGACCCAACTCAATTAACAAATTTCCGGATTTACCCATACCAACCTAATAATGTTGTGAATTACCTTTACCAAACTAGTATACTCTATGTGTTTAGATTTTGATTTTGGACAAACCTAACCCAAACCGACTGCTCTAATCTTTTGTTACTATATTCTTTGTTTTTACTTAAACATTCATTAATTTTTATTCTTTTTATATTATGGTATTGATATTTCAAAATTTTAAAGTTGAATATAAGTTGTTGGATTGGTCTTATGGCCTCTAATTTTCAAGGGAAAGAGGTTCTGATAATCTCAAATTTACTTAGAGGTAAGTAAAATCTATTGAAGTTTGATTTCTAATTAAAAAAATATATTGAATATTATTTAAATTAGATATCAAACTTGAATTTTCTTTATCCAACACTTAATTTTAAAAAATAATAAAAACACAATTAATGTATTATTAATTTGTAATATTAAAAAATTAATGTAAAATATTAGATAAATCATATATAATTGCTTTTATTTTATTCTCATGTTAGATAAATTCATGCACTTTGGTCAAATTATATGCATGACACCACTTGTACATCTTATGAAAATAATTCACTCTGTCATTTCTTTATGTGTTAAATATGTATCTTATGAGTTTTGATATTATATTATATATCAAATACTTATATATTTTTAAATTTTTTTTTGAAACATTTGTTAATTTTTGGCCAAATTATAAATTTCAATAGTTATTACTTTTAATTTAGATAAATAAGATCATCAATCTTATTATTTTTTGTTGTCTCATTTCTCTTCATTTATTCTTTTGTAATTTTTTATTTCTTTCTTTTGAAGACATGTATAAATTTAAATGATATCCTCTAATTATTTATCTTTTTATATTTGATCAAATTATCTATTGATTAAATTTTAATTTTAAAGATGAATAAATGAAATATCCCATATAAAAAGATATTTTAATTTAAAAAATGTATAAATAAAATTTTAATTTTAAAAATCAATAAATAAAATGTTCCTTAGATGACTTAGTTATTTATCTATTCTATTAAATTAGTTTTTTTCTCTAAGCATCTTTTATATATATATATATATATATATATATATATATATATATATATATATATATATATATATATATATATATATATATATATATATATATATATATATATATATATATATATATATATATATATATATATATATATATATATATATATATATATATATATATATATATATATATATATATATAGACATTTTTTTTAAATATGAAGCTCTGAAGAGATATCTAATAGAAATAAAAATGTAACTCTAATAGCTAAGTCAAATAAATTTACAATATTAAAATTTTAGTGGCCAAAATAAAAGAAATGATGAAATAAATGTGGCGTATCATGTTTCAATTTAATATTTTAAGTGACAAACAAATATGATAAGTTATTTTTAAAATTTAATCATCTATTTCTATTTATAATTCTTATCTTAAATATGAAAAGTCGACTTAGAAAACAATAAAATATGATAATAAAATAAATTGCATGTTTTTGTTTTAAAAAAAGAATTTAATTAAATATACTTTTAGTTCTTACAAAATTAAAATTTCTAATTTTAATCCTTGATAAAATTTGAATAAATATTTTTATAATTAAATCTATGCAGTCAGATGTTGATAGAAATGTTAATGTGATATGGCTGTCAAATGTCAATTGACTCAATTTTTTTAAATTTTAATTTAAGTTTATATTAAAATAAGTACCTTAAAATATTCATACATTATAAATTAAATTATTTTTAAGACGAATTTAGTAATTTATAAAGTTCTTTCTATTATATAAAAATCTTATTGATATTTTTAAAATTGATAAATTTTGAATTAACAACTTTTGTTTCTTAATTCTTATTTTCTTCTCAAAATCTAAAACTGACTTTTGCTATGACAACTTAATAAGCAAATAGATCTATTATCTTCTATTTATTAATTTTATTTCACTCAAATATAAAAAACCTCAACTCCATCTCCATCTTTTTCAATTATCATGAAATAAAATCTCAAACATAAACCACCAATGATATTTAGAATTCAAAGTCCTATGATTTAAAAAGGGTGAAACTTAAAAATTCAAGCATAAAAAAAGTCTCTTAAGGTAAAACCACTCATAAAAAACAACTTGAAATTATAACAAATACAACTAAACCTTCAAATTTATACAACAAATCATCCATCTTTTCAAACTCAAAATCAAATATTGATTAATAGTGTAGAATTTATAAAATAACCAAAGATTTTAAAATAATTAAAACTATTCAACAACACTGAATCACACGACTAATTGGCTGTCACAATTTAGAAAAGGAACAATAGAATTAAAAATTGTCTTATTCCTTCGCATCACAAGACATACAAGTGGGAGTAGTAATGGAGAAAGCTATGTCTATATTTCATATTTTGTACAAAATTGGTGTATAAATTTGAAGAACTAACTTTTTTTAAAGTTAATTTAGACATGTTTCATCTCGAATCAAGAAAAAAAATTCATTCAGGCTAAATGAAGGTGAATTGTTTTACTATAATCTTTCTTAAAAATTATGTTTGATATATGAGATGGTGTTGAACTTTACTTTTGTTTAAATAAAAATGTTTTACATATATTGATTTCCGCCACAAAGGTGTGCAATTTTTTTTTATACTTTCGCACAATTAATAAATCATACATAATTCTTTCTAAAAACACTTATCATTACTATTACTTCTAAAATAACAAAATATACTTGATTACTAAAATAACCATAAAATTATAATAGGAAAGATATATTCTTAATTGTTCGGGAAAGATAAAATAAAAATTTCAAAATATTAGAATACATACAAAATTGCATGTCCTCCATTTATTTATTTATTGTAATTTATTCAGCAAGTGTATGGTGACATTGTCTGTAAAAAAATGTTTGTGTATCTATAACTATATATAAAGGGGATACAACTTTTTGGTGTGGCCTATTTTTGTTCCACAATTACCCTTCATTAATGCTTAATTTCATAAATTTATTTCATATTTACCCTTTACCTTAATGCTTAATTTCTCACATGATTTTATTTAATAATAATACTAAATAATAACGGTAAAATATAACTTCCCACTATTTCCAATAGTCCTTCCTATTATTAACGTTCATACTAACTCCTCTATGCAAAGTGAGTCTCTCTCCAAGCCATTTACAAACTATTTCTCTCAATTTGTCAAGCTATTTGCAAATTAATCATATCCCTCTCTCCCTTTCTTTGTCAAACTGTGCATACCTCTATTAGTGTAGATCAAGGCTCTCAACAAACTCATTCTGATATTATTTTTGTCAGGTATTTTTTTTTATAAATATAATTGAATGAATTTATTAACCACTGATCACATCTCGTCTTATTTAAATTTCTATTGGTTTACATTCTTTTATGGACATCATTTCAGAATATTGATGGAAACTAGCATTTACACTTGTGTGCATTTTTTTTGTTTTGTTTTTAATTGATACATGGAAGTTTTTTTTGTACTTGATAATTAATGTAACTATGAAATAGTTGCTAAGAAATTGTCGTATAGATTGGAATATTGCATAATTTTTGACGCGCACTTCCAGTATAAATTGGAAATTATATGATACAGTGATGTTTTGTAGATTATACTAAAAAATTGTTTGGAAGTTTTCAATGGATATTTGATATATTTGGTGTAATTAGTGACGAAATATGACACTACACATAATTATTAATCCATTACATTGGAAGTCTCTATTAAAGTATAAAATTCATAAACTACAAGTAATATAAAAGTCATACATGTGTTACAATAGTTTCAAGTAATACCATAGCAATATATATACATATGTAATATTAAAAAGAAACCCTTATCGAATATAATGACATTAATGTATGTGTTCCAATGAGTATATATATTAATGAGTAAACATGATATATACATGTAATTTTAAGACATGTAAAAAAATTGAAAAACAGCCGATCACATTAATATAATGAGATTGACACAATTTTAAAACAATAATTAATAAAAAATAGAAATAATGAAGATATGTATTATATATTTTTTACAGAAAAATCAGCATTAATAATAATTAAAAATTGTAAAAATAGATAAAAAGTAATGGAGCTATTTTGGCACACTATTAATTTGATGTTACATTGTATGACTTTGATTTACATGCGATTTTTTTCCAGATATACATGAGGCAATAAGGGTAGAACGTCACAACGTCCATGACTGTTAGGCATAGCATCCCAATTCCCCACCCTAATCCTCTGAACGCGTATGGAAGAAAGAAGATAAAAAAATATCGGTTGTATCATATATAAAACTCAATAACGTGGCTTTTGTTTAAGACATGCATGGAAGCTGTTAGGAATGGAAGCTATAATAAAATTACAAATTTTATTATGCATGTTTATCAAAAGAATCATTTATGAATTTTTTGTCGAAATCTGTAACACTATCTCTCTTATGTCATCTTTTTTATAAGTCTTCTTAACTTCTAGACCTTACTCACTTCTTTTATTCAAAAGTTAAAATCAAGGCATGCAATGAAACAATTTGTCACTCACATGTTATTTCCTATTTTACATATTTGAAAGGACTCTAGGTGAGGAAACATAAACCACAAATCAAGACATGGTAGTCGAATTTAAAAATACAATTGCAATTATGAAAGAAAGTACAAAGTAACAATAACATATAAAGAGAGGGGGGGAAGAATCAAATATGCGTTAAAAATGAGAGAGGAGTATTTTGCAAAAAGGATAGAGATGTTAATGGAACACAGGCTATCGTGCACTCATTTACACTGCTCAAGAATATATTTTAATATAGATGTTAATGGAACACAGGCTATCGTGCACTCATTTACATATTTAATATAGATGCACTAACATTATGAGTTAACAAAAATACAAAATAATTTAGAGTAACATAGAAATATTACTATGAACCTACAAGGAGCAACTGGAACACACTGAAATATATTAAACTCCATTTACTGTAACACTATCTTTTCTCATTATTTTTTTAATTAATATATCTTCTTTTATCTATAACTTAAATTAACTCAGTTTTTCATATAATTTTTTTTGTAGTAGTAGTTTATCATATAATTAAGTTACACTAATGTCATTTCTTACCCCATTTTATATTTTAATGTTTAGTTAATATGCAATCTTTTCATCTATTTGTCCAACATAATTTATGTTTCTTTTTATTGATTGCCCATTTCTTCTTCGTCTTTTTTATATTTTAGTTTTGATTTATATTTTTAACATATGTTCTACAAATAATACTTTTTGGTGTAAACTTCTTTTTTCCAGAAACAAATATATTTATTTTAAATCCCGTCTATATTTACCAATATTTTTCAACATAATTAGTGAAATTGTGTTGCTTATAAATTGCATATGTGTTTGGCAGTTACATTAACAAAATGGAAAATAATACCCGTCAGATATCAAGTCAACAACAAAGGGCAAGAAGGGCCGAAAATTAAAGGAAGAGGAGACAAAATATGAACCTCGAACAAAGAGAAAATTATTTATCGATACGACGTGACAATTATAGGCAGCGAAAAGAGCAAGTTAAACAAGCTCAAACATCTCTCACTATGAACAGTCGGAGGAGAGTTCCATTTCAAAATTTTACAATTATGAGATCTCCAATATCACACTTTCAAGGAACTCATGACAATGAAGCCGGCTCAAGTAGAATTACACATGTTAATGATGTTGCACTTGGTTGGTGATGATCAATAAAGACATTATAATCGTACTTTGTATAATATTATTTATTTGTCATCTCTCATTTTATGTATTTAAACCCGCAGATCATAATTTCACATCACCTAACCAACGTATCAACAATAGTCACTCTGCTACAGGTATAAAAGATATTGTTCTACATATACGAGTAATAATTATTATTTTTGTATCAGGCGATACGGATGTTGATGATGCTTTTTAGGATGCACTAATATCAGATGTTAACATGGAAGCCATAAATGATGGTGCATCATGTCGTCCACAAGGTATGTTCATAAACATTTTTCTGCAAATAATGTAGCTTATACTCAAGTGACATAAAACTGAAAATTATGCACCGCATATTCTAAAGATAAAAAAGGGTGCACCATTGATGTTGTTGCGAAATCTAGATCCTAGATATGGACTGTGTAATGGGACGCAGTTATTATGTCGTGGGTTATATATGAATATGTTGGATGTGGAAATCTTGATAGGAAACAACGCAGGAAGACGAGCTTTCTTGCGCAGAATTAAAATAAAAACATCGGCCAGTGATGGGTTGCCTTTGTCCTTAGTAGAAAGCAGTTTCCTGTGCGACTAAGTTTTGCAGTTTCAATAAATAAGTCACAAGGACAAACCATCCCAAATGTTGGTATATATCTTCCACGACATGTTTTCAGTCATGGACAATTATATGTGGCTTTATCCAGAGGTGTTTCACAGACTACAACAAAAGTTTTATCCAAGGAAGGAAAATTGGAAGGAGAAGATGGTGACTACACAAAAAATGTAGTCTTTAAATAAATTCTTTTATCGCACTCGCAGGTATCATTATGTACATTAAATAAATAATCTCACACATCGATTCCCATTTGTACACGAAATACCAATATTATATTGTATTCTTTATATGATAAAGCTAAGTATAACTAAGTATAAAATTGTGTGGCTTTGATATACAGCCAAACTAGAACACAATGAAGTCTTCCAATTATGTAAGGAGCTAAGACGGAAGAATGTTGAAACTTGCTTCGACATAAAGGTAATATCAGATGTTGATTATATGTTAATTATTAATTTTGTATCAGGCGATATGGATGTTGATGATGCTTTTTAGGATGCACTAATATCAGATGTTAACATGGAAGCCATAAATGATGGTGCATCATGTCGTCCACAAGGTATGTTCATAAACATTTTTCTGCAAATAATGTAGCTTATACTCAAGTGACATAAAACTGAAAATTATGCACCGCATATTCTAAAGATAAAAAAGGGTGCACCATTGATGTTGTTGCGAAATCTAGATCCTAGATATGGACTGTGTAATGGGACGCAGTTATTATGTCGTGGGTTATATATGAATATGTTGGATGTGGAAATCTTGATAGGAAACAACGCAGGAAGACGAGCTTTCTTGCGCAGAATTAAAATAAAAACATCGGCCAGTGATGGGTTGCCTTTGTCCTTAGTAGAAAGCAGTTTCCTGTGCGACTAAGTTTTGCAGTTTCAATAAATAAGTCACAAGGACAAACCATCCCAAATGTTGGTATATATCTTCCACGACATGTTTTCAGTCATGGACAATTATATGTGGCTTTATCCAGAGGTGTTTCACAGACTACAGCAAAAGTTTTATCCAAGGAAGGAAAATTGGAAGGAGAAGATGGTGACTACACAAAAAATGTAGTCTTTAAATAAATTCTTTTATCGCACTCGCAGGTATCATTACGTACATTAAATAAATAATCTCACACATCGATTCCCCTTTGTACACGAAATACCAATATTATATTGTATTCTTTATATGATAAAACTAAGTATAAAATGGTGTGGCTTTGATATACAGCCAAACTAGAACATAATGAAGTCTTCCAATTATGTAAGGAGCTGAGACGGAAGAATGTTGAAACTTGCTTCAACATAAAGGTAAGTTATACTTAATCCTTTATTTTATGCTTTTAATTATAATCAATCAATTGGATCATAATTATTCTCACTATTATTATATGGAATAAAATTTAGATGGGGGACTTTAAAGATAAATGAAACACATGGAAGGATGAACAAACAATTTCATCTATCGGCAAGCTAGACAACAAGGTGCATTTACCTTTTTCGCAACATGTATAAAAAAATATGTTTGTTGCATTTTCACCACTCTTTGACTAACACTTTTATCATCCTTAGTAAAACAGGTCAAGTGTCTAAAAGTTTACTTTGTCGGTTGGGGCTTCACAGTGATAACAGATAAAACACAACTTTGGAAAATGGTGGGAAAAAAAAATATCTCAAAGGATGGACAAGTTTTAATTTTATTTATTTAATAATGTTTATTCATAGAATATTTTTGAATGAATGAGTTTTACTTTTACTATTGTTTTATGTAAATAAAAAACCATGTGTATTCACTAAATGCATTGTTTTTCCTTTTTTTACCAGAAATCCGCATAATTCAAAAATAAGTCACGGTTGTAGTTTTACCAAATCTGAACTAAAACAAAATATTTCCATCTTCAGGTATACATTTATTTATGGTTCAACACACCAGATTATAATCAAACAAATCACATGTTTTGAATGTATTTCTTTGTTGATATGACATTTCACGATGTATTTGTAGTTTTTTTAAAGCTCAAGAGCGCATCGATAAAGGGATGTAAGAAGAATTGATTCGAATCTTTACAAGGTAGAAAAATAATATATTACACTAATTACTATTACTTTTACTATATTTTTCGCTAGAGCAATTCTAATGTGAAAGTCTTACATTTTTTCTTTACTACGGAAAACAACTACAGAGAGAGAGAAAAATCTCAAGATAAAGATTTTATATTCGGTCTTCCTCTTAAAGAACGTTATTGATTACACAATATAGATAGTAATTTGTGTTCTTCAATTATTTTATATCATTTAGAATAACTTTGTTTGTTATTAGCATGTTTAGACAACATATTTTTTAATCTAAATTTTATTTAATTCGGTATGTTTAAACTAATAGTACCATTAATGTATAGGAGTCTGTCCGAAATTTCAAGTTTAGATTTCTGGTCGTAAAGCCCCTTTCAGAGGTGGCCAAGAGCTCTCTGGTTACGATGGAGATGATAAAGGAGGATGGTCGGGAGGTGGTGCATTCCGTGTCAAAGTTTCCCCTGGAGTGGGTGTATGCCTATTTTCGGTATAGGACAGACCAATTTCTTGTGAAGCACGATTATATATGCTCTGAGGATAAGAAATCTCTTCAAGCATTGACAGTATTCGTGGAGAGTTTCATCCTCGCCACTGTGGTGGACAAGGATGGCAACCTTCTCTGCTCTAAAGATGGGGAGCCTGCCCGGGCAGCTCGTTACATAAACACCAAAGCCCTTCTTGACTGCAAAACTGAGGCCGAGGCCTTTGAGCTTCTAGGTATAAACGACATGCTCGACTTGTGTTTCTTGGTGTTTTATTGTCGTGCTGACTCTAGTTTCTTTTTTGCAGAAAAGATGTGGAACTTACGCAAGCGCCTGGTCAAATCTGCCACGGCCAAGAATGTCAAAAAGGTTTTGACCTCGAGGGCGGATGCGGTCAGACAACAAGTGACCCTGGACAAGTTTGTTGGTCATTCGCCTTCTCCGGGCAGCACCTCAAATCCCCCTACCCCGAATCCTCAGAAGAAGAGGAAACGAGACGACCTTGCTTCGTCTTTGGCTGAAGGCTCAAGTGGTTTTGCTGGGGGGAAAATTCACTCCTCCCCTCAGCTTTTTGCAATACAAATTTTTTGACTGGGAGGGATCTGTCCTGGTCTTTGATCTAGAGGTGTCGGCCATCTTGGCTGCTGATCTGAAGGTGAGTAGGGTGCTCCTTTGTCGTGACGCTGCTGCGATGATGAGGGTGCTGGAAACGGCTCTGGCCTTGGGAGATATGGAGACAGTTTTGCTCAAAGAGTTCAAAAAAGCACAGGCCAAGGAGGTTGAACTTGAGTTGGAGGCAGCTGATCTGTTCAACTAATTGTCAATCCTTCAAGGCAATTACAAGACTAAGGTCGTGCTCCTCAAGGATACGAACAAGATGGATGATGAAATGAAGAAGATTAAGGAGGAAAACACCAACTTGAAGACCAGGGTCACAGAGCTGGAGGGCTCCTTGGCGGCGGGGCTAGACGAGACTGAGGAGGAAAAATCTCTGAAGACCCGACGAGAGATGATCGAGAAAATACGTATCCTCGAGCAGGACGCTCTTAGAGCTGCAGAGTTTGGGTTTTCTCCTGCTGTGGAGTAGATGAAGGCCTTAAATCCCAATGTTCAGCTAGTTACCGGGGGAATGGGCGTTCTGCATCAAATGGTCGACGAGAAGGTGGTTCCGCCAGAGTTTCCCGCGGATGATGAATGATGTTATTTGTAACTTAATCTATTTTGGCCTGCGTGTCAGTTTTTTGCAATTTTGGTTGTTGGGCTCTGCCCGACATTTATGTAATATCTAAACACTTTCCGGCCATGTGGTCAGACCTATTTATAAATGTTTATTTGACATTGTATGCCTTGTGTTAGTGTTTCTTGTAGATAATTTATTAAATTAGAATTTGCTCGACTAGTTGCGTTTCTCAATAGTTTAGGGAACTTGTCAAGGTGGCGTAGTAATCTCGCTGGTCGTGGGACTAGGATATCGGTTAAGGTCTTGATCGTACAGGGTTTTGACTTTCCCATCGCGAGCTAGGTGTCTTGCGTTGTTGATACAGTGACGGCGGAACTCGATTGAGTTATCCCTGTCGAGCACAGAATTTTCTATTTCCATGAGCGAAAACTTGCCTTCATTATGTTTGAGGATTGTGCTTGCACCATAGCACACTTCTTTGGCCGGACGATCCCCCTTCGTTGGGGAGTGGAGTCATCGGCAGTTAGTTCTAATCATATTAGTGCTAGCTGTAATATTGTTTGAGCTTTTCAGAATTCTGGGATTGAGCAAATGGTTCTCCATTTAGGTGTTCGAGATGATAGGCTTCGGCGCCTGTTTTCGATCTTACCCGGTAAGGGCCTTCCCAATTTGCAACTAGCTTTCCTTCACACGAATCTTTTTTATTTCGGCGCAGGACAAGGCTGCCTACTTGGAAATCGTGCTTTATGACCTTGGAGTCGTGGCGTATCGTTAATTTTTGTTTCAACGAAGCTTCGTGGAGAGCTGCCCCTGATCGGATCTCTTAGACCAGGTCGAATTCTTCTCTAATTGCTTCATTGTTCATTTCCTCGTCGAGGGGAGCCTCTGTCTGCCTCGAGGGTTTTCTGATTTCTATTGGGATTACTACCTCAGTTTCGTAGGCTAATCGGAAGGGAGTTTTCCTAGTGGTAGAGTGTGGAGTTGTTCTGTATGCCCAGAGCACAATGTGTAACTCCTCGATCCACCTCTTTCTGGCCTCACCCAACCTTCGTTTTAGTTTGCGGAGGATCACCCTATTTGCGGCTTCTGCCTGTCTATTGGTCTAGGGGTTTTCGAAGGACGTGAAATGTTGCTTGGTGTCTAGTTGGGAAACGAAATTCTGAAATTTCTTGTTCGGGAACGGTGCCCCGTTGTCGGTCACGAGAGCCTGGGGTACACTAAATCGTGCGAGGATGTTTCTTTTGTAAAATTGAAGTATGTTAAATGTCGTGTGTCGCACCTTGAAAAATCGCGGAGACATTTTGGAGAAACGACCCTCACGCTAAAGGCGCAGAAATGTGGTTCGACAGAGTCGCCACCGAACTTTATTTATCCCGAATACATGGGAGTGGAAAATATCGAGAAAACCTCTTAAAAACGAAACGAACACGACCGTCGCAACCTGATGTTCCGGGTTCGGGAGTATGTTATGCAAGGGGAAGGTTTTAGCACCCCTCACGTCCGTTGTTCTCAATGGAAACCTCTTAATTCGGATTGTGATGAGCGTTAGCTAAGCTTAGTTGTTCTCTTCTCAATACTAAATACTAAACGATATGATAAAAGGATAAACAATAAGGGGAAATGGGTGGTTTTAGGATATGGTGCTCGCCAAGGATTGGGGCCCTTGTGCTTACGTATGCTCATTTGGACGAGAATGGGAAATCAGAGCGTTGTAGTTCGACTACGGGAAAGGATGGGGGAAACAGAAGATGAAGGGGATTTAATAATGGATAAAGATAGAAGTGTGCTTTCCAAGATCATCGCAATCTTGTGCCTACGTGTCTTACATTCAAGAATGAATGAAGAATCAAAGCATCCGTAGTTCATGGTAGCGACCACGAAAAGACAAGGTTGAATGAGTTTGAAGTGTGTTCGGATGACGATTACTCGAAGCTAAAGAAAGGCTCCTCGGACCCGAGTAACCAAGAGAAAGAGTCAAAGACATGGCTCTCTTTCTTTTTCATCTTGATAAGAAAGAATTGCATTTGAAAGGTGAATTTTGATCGGATGACGATTACTTGAAGCTTAAGAAAGGCTCCTCGGGCCCAAGTAATCGGGAGAAAGAGTCAAAGACTTGGCTCTCTCTCTCTTTTCATCTTAAAAGAAGATATATATTTGAAAGGTGAAGATCAGATGACGATTACTTTAAGCTTAAGAAAGTCTCCTCGGGCCCAAGTAATCAGGAGAAAGAGTCAAAGACTTGGCTCTCTCTCTTTTTCATCATGAAAGAAGTTGTGTTTGAATGGTGTTTGAATAATGACGTGTTGGACGATGGTCGAATGTTGTCGAGTTGTTAATGTTATTTAAAGGAGTTAACTCCTTACACACGAGTAAGATAACTCGCATCCAAACAACCGAGAGAGAGAGAGAGACCAAAGGATCAATACCACTTTTTACACCTTAAAAAGAATTGAATAATCGTTAATTGATTAATAGTTTGGTTGTGAAAATATGCTTGACGTTGGATCAAGGGTTTGACTTATATTCCCGTGCAAAACAAGATACAATGGAAATTGGTTTGAGAAAGGGCCCGACAACGAATCGAGGTTTGAATGGAACCGACTTGACAACAAATCAAGGGTTAGGTTGTGAGAAACGATACTAGTCCCTGAGGGTGTTCCCAATATCAAAACCATGATGAAGTGTATGCAATAGGTTGATGGCGAATGCGGATGAGAACTCGTCTTATGGAGGGTGTTTGAAAATGGCTCAATGATGAATCGAGAATTAGTTTGAAAATAGTTTGATCTACGCTAGTCCCTATGGGTGCTCCTAGAAGACAAACCAATAATCAAAGAAATACGAAACATACATCGGAATGGGAGAGGGGTACATGTAAGTTACATGGGATTGCACGGAATAAAGGGTCTTATTGTCAGGTAGCCCAAGAGAAAGTCGTGTGTGTGCAATGTGTCTTAAACTAAGCCTTGAGCGAAAGGTTGGGCACAACTCCATGTTAGGGTTCCTGCAAATGACCAATGATCCAACAGTCCACCAATTTAGGTTTTTTAGCGTTTCGATCATTTATTAAGTAATTTCGAATATGTGCGAATAAGAGAAGATGAATATGATATGAGTATGAACAATATGAATAATATACAAGACAATATAACAATAATATCAAGATAATATCCACAATAATATTTGACTAAAAATAAAGCAATTGATATTTGACAAAAAAGTAAAACAGTTGAATATTAACGGAAAATAAAGTTAGTGGTTAGTTTGTTATGAATTAAATCGGGACAAGATGTAAAGCTAAACCGTCGTAGCTCGACTTATGATAGAAGTCAAACTATAGGAGGTTGCATGAATTCATATCCGTGCTAAAAACAAGACGGAGAAATGATATTGATGACCATTCTCCAATTTAATTGTGTCGCACATACGAGATAAAAGGTGGGATCTCGTCTTAATCATAAACATCATGTCGATTAATCGAAGGTAGCCTCTCACGATCCCAAAGTAAAGAAAATAACCCAAATGGTCATTTTCCATATATTTGAAATTGTGAAGGTTATCGACTTCGATAAATCGACGTTTATGAATCGAAAGACTTCATAGATCGAGGTAAATTAAATAAAATCGAGAATGAAGAAGAAATCGAAAGAGAAAAGAAGGCGGTATCGGATAAATTGTTATCTATCAATAATTTGACCAATAACTACTCTAGAAATTTCGTCATTGACCGAAAAATGATAAAAAATGAATAAAAATTGAAAATGAAAATGAAAAGAAAATTTGGTCTCGGATTTATTGTTTTTCATCAATAATTTGACGAAAAAAACAATTTTGAGGTCTCTTCATCGACCTAAGGAGAATGGAAATAAAATAAAATCAAAACCATAATCCATAAAAAAACAAGAAAATTAAACAAAATATTAGAAGTTAGAAAAATAAATAAATAAAAGAAAACCTAAAAAAAAGTTTAGAGAAATAAGGCAAAAATAAAATAAAATCAACCAAGGGGGTGATAAAAGAGAAAACGTGTGATAAGAAATGGAATCACTTGGGCTGCTCAAAGCCCATCATCCCCAATATTCATTAAAAACAAGAAAATCTAAAAAGGGTTGGGAAAATCCACACGGGCTAAGCCCATCAGCATGGTCCGAAAATTCACTACCAAGAAACATTTTTTTTTCTTTTAAAAAAAACCAACAAATTAAAAATCAAGGTGAACGGTGTACATTAAAATCATCATCAAATTAGGAGGAAACCTAACAAGCTTAACGTGGCTGTATCACCAGCTCTCCACTCTTTTTCCACAAGAAAAACACATTAGTAGTGTTCTAAGATGAAGAAAGACGGTTGAAGCAAAATCAACTCATCCCAACTTTTTCGAATCGATTTGTCTACGAACTCTCTCTCGCTCAACTTGCTCGCTCACTTCTAATTTTTAACTCGAAACGAGTTTGTCTGGTCCTGTTTATTTCAATTTCGCTTAAATCTCCCTTCTTCTTTTTCTCTGATTCTGGAATTATTTTGGTGTGGGTACTGTGTTTTATGATTGAGGTTTGAAGAAGAAGAAGATTGGGGTTTGTATGGGTTTGAGGAAATTTGGAGGAGGTGATTTAGAGGAGGTAGGAGGAGAAAATTAGGGATTATGGGTGGAAGAGGAAAATAAAGGGTTTGGAAAAATGGGTTAAGGAGAAGAGTGTTTGGGTTATGGATTTGTTGTAGTGATAAGGAGTTACGGAATTTATTGAAAGGAGAGTTTGGGTTTGTGGATCATAAGGAAGTTATGAAATTTGAGGTTGAAGGTTGAAGAAAAGCTGAAGAGTTAGGGAGGCCTTCTGTTCGAAGGAGGATTTACACCAAGTTCTGGTTTTCTGGGTGAGTCCCTTTCTTTTGAAGATTTTGAATTTGTGCTACAGTTTTTTCCTTTTGTACCATGCGCAGGGTGTGGCCGAGTATCACGGCCTGATGTCCCTCGTGATATTTGGCTGAAACCTTGTGGTTTGTTGGGTTGCTGAGGATTATGGCTGTAGATTTCTGTGTACGTCTTTTGTTCATGTCATTGCATGGCTGTGCGTCTTGGTTCGTGCAGGGTGTGTTAGCTTGATGTACGTTGTGATAGAAGGTGGGTCCCACTGATGAGCTATGCACTAGTATGTTGATGACCTTGGTTTCATTATGCTGTGAATTTTTTTTGCTCACCTTTTCAACATTGTGCCTCGGGTTAAATTACTTGATGATTTTGAGGCTTATTTCTCTACAATTTTGTATTTTATCAGCCTTGTATCAATTTGTACAATGGGCTTAATATGTACTATATTTTTTTGTTTTCAAAATGAACTCCTTGTGAAATGGGCCATGGGCCTTAATTACAAGAATATAAATTTGATAGATGAGCAATGAGCTTTGCAACTTGAATTAAATTATGAATTTATTTTGAGCTCCGATAATGACATTTGTGCCTTGAAATAGTTTTGAACAATATTTTGATTCTCGATCTTAAATTGATAGTTGTTTGGATTAATAGTCTTCATGATGATGAAGAACAAAATACCAATTGAATCTGAATCACACACAATGTGCTTTGCAATCAATGAAACCAAATGAACCAATATTGAACCCTGATTTAACTTGAATGACACAGTGCTTCCAAAAATCAAATGAATTTTCCCAGTTAATCCACAAATTCATAAATCAAATTCCTCCCTTGTCTAAATCTTTATCTCGAATTGATCTTGAAAAGTAAAACTGACCATGAACCCATCTTGGAATTGGAATGAACTGGATTTAGCCATGAAGCATTACCACTTGACATAACCTGAAAACTTAATCTTTATGCAGTCAATTTGAATTGCCACAGAACCCTGACTGAAAACTCAAGCACATACAACCTGATTTACACACCATAACCTTGACAAATCTTGAAATAAAACTTTGCCTAACAGGCAAATCAGGTCAAAACTACTGATCCTCAATTCATACCACACATACACCTGTCTTAATTGCTTGTTTGAAATTGGATTCAGTGTGGTAACACCCTGAGCAGGAGCAACATATCTTTTTGAATTTTCTAAATAGGAATTAGCACATTGATGTACAAAATGAAGGTGGTATACAAGTAGGACAAATTTGGGGTATGACACCTGATTTTGGCGAGGGCCTCAGCTTTGATCCATTTTGTGAAGTAGTCAACAACCACGATCAGAAACTTATTTTGATAGGATGCCGCGGTGAAGGGGCTGAGTATGTCCATCCCCCACCAAGCGAAAAGCCACAGGGAGGACACGATCTTTAATTCGTTGGGGGTGCTAAGTGCATGTCCCCGTAGCGTTGATATCTATCGCATTTCTTGACATGCTCCTTTGTGTCATGATGCATAGTTGGCCAATAGTATCCTGCTCGAAGGGCTTTTCGCGCCAATGATCTTCCTCCTAAGTGTTTTGCGTTGATTCCATCGTGAATTTCTTGGAGAATGTCTGGTACCTTGTTCTCCTCGATGCATTTCAGGAGGGGAATGGAGAATCCTCGCCGATAGAGCTTACCTTCGACTAGGACGTAGGAACATGCCATTCGCTTAATTACGTTGGCCTTTTTATTATTTTCGAGAAGATTCCCCGTGGTGAGATAGTCATGCACCAGAGTCATATAACAATTGTTATCGCTGAAGGTGTTAACGTCGAGCAGTCCTGTTGGTTTCGTGATGCTTAGACGGGGAAGTGTCTCTTGTATGACGGACTTGTTGCCATCTTTCCTCCTTGTGCTAGCTAACTTCGGCAGGATGTCCGCCCGAGCGTTTCTTTCACGGGGGATGTATTGGACTTCCCATGCTTCAAACTTGGCTATCCTTTCTTGCACCAGCATTAGGTACTCGACGAGGTGATCATTTTTGGCCTGGTACTCCCCTCGTACCTGGGAGGACACGAGCTGGGAGTCCGTGAAAATTTTTATTTCCTTTACGTCTAGGTCCTCAGCCAGTCGTAAGCCTGCGGGGAATGATTCGTACTCGGCTTGATTGTTTGAGGTCGGGAAGGACAAGACCAACAAAACTTCGATCAGAATCCCTTATTCGTTCTCAAGGATGATGCCCGCCCCACTGCCCGTGGAACTGGAAGCTTCGTCGATGAAAATTGTCCACCTGTGCGCCCCACTGGAAGGGGATGCCAGGGACGTCATTTCTGCCACAAAATCAGCTAGGACTTGGCTTTAAGGGATTTCCTGCTTTCATAGTGGATATTAAATTCTAACAGTTCCAGAGACCATTTGAGCATCCTACTGGCCATATTTGGTCGGTCGAGTAGTTTCCTAATGGGTTGGTCTGTCCGAATCACTATCGTGTGGGCCAGGAAGTAATGCCTTAACCTTCTCACTGTGTTGATAAGGGCCAGGGCAACCTTCTTGATTTGTTGGTATATGAGTTTTGGCCCTTGTAGGGCTTTGTTGGTGAAGTATATTGGCTTTTGTCTGTCGAGGCTTTCTCTAATGAGGGCAGCGCTAATGGTGTTATTACTGATAGAGAGATAAAGGTACAACATTTCCCCGCCGTCTGGTCGTGACAAAACATGTGGGTTGGACAAGGCTTGCTTGAGGTGGCGCAGAACTTGCTTGCATTCCTCCGTCCATTTGAATGTTGCCTCTTTCCAAAGGAGCTTGAAGAAGGGCAAGGCATGTTGGGCGGATTTGACCATGAAGCGAGATAGCAAGGTGAGCATCCCGTTGAGGGATTGTATAAATTTCTTTGACTTAGGTGTGAGGAATTCAGAAAACGCTCGAAATTTGTCGGGGTTGGCCTCGACCCCCCTCTCAGTGAGGTAAAATCCGAGGAACTTTCCTGCCCTTACGCCAAAGGTGCATTTTTTTGGGTTGAATCACATTTTACACTCCCTAGCTTGGTCGAAGACCTTTTGCAGGTGGAACGTATGATCGGATTCCTTTTGGGATTTCACGATCATGTCGTCCAAGTATACTTCGAGCATGTCTCTGATTTGTGATCGAAAGACTTTGTTCATCAATCGCTGATATGTGGCCCCTGCGTTTTTCAAACTGAAGGGCATTATGTTATAGTAATAATTGCCCAACGAGGTCATGAAAGCAATACACTTCTTGTCCTTCTCTGCCATGGGGATCTGGTTATATCCCGAGTAGGCGTCCATGAAGGATAGAAGTTAGAATTCGGAAGAGTTATCCACTAACTTATCAATGCTGGGCAGGGGGTATGCATCTTTCGGGCAAGCCTGGTTGAGATTAGTGTAATCAACGCACATTCTCCATTTTCCATTATGTTTTTTTGACTAATACAATGTTGGACAGCTAGGTAGTATACCTGGATTCCGAGATAAATTTGGCCTCTAAGTGGTCTTTTATAAGTTTATTTGCCGCTTCAGTCTTCTCGTCGGATTGCTTGCGCCTGCGTTGTGCTACCGCCCAAGCAGATGGGTCGATAGTGAGCTGATGGCAAGCAAATTTTGGGCTGAGGCCAGGCATATCCATGACGCTCTAAGCAAATAAGTCCGCATTGTTCTTCAAGTAAGTCTTCAGCTGTTCTTTCACTTCATCCGACAGTCACGCACCAATCCTAACTCCTCGATTAGGGTCGCCTCCGAATGTGATCACCTAGAATTCCCCATCTGGTGTTGGGCGCATAATAGTCGAGGAGGATGAGCTGCCCATTGCGACTGAAGTATCTTCCTTGCCTTCCTTTGGATCCGGCTGTCGAGGTCGATGGTATGGACCTGGAGTGCTGACTTCTTTCTGGGCTGGCTTTCTTCATTGGGAATATCTTCATCTCTTGCCCGTTTGACGATCTATGTTGCTGCACTGATTGAACTCTACTCTTTGGTGGCCGCTTCGAAGTATCGTCTTGCAGCCTTGATGTCCCCGTGCAAAGTGGTGACATGCCCCTTTTCAGTATAATACTTCATCTTAAGATGAATTGTGGAAGGGACATCGATTAGTTCGACGAGTGTTAGTCTCCCTAGTATGCATTGGTATAATGAGGGGTAGTCTATGACTAAGAACTGAGTCTTAATTGTTTTGGCAGCATCCTCTTCCCCGAATGTAACTTGGAGCTCTATGTATCCCCAGGGTCTAACCGTGGCCCCGTTGAATCCTTGCAGATCTGACCCTACATATGGGGACAGGCTCTTCTGGTCGAGTTTGAGGGTGCGGAGTATGCTGGTGTACATGATATCCATCGAACTACCCTGATCAATAAGGATTCGGTGGACGTCAGTATGGGTTAACCTAGTTCTGATAAGAAGAGAGATGTGAGAGTTGGGGGAGCCTCCGAGGAGCTCTTCACGGTAGAAAGTGATTGGCTGGGTCGTCCTCAGAATTTTTCGAGTGTTGATAGATGATCTAGACTACAGTCGGTCAGTTGGTCAAATTTTCTATTTATTAATCCTACTGTGAGTTCGTTGTATCCGCCACATGAAATAACCATTGTGCTGGGGAAGGCCTCCTAGGGGCTGTGCATAGAAAAATATGCAGGCCCCTCGAGACCACTAGGGATGAGAAAATCCTCTAGTCGCGAGATAGACATGGCGACCAGAGGGGGAGGGCTGGAAGACGAGGCTCTTGTATCTGCTTTCTTGGATTCCGACATTTCTCCTCAAGGGGCTTCTCCTTTCTTTGTATACTACTTTAGGTGGCCCTCTTTGATGAGGATTTCAATGGTGTCTTTCAAGTGGATGCAGTCTTCTATGTGGTCATAGTTGCGGTGTAAACGACAATATTTGCTTCGGTCGGTGTTGCTCTTCAAAGCTGTTGGCTTGGGGAATCAGATGCCTCCTCGCTTGAATTTGGCGTTGATACATTCAGACAAAATATGCTCGTGGGGAGTGGTTAACAGGGTGTATTCAGTGAATCAACCTACAGGTCCTTTATTATCGCTGGGACGGTCGTCTCGTCACCTATCTCTGTCCCGCCTGGAAGTTTCTGCTTCGTCTTTCTTTGATGCTCTGGAACTCTCTTGGTCTCTAGAATCTATGGCTTTATACGCGACCTTCTTTTCTTTGTATTGAATATAGGATTGTACCCTGCGGAGAAGCTCAGCTAGAAAACGAGGAGAGTCGATCCCTATCACCTTGCGAAAGTCTCTTGTCGGCCTCAGTTCCTTTTCCATCAGATATGTTTTCATATGGTCAGTTGTGCGAATTTCGACCGCTTCCTTAGTGAATCTGTCGACGTAATCGCGAAGAGGCTCGTCCCTACTATGGATGATACCCTCAAGCGTGGCTTCAGATTTCGGATGACGCTTGAAGGCAGTAAAGTGTCGGGCAAACTGCTCCTTCAGACTCCTCCATGACGTGATTGAGCCCCGAGGAAGGCTCTTATACCAAGCAATAACCCCTTTCCTGAGAATGATTAGGAACAACCTGCATTTGATTGTCCCAGTGACATTATGGCAGTGTAGGACAACCTCAATGTTTTCTATGTGGTCACCAGGATTGGTAGTACCATCATAGAGAGCCAAAGGGGGAGGTTTCTCCAGCCCGTGAGGAATGCGGGTGTCCATGATTTCCCGCGACAGGGGACCGCATGCGTTGTCTTCGTCGCTCGTGTTGGGCGACCTGCTGAAAAAATAATTGCGTCCCTAGCTTCTACTGTGCCAAGGAGAATGTTCATGTCGGCTTCGGTGCTCTTCGTGAGGATTTTTGAAAGGCCTGGTTCTTTTGGGTATTGGGGAGTGCCCGGATCTCTAAGGAGGGGTACGATCGCGCCTTTGGATAATCTTGTATCCGTGCTTCTCCAATTTGGACCGTTCTTTGACTGTGGAGATGCTTCTAAATTCGTCTCAGAGACGTTTATGAAGAGGGGAATGTGACCGACGAGATGGGCTGAGGGATCCCCATGGTGGAGGTCGTTCTCCAGTGGTGTTCTCCAACATGTGGATTTTTTCCTTGTTGAAAGAGCAAATAGTTAGATTTGTTGAAGGTGGCAATAAGGGCCGCAACGCAAGGGTCAACATTTTGTGGGACGATGATAGCCTCGTATGTATGGTCGGAACTTTGGACACAAGGCTTCACGTTGTCAGGAGATGCCGGTTTTCTGTCCCTGTGATCAATTTCTCCGATGACAGCTCTGGGAATGAGGGTTTTGCCGCAACCAGAGGGGCAACGACGGAATCTTGATGGACGTCGATATGGTGAGAGGCCCTGACGATGAAGGTTTAGAGATATCTTTAGTCTTTTGTTCGGGAAGATAGGGAAGTCTTGGTTCAAAAAGACGGGGGAGCTGGTGTTCCCACAGATGGCGCCACTGATTCGGAGTGATCAGAATGGATCGTCTTGGCCTTCAATGTAGGGTAGCAACAATGGTTGTAGGCAAGGAGGGAGTGTACCTGCAAGGTACTCTAATACCAAAGTTAGTGTTTGGGCTAAAGAGAGAAAGCAAGTACGAGTGTTTGGGTATGAACAAGAATGATTAGAATACCTGACCCTCTCAAGTGATAGGGTATTTATCAAATTCCCCCCAGCACGGGGCCAAGGTCTCCCATGTGACCGAAATATCTGGTCGGCCAATGGGGGACTGCCAGGTGGAAGATCTAGCGCGTGATCTTTGACCTGGTCCAACTGTCCCCGTGACTTTCAGAGGGGCAGTTGGTCGCGTAAACTATCAAGCGCGTGGGGGCATGTCCTCTAACGGCTATATGCTCCAACGGCTATATTGTATCCAACGACTATATTGTGCCAAACGACTATATTGTGCCAAACGGCTATACTGTGCTCCATGGTCGTATTGGGCCTGGCCTTAAGCCAGACTGGATTCAGCCTTACCCAGCTGTGGGGCATGTGCCATTCCTATCCAGAACAAACATTCTTTTTTTTTTCATCTTTCCTTCTCCATCAAACAAAACCCGACATACACTTCTTTTCTCTCCTCCCATCTCCTTCGCCATACCCTTCTCATCTCCATCTTCCACCTACACTGATCCATACTCCCTCACGCTCTCAACCAAAAAAACCACTCACACCTTACTTCAGCCTCAACTCCTTCCAACCATTATGAACCTTATCGTGGATCAATTACTCTGGCAGCCTCAACACTTCAAAATATAACCACCTACAAAATCCATGTTGTCAACCAAGGTCTGGTCCTCTCCATCACTACATCTACTTTGGCCACCATCAAACCTTGACAACACCATTCTCATCCTCTCACACAAACCATCACCGCGCCGAAAAACCTCCATATACCATAGCTCTGCCATGTTCACCACCCAAACTAGACGCAAACCACCAAGTAACAATATTCTGACATTCCATAACTCACGACAATACAAGATCTTCATAACTTAGCAGCTCCGATAAAGTCTTCGGTACGAGTTCAACTCAACACGTTTTGCACAAAGCAGTTGTAACGGTAAAGCTCGTGTTGGTAACATTTCAGTTTGATTTATATTGCATTTTTATATATTCTATTTTTGAGTTTTTTGTACATTGCATTTGTTTGTGTCGTTTCTTTAGATTTCTGTTGCGCATAACCATTGTAAATACTGTAACGCTGCTGAAATCAGAAAAAATCCATTGGTTGCTATTTGTTTTCTTGTGTTAAATCAGATAAAATTCGAGGGTTCGACATAATACATATGTTGTTACTCTACAAAAATTTAGTTCGATATTTAATAACATCGTCAATGCGTATGCGAGCTGATTGTGGTTGTGTTTTAGTGTTACATTCTGCACATTTGATTGCATTATGTTGTAATTCGTGCATGTTAAGTTTCATTTTGCTTTGCACTTCATTTCGTTGAGTTTGGTTTTTGCATGGTTTCGATCCCTCTTGCGATGATTGCATTGAGCATAGCAAGTCATTGGCTAATTTTATTAGTTTATGTGAGACATTTTAGTTGGTTATCATTGCGTTTCAATTTTGTATGTGCATCCGATGGTTTGGCATAACGAAAATCCACACTTGTGCTTCTTACCAAATCACATTTCGACTTGAAACTTTTGCTTTCATGATGCTTTATTTGGTTGCTTCTCGATTTGAATTTACTATGATCGCTTACGCGTTAGCAATTTGCCATTTAGATTATGTTAACATACAACGATCCAATGTCATTACGTTAAATCAAATTTGATTTCTTGTGGTAGCTTTGCACGTCTTCGCGTACGTGACATTGATTTGCTTCTTTGCATCATGATTTTAATCTGTGCGTGTTTCATTTCGCTTTACTTCTTCGAATCATTTATGATGGATGCGTGCTGTAAATATTTTTTATGCCCGTGTATCCTTTTATCGTGTTGAATGCTTCGTACATATATTTGATTTGATCCTTGTGACATTAATTCACGTCTTGTGCTAGAGTTTGCGTCACTATGCTTGAAATCGCACCCCTTGTGATCCAATTTGCACCTTTGCGTTACGATTTCTCACTTCCCATTCATTTCAAAACACTTTCTCCATCGATTCAAATTAACTTCGAACCATGTTTAAAACACCATTTCAAACCATTTTTTGAACCATTTGGCAAACGCAAATCAAACGTTTGATTCAATGTCAATCCATTTTTCCAATTAAAAGCCAAAACACTTAATCATTATTTAACACTATTCAATAAAATCAGACAAAAGGAATGTGGTGTAGTCCACGAGCTTCTGAGAGTTAGGATACAAGATGTAGTTATCGACCATCTGAACCCTCATCGTCCTCTCAGAAATTCCATAATGCAAAATAAACCTCGTTCAACATCAAGTGCATTTTTCCAAATAAACCCCAAATACCTAAAATATATTATAAACTCTTTTCACAAATAATATGAAAAGGAACTTGGTGTCGTCCATGAGCTCCTGAGAGATAGGACACAAGATATAGTTCTCAACCATCTGAGCTTTCGCCATCACCCAAAAAGAATCAAACTTATTTTATCTTTCCGTCACTCAATTATCAAACCTTTTTCATAAACGAAAGACATCTTCGTCTCGAGATGATGTAAAACAACGCTTCGTACACACACATACGTGTGAGTTGAGATAAATGACGTTTTCATGTGAATGTTGATATGTAGAAATCCATCCAATATGATACAAATTCCCGTTCCTCAAACTGTTTTGGGTAAGCAATGTATTTCCTTCGATTGTGAAAAAACAACTTTCGCTAAAATCGACCAACAAACAAACATTTTCTACCCATAAACTTGTAGCCTTGAGTTTTCTATCGCACCCGAAGATACGTAGGAGCGAGATTCAAAGTCTCATTAAGCACCCTAATAAAAAAAACCTTTTTGTTTTAATATTTTTTTTATTTTAATAACTCGAGAAGTAAAACATTTTTAAGCAAACACTAACGCGTATAAGTAATTAAACTGTTCCTGTTGAGTACAACAGACGTGAAAGACGCTAATACCGTCCCCTTGTGTAATCGACTCCCAAACCCTGTTTTGGTTGCGACGACCGTATCTTAGTTATTCTTTTAGGATTTTTATCAATATTTTCCCTTTACCTCTTTGATATTAGATAAAGTTCGGTGGTGACTCTGTCAGCCCATCCCACAAGTGTGAGATTGTGCTTCACGTGGGTTATATTATTTTTTATGAGGTACGACAGGAGCCATTGTTTTGTTATAGAACCAAAATTAAGTGTATGTTCATGGTGAAGCACCCTGAACCAGTGGTGATGATCTTCGATACGATGGTGTGAGGATGAGCCAACAAGGTTTGCAGTCTAACAATCAAGTAAGTTCAGAATTCAAGATGAGTGTAGTAAAAAGTGGAGATCATAAAGTGTTACATGAAATATCTCGTGTGATGGCTTTTATATTTTACGTCATTTGGAGTGAATTGACATTAATTCGGACCATGGTTTTTTGGGGCTTCAGTCGACCTATATATATGTATATAAGTGTGTGTGTGTGTGTGTGAGAATGATATGAATAATTATTAGCCCTTAGATTTAAAAATAAATGGTTGAGATATGTGTGTCACTATTTTCGCGGTGAGAATCAGAGACCATATCTATTGAGTTAGATAGGCTTCAGAAATCTTAAGTCATCACCAATCTTTAATTTATCCAAGAGAAGGGAAAAATAACGAATAAATCCATAAACATGCAATGCAATGAAGAGAATCTAAGTTTCGGGGGTTGGTTATGCTAAGTAAAGGTATTAGCACTGATCGATGATTTTTACACGTTATTTTACAGTGTATTTCAGTTAATCATTTGTTTTGTCTTATCGCATTTTAGTGTTTTTATCACATTTTACGCGTCGATTTGGTATTTTTACTGTTTCTAGGTTCAGGTATACAATAAAGGAGAAGCAGAGCGAAAACTGGGAAAAAATGGCAAGATTTCGGAAGAGTTTTGTTGTGAAATCTTTAGCAGTCTGCACGAAAACGATCATAACTGGAGTTCCGGGAATCCGTTTGAGGCGTTCTAAAAACCGCCGGAAAGCTAAGAGAGAGAGCTACGACTTTCGTGTTGGAGTCGAAGTCAGATTCGAAACAGGGATGCAACACGGGTGCCCGTGTTGTGTGACACGGCCCGTGTTGCAGGATTTGCTCAGAAAAGGCGATTTTTGGAGAAAAAACAGTGGCACAACACGGGTGCCCGTGTTGTGTGACACGGCCCGTGTTGTGACACCTGGGACTTGCAAATTTCATGCGAAAAATCTTTCAGGAAGCCAACACGGGCACCCGTGTTGCCTGACACGGCCAGTGTTGCAGGAAGCACTTTTTTCCCTATTTTTCTTGTATTTTTGACTCTTGTGATCCCCGAGGGTATTGTGGGTATTTCCCTAGTGATTAGTTTGAATTGAGACTATTTGATACGTGTTTGAAGAAAGAATAAGGATTGGACTTTGGAACGGAAAAGAGATTTTGACGATAAAGATTGAAGCGATCAAGGATTTGGGAACGGAAGATCCTCATGAGCGGAAGCGATTGAAGATCAAAGCAACCAATTCTCTTGTAATGTTAAATTTTATTGTTGATTTTATCTTTATTATTATGAGTAGATAAACCCCCCAATGCTATGGGGTGTCCCTGAATTGACTCTGTAATAACCTTGTTTCCTTTGAATAATGGATTTCACTACTTTCTAATCATCGTTGTTATTGTATAATTTTCTTATGGCTTTTCTTATTTGACAAATAAGGATTTGTTTTACGGTTAACCTTAGGTTTGGAAAAACGATCGTTAACGCGTTTATACGATAATACTATAGTAGATATTGCCTAGGAATGAGGATACCCTATAGTAACCGTAATGTTTTAGATAAAATATGTTGCTTGGGATTGTTCCTATACCGCCAAGGAATTGGGGCATAGGAAGAATACCAAAGGGTTTTCTACTAAGGAATTAGAGTCAACTAATCTTTAAAACCGGTAACGATTGAATTGAGCAGTGATTTCTGAAAAATAAGGATTAAGGTTATTACAAGGTTTTTTCATACACCATACTCTAGCATGCTTCTCATAACTGTCTAAACCTTTATTTTACTGCTTTTGCCTTTTGGCCTTTAAAATTGTAAGAAACAAACTAAAACCCCTATGACTTTTTGTTCAATTGTATTATTTTAGAACTTGTGTTCATACGCAGTCCGCGAGATCGATATTCGGGGAATTTCCTCTTATTACTACATCGGTACAATTAGTACACTTGCTAATTTACCGGTCAAGCACCCTAAGTATCTATAGTACTCTTTAAGAACCTCTTGTTGAATTGTGTTATTTGTTTGTTTGCTTATTGGGTTTGATTAGGAAGATGAGAAAAGAATTTATTTTTTATTTTTTTGTCTTTGGCAAGGCACAAAGTCTTGTGCATACGTACCAATAAAAGATTAAAACCTCGTAGTTCGGAGTACAAATTGAAAAGTGTTTGTTATGATGAATTTTAATTAAAGAAGAGACAAGTTATCATCCAAAGAGGAATACTCATCTAAACCACCATAAACATGTGGAAGAGAGATCTTTACTTCACATTAAGAGAAGGGCTCTAACTTAGATTACAATCAACAAATATGCCACATACCTCTCTCAAGTGGAAAAGAATTAAGCTCTTTATTAATCATGTTATGGGGTAGGAGATTTATATCTCAACTACATAGATGACTCATGTCTAATCTATTTGAAAAAAAATTAAAGTTGAAAAGCCAAGGTGGAAAAAGGTTTGAATTGAATTTTGTGTTTTTTAGTCTTGTGAAAGAAGTTTAATATGCTTAAATATTTTGAAGCATTTGATTAAGAAAAGGAGTTTGAAAAGATCAATGACCAAGGGCCAAGGTTTTTTATGAAAGTGGTTGAGTTGTGAGAAAAGGGGAAACCCTACTTGAAAATTTCAAAGTTGAAAAGGTAATCCTAAGGGAGACTTCCTAAGAGATAAATATATATATATATATATATATATATATATATATATATATATATATATATATATATATATATATATATATATATATATATAAATAAGAGGATGCAAAGATGAAAATTCAAATGCATAATGACAAGAATGTCAACAATAAAACCCTTCCCTTGGAATATGCATAACAATGAAGAACATTTCATGGGACATATATTGAATTGATAATCATGATGAACAAAGCATAACTTCAAACATGAGGAACATAGAAAAAAATAAGGTGAACATGCACAAGACCTAAACATGGTGATATAGTAAACAAACACAACATGGTTCACAAAATGGTACAAAAACATGCCAAAGGTATTAGGCAAACAATCATGGCCAAGTCATGGAAATACAAGTTACTTATACTTGGAAAATCACACATTCAAGTATCTTATATTTAGGAAAAACAAGAAATACATGTTATCAACATTAAGTAAGGTCTACACATGATATATCATATTCATAAGTATCAACATGGTCAAACAAAATCAAAGAAAAAACTTCAAAAGGAACCAAATAAGGACCAAAAATCACATTAAAAAGTATCTCACTTTAACTAAGAAAACATACATGAAAATAATATAAAATAAAGAAAATAAGTGGTAAAAAAGTAGAATTCTGCTTCGGCCAAGCTTGAACCCAAGATACAAGGGATGCAAGCTCAAAATATTGCCAACAAGGCCAATGTGCATAGGTGATATGGAAGGAAAACACACACATATATTTAAAACACGCTTCAGAAAGATGAAAAAAATAAAAATGCAAAAAGGGTTTGAGGGGGATTCAAACCCCAGACCCATGCATCAACACAAACCTCTTTGACCAGTGGCGCTACGCCCTCATTCATTCATTTACCCAAATTCATAAATATATATTTTAAACTTTCATAAATAAAATCGGAAATGCCATGTCAGCATCACTGTCAACCTCCGCTCGCTCTCTCACGTTCTTCGTGCTTCCTCTTTCTCTCATGCAACAACAATATTTTATTTTTATTTCAAGGGTAATGCTAACTTGTGCCCCAAGGGCACAAGTTAAGAAATACATTTATAGAAAGTTTGTATTGAAAACATCAATAAAAATTTAAAAATTTTATTTTTATTTAAAATAATGCACAATTTCCAAGATATTATTTCTACATTTAGTTCTTAACTTGTGCCCCAAGGACATAAGTTAGCATTACCCTTATTTCAAACTTCCATTAATCACAACTCTCTGATTTTTTAACGAAGTTAAAAGATGTAAAAAAGAAAATTTCTTGGAAAAATCCCAGAAATTCAATGATATTATTCTCACATCCTAAAACTCAATGGCTAGAGCGTACCAAGGTAAAAACTAGAACTGAACCATAAGGTTTCTACCAAACTTCCCCCTACCATAACTTCTTCATTTTTTAACGAAATTAAAAGATGTAAAAATGAAAATTGCTTGGAAAAATTCCAGGAATACAATGATATTATTATCACATCCTAAAACTTAATGGTAAGGCATACCAAGGTAAACACCAAAACTGAACCATAAGGTTCAAACATCATAAACTCCACATACAAGCATGACAGAATGCAAATAGTTAAAGGGTCATACTTAGCACATTAATTTCTATATTTTTGCTCCAGGAATAAATCAATAATGATGCATGAATAGGGAGTTTCAAAGTGTAAGAAACTTACCTATTTGAACAAGGTCCAATGTCTCTTCTCAGGTCTTTCAAAAGCAAGATAATGATCCCCAGAGCCTTCTTGAACCCTAAGGAGAGAGTTTAAATACTTGGTTTGTTCTGCAACTGCTTGTAATCCTTCACACGGTTCTTCTTGCAAATGGAGGAAGTGAGGTATGGTGGATAATGGTATTGATGCTACAAAACTTATTTAAGGGTTCAAACAAGTTCTAATGGATGTTTATAAGATGTTCGGATGGTTGGTTTAAGGAATGCACGAGCAAAACAAGTTTTAAAAGTTTTGCTACAAAGGTGGTTTTTTTTGGCAATCTTGGTGTGTGTTATGTTGTGGCTTGGATCTTTATTTATAAAGGCTCCAAGCGGTCTTGGTAACTTGCAGAAGTTGCATTTAGTTCACCTGGAATGGTAGTTATGGCTTTGGCAAGTTAGCACCAAATTAGGTTTTTTCATAACTTTGAAAAAAATTCCTTTTCTCCATGATTGCCCTTTTTGTAATTAACCTCATATTTCTTGATTTTTCTTGATTTATCATGATACAAACCACATGTTATCATCATCCTTGACTTGAGGAAGCCATGGTTGACCAAAATTCCCAAAAGTTAAACCCCGATTTGGAGGAACAATTGACTTTTTATCAGATGAATCTTGACTTCTTGATCTTCAATGAAATCAATATCTCGGGCTATTTGAACACCATAGATAGACTCCAAGTGTGTATTTGAATGTCTTGAATCATGTCCCAAGGCTTGAGATCATGTCTTGCCTCAAAATTCAACCCAGAGATGAATTAGGTCAGAAACCCTAATCTTGGGTGATAAAATGAACTGAGCCTTGAAGAACTTGTAATGAAACCACGCTGCACTTGATTATTGATGGAGGGAGGTCCCTTGAGTGCATGAGAGCTTCTTTGATTTATGATTCATCCAAAAATTTGATTGATCAAGCTTTTAAGCCTCTTAGGGCAAACCCCAATTCACAGATGGACAAAACAATACAAAATCTTGATAATTAGTTAGTATATGCATGATTGATTGACCTAGAATGTTATGAAAAATGATGCAAATGAGATGAAATCTTAGGGTTAAAAATTAGGGTGTGACAACTATATATATAAGATTATTCAATAAAACTGAAAATATGAAACTGACCTCATTTATTCACAAATTTAATTCTTTAATTTATGCTAATAATGATTTGTCATGTCTGATGTATAAATATTTTAATTTTATATTTTAGATATTTTTAAATATATAAACTTTTTTTTAATTAATTAAAAAAATTCAATTTTCAATTCATTTAAATTTTTTATTATTAAGTTTAGCCTTGCATTTTTTTATGTGTTTTCATATTGTATTTTAAGGGATTTTTGTATGGAATATTATTGATAAAATTTTAAGTTTTCATTAGTTTAATAGATAAATTATTTAATCTTTAATCTTTATTAATATATCGATTGCTTAAAATTTAATAGTAAATTATAAATTAAATGATTAAGTTATTGAGTTTACAATCATTGCAAGTCTTAAAAATAAGGTAATATTTAAAAATTTGAAATAAATTTGGAATTAAAATATCAAAATATTAAAGTGCAAAAATAAAATTCAATAATAAAAACTCATATTTAGAAGAAATACAATATATTTTACCATTGTTACTATCTTCTTCTTTTTTTTTTTTTTTTTTTAATTAAGATTGTTTTTGTAACATATTATATCACCAAAAGCATTAGAAATCATTCTATTTCTATTCTATTTATGGAGTCTTTTAATATTTTATGACTTTTTTGTTATAGAATTTTCTTCTAAATATGAGTTAACGAATATATTGTATTTCTTCTAAATATGAATTTTTATTATTGAATTTTCATTTTGCATTTTGATATTTTGATATTTTAATTACAAATTTATTTTTATTTTGTAAATATTACCTTATTTTAAGTCTTCAAATTATTATTAACTTAATAACTTAATTATTTATTTTTTTAATAGTTTAATTTTAAATTTGAAGCTATAAATATATTAATAAAGATTAAAGATCAAATAGTTAATATATTAAACTTATGAAATTTTAAAATATGTGTTTTTTTTTCTTTTGATAATATAATATATTAAGAAAAACAAACTTAATTAAAAAAAAAGTTCAATTGTAACTTTGATTCTCATATTTTTATTGTTTTTTTGAGTTTTGATCTCTGTTTTAAAATTATGGTTTTTCTTCCTAAATTTAGTTTTTCTTTCCTAGTGTTTTAAATGCCCTTTTAGTTTAAGGTCAAATTTTGATGACATAACAGTCTAATTGATGATGTATGACTGCCACTTTTACAATAATTGATTTCATGTCATTTTTATTAATTTGTAATTATAATAATATTTTTATAGAAAATTAAAAATGAATTATTTAAAATTAGAAAAACAAATAATCATTATTTAAAGAATAAATAATCATTTTTTAGAGAATAAATTATTATAATTATGAAATATTTTTAGAGCCTCCTTGAAAATAGGGATTCAGCGGTCCACCATTGTCTAGATGGGAAGCAGCCTTTCCCAATAAAACCTTAGGTATAGAGCCTCTATAAATAAGTCTCACATAGATGGGGGAAATACTAATTATAACTCATACAAATCACACCTTACATACGCTTACACACAAGCAACTAACATATATACAAGATATCTAACCTCACGTGAGCAGGTCCATTAAACCACCACAAGACACTACCGTACATAACGTTTCACCACAGAGGGCAAGCTCTAACCACCATACAATATAATATGCATACAGAGGCCTCTGAGCATCAATACCCTTTGCCAGGGTCACATACACACCTATACTTTTTTACTAGTATAATGACACCCACCGCGGGGCTTTGGTAAAACCAACCTGGGCCACACCTCTTTCACGCTAACTCCTTACATCTTTCCTTTGAAGTTTGCATGCAAAACCCTACATTATAACACCAACATCGTAGCCAGAGGGTTCGCTGGTGGAGGCAGCTATAATTCCACCAGAAAGAAATACACAATGCTGGTGCTTTCAACAAATATAATATCTCATAGTTTCTGCATGGATGTGTGAGGGAAAATAGGAGTTAGCATTACCTTTGACGTCAGCTACCATATTATAGACGCCATGTCACCATACAATATCATTCTTGAGCGACCGCCATCAACCCACTAAGGCCGGCCATTTCCACATTATACTTAGTCTTGAAGTACCTGCTGCCTGGATGGAGAGTCGATATAATCATAAAGACTGATAAATCTTTCAAAAATGTTACCAAAGTAGCCTATAGAAAGAAAGGGAAGAATTTTCTCTTGTTGATTACATTACTTTTTAAGTTCCAAATACTGATCTCCAGTGTCGGGATCCTAGATTGAGCGCAGAGGTGGAAAGACTTACGAATACTTAGGACTTAAAGGAAGTACAAATATGTCCTCTCATCTATCAGGTCACAAAGATTGGTACTGCACTCTCTGAGAAGGAGGAACGAGAGCTAATCGATCAACTCATTAATAATGTCAACTTGTTCGCTTGGGCCCCTTATGACATGCCTGGAATAGACACTAAATGGTGATCCATTGCCTCTCCATCCACCCTTTCTCCAAGCTGCTAGCATAAAGGAAACTTAAAGTTAGCAAATAAAAAAGAACCTTAATTGATGAAGAAGTGAGGAAACAATCAGACGCCGGTTTCATCATAGATCTGAATGTTGTATGCCCCAAGGAACTGTACCCATTACCAGACATCGACCATCTTATTGATGGATCCCTAGGCTACTGCACGTTAAGCTTCATTGATGCATACTCTGGGTATAACCCGATTCGTATGGACTCCTTCCAAGACGCTCCCAAAATAACCTTTACGTAGAATCATGGAAACTACTACTACAATGCCATTTCCTTCGGCCTTAGGACACTGGCGCCACCTATTAGCGACTCATGGATGTTGTGTTCGCCCATTAGATAGGTCAAACCTTAGAGGTCTATGTTGATGACATGATAGTGGAAACTATCAAGGGGCACAACCATGCAGAAGATTTGGAGGATATCTTGCTATTAGCCAGGAAATACGATATGCGCCTAAATCCCGCCAAATGTTCTTTCAAGAATTAGGCACGGAAATTCCTAGGGTTTATGTTCAAGAAGAGAGGAATTGAGGAAAATCCCAATAAATTCCTATCAAGGAAGTGATGCAGCTTACAGGTCGCCTTGTCTCCCTATCTTGCTTCCTCTCGTGCATGGGCAACAATGCTTTCCTTTTATTTGCCTTCCTGGAGAAGAAAGAGATATTAGAATGGACTGCCGAGTGCGAAGAGGAATTCTCCAAAGTGAAGGCCTTCCTCGCACCGTCCCTCATTCTCACTCGCTCGAGAGACCATTCACTGTTGCTTCTTTATTTCTCGGTCACAGATCAGGTGATGAGCTTAGTCCTTGGTCAAAAGACAGACAAAATAGAAAGCCAAATTCATTTCGTGAGCATGTGGTTTAGAGGTGCCAAAGCACATTATTAGAATATTTAGAAGCTAACACTAACCATCTTCGTCGCAACGAGGAAGCTGAGACCGTACTTTCAGGGTCACAAGATCTTTGTGAAAACCAACTACCATGTCCGTCAAGTCTTGAAGAAACCAGATTTGGCAAGAAGGATGGTATCTTGGACAATGAAACTCTCAGAATATGACATCTAATATGTTCCGAGGGGAAGCGTAGTACCCAATTTTATATGGGGAATGAAGATACTTTTTTTATAAAAAATGTGGTTATTATGTTTATTTTATTGCAATTTCTAATTCAATTTCTTTAAAGAATTTTGAAAATATATAAAAAAGAAGAAAGTAAGTTTACCCTTTAATTTTAATCATCACTATATTTATTAATTTTTAATTTTCTTTTTAAAATTAAAAAATTCAAAAATATATATTTATTTTTAACTTAAAAAAACAAAAAAGATCATTTTTATTGATTTATTTATTATTTTAGGTTTTCATTATTTTATTTATGTTATTATTTTATTTTATATTATTTTTTGTATTTTTTTCAATTGGAGCTTATTTCCAAATCCATTTGTTAAAGTCACTTTTTTTCTCTCTCTATTTTCGGCAAGATGCATCTCCACTACTCCATTACTTGCTCCACAAATTGACATCTTGCACACAAAAACCATAATTTAAGGTATAAATTTGGGCTATAAAATATCATAGTGGGAGGCCATAGCAAAAAAGAAAAAAAATTGCAGCAATTCTTTGGCGGAGAAAGAAGCGTAACACGTTAAATAATACAACATAACCACCATTTTTATTTTTCAACAACACTCTCTTATTCTTCAAAACAACACTGTTCTCATCAACTTTCAACCAACAAAAACACCTTTTTCAACAACCTTTCTTCAATAACACATCACCTTCATTATCTTATTTCACACTACAACCACACCATTTTTCAACCAAAACAACAAACACCATCTTCATCAACCTTTCTCCCACAAACATCACCACTATACCCATTTTACAAAAAAAAAAAAAAAACCACATCCACAATTCACCTCCACCATATTCAATCCACAACAATCATCATCACCATTTCACATCATAACTACCATCTTCAACAACACAACCTCGTCATAACCATTTTTCAACAACCTCCATTTTCAACACGTTAATACCATCATTTTCAACACACAAAAATAATCATCAACACTTCACATAATTGCTACCATCTTCAACAACACAATGTGACCAAACCATATTCATCTTCAACAACAATAACACTACACCATGATATTCCTCTTCAACAACAACTACATTACACCACCATATAAAACTTCATTCATACAACAAAATCACTCAATGACAAACACACAATACAGTTTGTGTTGGAAATAATAATTTATTTCCATTAAAGTTGTTCCAAAATGACAAAGTGGGTGTTATAATAAATGCTTAGTCCCACATTGGAAGAGGAGTAAAATTAAATAGCATTTATAAGGCACTTGGAACAATGTAATTTCCAAAAGAGCCAAAAAGGATAAAGTGCCACATAGTCACATGTGGTGGTGCCAAAACTTATGTCACTTGTCTCATACAAAACACCCCTCGCCGGTGTCGCCACCGGCGACACCGGCTCCGGCTCCGGATCCGGGGGCGTAGAGGCGCTAGTGGCGGCTTGTAGACGGCACTTGAGCACTAGGCGGGCGGACCGGCCTTCGGCCGGTATACTGCGAATTTAATTTTAATTATCGCTCAGACTTATTCGTTGCCTAGAGTTTGATTTTGAATTTGAATTTGAAATACATGACACTTGACGAAGTGGTGCATGATATTTTATGTGAACCATTGCAAATGCTCATTAGAGAGTGTGTTTATGAAGAATTGCAAACTTCTGAAAAGACACATGCATGGCTATAAATATATGCTTCATAATTCGAAATCATTCACTCCAAATTCTGAAATCCTCTTCCATATAATTCCAACATTTTCCTTGCATTCGAAACTTCATCAGTCTTGTGCAGTTTCGAGAAAAAGGCTGACTTATCCTGGGTATTCAGGCCGTTCCAACTCTAAGACAATCTGAGAGTGTGCTTGAAATACTTTTAAGGAAAGTGATTTCATTCACGATTCAGTCTGGATCCATTCGACATAGAAGGATTATCTAACAATCTTAAAAGTATTTGTATCATGGATTCCGACGCTGCTGTTTCAAGTATCAAAGTTATGAATCAGGACCTTGTCAAATTGGATCGTTTCGATGGAAACAACTTTACCAGATGGCAAGACAAGATGACGTTCCTGCTTACTGCACTCAAGGTTCACTACGTCTTGGATCCCAATCTGACACCAATTCCAGAACCAACTGCAGATGATTCTGACGAACTCAAGAAGAAGCGCATGCTGCGAAGGGAGGACGAATTACTATGCCGTGGGCATATTCTGAACACACTGTCTGACCGCCTATACGACCTATACACAGACAATCCGTCCGCTAGAGACATATGGAATTCACTGGAATTTAAATTCAAAGCCGAAGAAGAAGGTACGAAAAAGTTCTTAATTTCTAAATACTTTGATTTTAAATTTATAGATTCCAAGCCCATACTTCCTCAAGTGCACGAATTGCAAGTCCTGGTGAACAAAATCAAAGCGGTGAAAATAGACATTCCTGAAACCTTTCAAGTCGGTGCAATCATTGCGAAGTTACCAAGTTCGTGGAAAGGCTATAAAAAGAAACTGTTACACAGTTCTGATGACTTTTCCTTGGAGAAAATCCAGAAGCATCTTCGAATCGAGGAGGAATCGAAGGAGAGGGAAAAATCAGAATCTGCGGGTCTTTCCAAAGCCAATGCTGTGACCAGAAAGGAAAAGAAAAAACATGATGTCAAGAAAAGTCACATCGCAACAAAAAAGGAACATACCAAGTTCAAGAACTTCGGTGGTCCGAAGGGTCCGAAAAATGGATGCTTTGTATGTGGAAAACCTGGACATTATGCTCGAGATTGCAGGCATAATAAATCAAAAAAGGAGATCAATGCAGTGAACGCTAATGATGATATAATTGCTACTGTGAGCGAAATTATGGCAATCAAGGGCAAAGTCCAAGGCTGGTGGTACGATACATGTGCCACGGTTCATGTCTCATATGACAGGGCTGCATTCAAAACATATTCTGAGGCAAATGATGGACAAGAAGTACAAATGGGAAATGAAGTGCGATCCAAAGTTGTTGGAACCGGAACGGTCGAACTCAACTTCACTTCTGGAAAGAAAGTTACTCTTGTTAATGTGCTTCATGTCCCAGACATGAATAGGAATCTTGTTAGTGGGGATTTATTGGGAAAACCGGGTATTAAATCTGTGTATGAATCGGGCAAACTTATTTTGACCCGTAATGGTGTGTTTGTTGGAAAAGGATATTCCGCTGAAGGAATGATCAAACTATGTATTACTGATAACATGATTAATGAAATTTCCAATTCTGCTTACATGCTTGATTCAGTTACTTTATGGCACAATAGATTAGCACATATTGGTATTAGTTCAATGAAGAGACTAATTAAACTTGGCTTGATATCATGTAATATCAAAGATTTCAATAAATGTGAATTATGTGTTAAATCAAAAATGATTAAGAAACCTTTCAAAAGTGTTGAAAGAAATACAAATCTGCTTGATCTTGTGCATTCAGATTTGTGCGAATTTAATGGCATGTTGACCCGTGGGGGAAATAGATATTTCATTACATTTATTGATGATTGTTCTAGATACACTTATGTATATCTCTTAAAGCATAAAGATGAGGCTTTTAATGCCTTTAAGAGTTACAAAGCAGAAGTGGAAAATCAATTAAGTAGAAGTATAAAAGTCCTTAGGAGTGATAGGGGCGGTGAATACTTTTCTACTGAGTTTGATGCGTTTTGTGAAGAACATGGTATAATACATGAATGTTCGGCACCTAGAACACCACAACAAAATGGCATAGCAGAAAGAAAGAATCGAACATATCAAGAAATGATGAACGCCATGTTATTGCATTCCGAACTACCTTTCAATTTGTGGGGCGAAGCTTTATTATCCGCCTGTCACATAATAAATAGAATTCCCTTAAAGAAAAGTGGAATTTCTCCATATGAGGTATGGAAGGGCATGACACCAAATATTGGCTATTTTAAGGTGTGGGGGTGTGTGGCATATTACAAAAACATGGATCCTAAGAGAACCAAGTTGGGTCCTCGAGGGATAAGATGTGCATTTGTAGGATATGCACAAAATAGCAAAGCATATAGACTGTTAAATTTAGAGTCTAATATTATTGTTGAATCCCGGGATGTAGAATTCTTTGAAAACCTTATAACTAAGGATAAAGAATCAGAGTCGGCCATAAATAAAGAATCTTGTGAAAAAGACTCTTCTCAGATTGTAGAAATACAACCTGAAGACACATCTCGAATAAATGAACCACTACCCGAACCTAGGATAAGCAAAAGAGTCCGGAAAATAAAGAATCTAGGACCAGACGAAATTGATTCTCAATCCATTTCATTTTATCTGGTTGAAGGAAATAGTACAAATTTTATTAAAAGCATTCCGGTAATTCTTCAAGTAGGGGAAGATCCTAAAACTTATAAGGAAGCAATAGCTTCAAGAGACTCCTCTTTTTGGAAAGATGCTATCCGAGATGAAATGGATTCAATTATGTCCAACCACACTTGGGAACTTGTTGATTTACCAAAGGGATCAAGACCCATTGGATGCAAGTGGGTGTTTAAAAAGAAATATCATAGTGATGGTACATTAAACACTTATAAAGCAAGATTAGTGGCAAAAGGATTTAGACAAAAGGAAGGTATAGATTATTTTGACACTTATGCACCTGTAGCGAGAACAACCACTATAAGGTTGTTGTTTGCTTTAGCATCTTTAAATGATCTGATTGTTCATCAAATGGATGTTAAAACAGCATTCCTAAACGGAGACCTCGATGAGGAAATCTACATGGAACAACCAGAAGGACACGTCCTTCCTGGAAATGAACAGAAGGTGTGCAAACTTGTCAAATCTCTATATGGCTTAAAACAAGCACCAAAACAATGGCATCAAAAGTTTGACTCTACGATAATGTCAAATGGATTTATTCCTAATTCTTGTGACAAGTGTTTATATACAAAAGTGTATAATAACACTGTAATATTTTTGTGTCTTTATGTTGATGACATGCTAATAATTAGCAATAGACTTAATGGAATTCTAGAAACAAAAAGGTTTCTAACTTCCACTTTCAAGATGAAAGATCTTGGGCTTGTTGACACAATTTTAGGAATAAAAGTTAAGCAAAATAGTGGGGGTTATGAACTTAATCAAACACATTATATTGAGAAAATGCTTGATAAGTTCAAACACCTGAAATTCAAGGAAGTAACTACTCCATTTGATCATGTAATCAAACTTGAAAAGAATGATGGAAGAGCAGTGGCTCAATTAGAATATGCAAGTGCGATCGGATGTCTTATGTACTTAATGCAATGTACTAGACCCGATATATCATTTGCAGTTAGTAAAATGAGTAGATTTACTAGTAATCCAAGTAATGAACATTGGAAGGCAATCACAAGGATATTTGGTTATTTGTTGAAAACCAAAGATCTTGGCCTTCATTATGGTAGGTTTCCTGCTATACTAGAAGGATATACCGATGCCAGTTGGATCTCTGACGTGGGAAATCACAAATCTACAACTGGGTGGATATTTACACTAGCTGGAGGAGCAATTTCCTGGAAGAGCAAGAAACAAACATGCATTACTCTTTCGACCATGGAATCAGAATTCGTGGCTCTCGCTTCCGCTAGTCAAGAGGCAGAGTGGTTGAGGGATCTTCTTTTGGAAGTTCCATTGGCTAAAGACAATGTTTCAAAGGTAATGATACACTGCGATAGTCAGGCCACTTTGGCAAGAGCATTTAGCGAAGTGTATAATGGAAAGTCCAGGCATATAGGACTTAGACATTCGTTCGTAAGAAAACTGATTAAGGATGGAATCATTTCACTTACGTATATACGAACAAGCTATAATTTGGCTGATCCGTTTACTAAGCCACTGGCCAGAGACTTAGTAAGAACAACCTCGAGAGGTATGGGGTTGAAACTCCTTGAGTAAGAGTTCCGACAATGGCGGCAACCCAATCTTAAGTTAACAGAACATTAACGTTAAGATTTTCAATGGGTACCAACAAGTCGTTGATTTGGATAATTGTCTAACATTTCATAATTATGTTGACATTAGAAATGAGGGTTGAGTTTTATCTTAAACTCTTAATGAAGTTCAATACCGAGGGTACGTATCTACTGGAAACAGATACTATATGAACTTCACCTATGTGAATTATGAGATGGTGCCGTCTCAAAGTGAGAGTTGGAGTTTCTCTCATGGAAAATTCATGAAACAGGATAGCACATGGCCATAAATAAGTGCTAAGCGAGTTATGCAGAGGAAGAATCTTTAAGGAGTGTGTGTAAGGTAACACCGGTCTATTCAAATGGATTCATGGTTTAAAAGCATTGCTACCTAATATTCCGATTAAACCTTGTGTTATTCTTACTAAGGTTAAGTTTAAAATCGAAAGATACTTAACTGTATTAATACTTCTTATGTCCCATTTCTGGAATTATTATTTTGTCATTATTAGAACAAGTGGGGGATTGTTGGAAATAATAATTTATTTCCATTAAAGTTGTTCCAAAATGACAAAGTGGGTGTTATAATAAATGCTTAGTCCCACATTGGAAGAGGAGTAAAATTAAATAGCATTTATAAGGCACTTGGAACAATGTAATTTCCAAAAGAGCCAAAAAGGATAAAGTGCCACATAGTCACATGTGGTGGTGCCAAGACTTATGTCACTTGTCTCATACAAAACACCCCTCGCCGGTGTCGCCACCGGCGACACCGGCTCCGGCTCCGGCTCCGGCTCCGGCTCCGGCTCCGGCTCCGGCTCCGGCTCCGGATCCGGATCCGGGGGCGTGGGCGTAGAGACGCTAGTGGCGGCTTGTAGACGGCACTTGAGCACTTAGGCACGACGCATCGGAGCAATCGGGCTATTCGCGGCGTTAATGAGGCGGCGCCGGTGGCGCTCCGGCCGCCTCCGGCGGGCGGACCGGCCTTCGGCCGGTATACTGCGAATTTAATTTTAATTATCGCTCAGACTTATTCGTTGCCTAGAGTTTGATTTTGAATTTGAATTTGAAATACATGACACTTGACGAAGTGGTGCATGATATTTTATGTGAACCATTGCAAATGCTCATTAGAGAGTGTGTTTATGAAGAATTGCAAACTTCTGAAAAGACACATGCATGGCTATAAATATATGCTTCATAATTCGAAATCATTCACTCCAAATTCTGAAATCCTCTTCCATATAATTCCAACATTTTCCTTGCATTCGAAACTTCATCAGTCTTGTGCAGTTTCGAGAAAAAGGCTGACTTATCCTGGGTATTCAGGCCGTTCCAACTCTAAGACAATCTGAGAGTGTGCTTGAAATACTTTTAAGGAAAGTAATTTCGTTCACGATTCAGTCTGGATCCATTCGACATAGAAGGATTATCTAACAGTTTGAAAGAAGGACGAAGAAGAAGAAGGGACCACCGCTGCAACTTTTGGCCATCACTCCACCACCGCACATCCTTCTCTCGAAACCTACCTTGTCTTCATCGCCACTCCAACCACCACTATATTTGTTGAACAACTAACCGATACTATCCTTTTTTCCTTTTCCTTTATGCTTCTTTAAATCTCCATTATTATTATTTTTTTGTTTAATGCTTTTCTTGCTCAAAAGAAAAACATGAAAAAGCTTGTTTTGTTGTTGTTTGATAAGAGTGAGGGCATGTATGAATAAAAGAAAAAGATGTCGTGACAAAGAGAAAAAAACTGTTGGTGTGGAGAGAGAGAGAGAGAGAGGTAAGGTGAATATGAGAAAGGAGAGGGTAGTTTCCTTCATTCTGATATTTATTTATGTTATTTTATTTTATTTTAATTCCAAATAACATATTTAAAATTTAGGGTTAGTTGCTTATTGGGCTCAAAGCCAATTGATTTGTTGTTTGCTTTTTATATCTCCATTCATTTTACTCATGCTATTTTAAAATAATTTTATTGTTGTTTTCATTTTTTTATATGTTTTATTTGGGATTTTGAACCATTTATGTTGGTTGAGTAAATTTTGGTCCAATTATTTGTTTTGAGATCTTTTCTCAATCTTCCTATTAGACTTAGAACTAACAACAAAATTTTAACATAAGAATAAATTTAATTGAAATAAACAAATTAATTTTGAAAGAAAGATATGATTTTTTTAGTACTTAAATTCTTAGGGTCCAAGTTGTTACAATTTATTTGTCCTAAATCTCATTTTTTTAAAAATAAATTAATAACAACCAAATCATGAAAAAAACGGTTATATACATGTACATCTATTTTAATCGTTGAGTTTTCAAGACGCAAGTTGTACATCTGATCGTTTTGAATCTCATCTTTTTTTAACCCCAAAATCAGATGAAAAATGATTAATTGAATGTATATCCCTGTGATCCCCATGTATTATGACACAAACCGTATAGCTTGCTTGTTTAAATGCTTGTCTTCCTTTCAAAAAAATTCAATTAATAACCTATCGTTTTGATTTCATTGTCTAATCAGATTACAAAGGAATAATTGGATGTATATCCCTTTTGTCCAGAGCATTCGGACACAAGCCGTATAGCTTGCTTGTTCTAACACTTGTCTTTCCATAAAGGATTACGACTCAATTTGTCTCAAATATTTTTCTTATAAAAAAATTTGGATTAAAAAGGATTAATTGAATGTCTATCTATTTTATCCCCGAGCATTCAGATACAATTCGTATAACTTGCCTATTCTAACACTTGTCTTCCTCCTAAAACAAATTACAACTAAAAAACAACTTTCTTTCCACCATAGTGCAGACAAATCCTTTTTATTTTCGACCAACAAACAACTTTCTTTCTGCCATAGCACGGACAAATCCTTTTTATTTTCGAACTATGAACAACTTTCTTTCCTCCTTAGCACGATCAAATCCTTTTTTATTTAAAATCAACCAACACACAAGATTTTTCTACTAAGAACTACGTAGTTTTGAATTCTCCATCACACAGAAAGATACATAGGAGGAAGATTCGCATCTTCTCAATCACTCTAATAAAAAACCTTTTCCCTTTTCTTGAAAACATGTCGTAATAATGAGTAGAAATAAAATACATTAGGGTTAACACAATTCTTTCTGCAAAATTAATTAGAGGTAATTGTTATTCAAAACGGATGTTGTAGGGTGCTAACACCTTTCTTACACATGATCGACTCCCGAACCTAAAATTTTGTTGCGATGACCAAATTTTTGTTCTTTAAGGGCTTTATCAATGTTTTCCCTTTTTAAAAAGAAATGTTGGTGGCGACTTCATTTTTTTCGAGCGTTTTACTCGCTCGAGTATTTTTTGCATCGCGTCAGCTAACGACTTCACTAAGGATGTTTAGAAAGTCAAGCTTAGATTAGTTAGTTTAGTGATGAATGTTAACCTTGTTTATCTTTCTTCTAATGTATTTTTATTATTTTTTTATTTTTATGTTCTTATTTTATTATTATCTATGTCGATTTAATGTTTATTCATTATATGATTTGAATGTGTTTTTGGTTCGCATTTTCTATATGCCTTCAAATACATACACTTTTGAGTGTGACTTTATACCTGAGTCCATAAAGGCTTAAGTTTAATGAGAGGTCATGTATTATTGCCATTTGAGATGTATATCTCGCTTGGTTGGCATGAAGATCTCACCTAGAGTAGATCTTTTTGGGGAAATTGTCGTTTAATGGTTAATCCATTATTGATTAATATTTCCAAATAGGGCCTATGACTCGAGGAACCTTGTTTAGATCCTTAGAGTTGTTATTAAGTTTATAGTTTGCATAGTGTTGGCCTTTGAGAAGTATATCTCACTTGGTTGGCATGAAGACCTCACCTAGAGTAGATTCTTTTAGGGATATTATCATCTAATGGTTAATCTGTTATTGATGACAACATTCCCAAACAGGGTTCGTGACTATAGGAACCTTGTAAAACTCCAGAGCAATCCCTTACGAGCTTCACTAATTAGAAGGACTTTAGAAGCTTCCCATTGTCATACCTCAATTTTGAGCCTAAATCATCAAATCAATACATTTATCACAACATTAACAATATTTGAATAACATAACATTCATTTCATCTTATATAATGCCTAAAACATCAAGCAAAATATTTTTTCGGATATACAGACAAACCAGTCAAATTGATTCTCAATTGTGCGTAAAATTAGTAGGCGAAAAATTTCAAAATCTATCATGTAGACGTCAATTTTATTGATTTACGGTTCACGTAGTATAACATGGTATGCTCGTTTTAATTTTTTGACTATTATTTTTGAGTGCACTTTGATCAGCCTGAGCCTTTTAAGTGATCAATTTTTATTTCAAAATTTGATCAAAACCTATATGTTTCTGGGATGTTTATTTCGTGCCGATCATTTTGGTGCAATCATATTAATATTTCGAGCATTTTTTGCGCCCAAGTATGCTCGAAATAATAAAATAAATTTTTCTATACTTTTATTTCAAATTAATTTTAATTATTTAAACTAGTATATTTTTATTTGATTTAAATTGTTTTAAATTTATTTTTCACTAAAATAACACCCACAAGTGCATTTGTGGAATTTTGAAAATATTAGAATTCTTAGTACGCATTATATAATGTTTCATTGGCTAGTGAGAGAGTGAGAAGACACACAAAAAGCCAGATTCACGACATTTAGAAAAGAAGGATCTCTCTCAATTGAATTGAAAAACAAAGAAAAGAAAGGAAGAAAAGAAACTTCTTCTAAAAAAACTCCCTCAAAAACCCTAGTTCACTCTTATAGATTCTGAAACTGGGAGCAACATTTCTCAATTGTCAAAGGTGAAACCGCCTCCACACGTCAATTCCTATTGGTTCTTGTAAATTTTTTGTTCATTGTCTCATTTATATGGTTTATGCATATGATTTTGTATGATTTTCTTATCCTAGATTCAATTTTGTTTTCTCTGAATTTTGAATGTTATTATGAATTAAATTTTATAAAGCTCTAACCTCAGAATTGATGTCTGTCTTTCTCATCTCCAACCTCAGAGTTGATGACTGTTTGGTTTATCTCCAACCTCAGAGTTGATGTTAAGTTTTTTTTTCTCTCCAACCTCAGAGTTGATGTATGTCTTTTCCCAACCTCATAATTGATGCCAGTCTCTTCCTGACCTCAGAGTTGACGTCGTTCATCTCTAACCTCAGAGTTAACGTTGGTCTTCTTCTCAACCTCAGAGTTGATGCCTTTCTTTCCCAACCTCAGAGTGGACGCCTTTCTTCCCCAACCTCAGAGTGGACGCCTCTCTTTTCCCAACCTCAGAGTTGATGTGTATCTTTTTTATTCCAACCTCAGAGTTAATGTCTATCCTTTTCCCAACCTCAAAGTTGATATATATCCCTTTTTTCCCAACCTCAAAGTTGATGTCTATCCTTTTCCCAACCTCAGAGTTGATATGTATCCCTTTTTTCCCAACCTCAGAGTTGATGTCTATCCTTTTCCCAAATTTCAGAGTTCACACATGTCTATTTTTTCTCAACCTCCGAGTTGACGTTTACTCAATTTGTTTTCCTCAACCTCAAAGTTGATGTCGTACTCCCAGTTAACCAAATTGAATTCCAGTCACCGTGCTGATATGATACAATGTACTTTCCCAACCGCAGTGCTGACGACTAGCCTTTTTATTATTGCAGGGTTCTTTGCACTAAAAGCTTCATTCCCCAGCAGATCTTTTAATCAATTCCTAGGGCCGTAGATCAGTTGGCTGTACCCATGGTCTACCTTTCTTTCTCCATAGAGTGCAAATTTTTGAGTTCTTTTGTATTCAATACCCTTATACCTTGAACGTCTGAAAAAGTGTCCCTCTTCATCCCTTCAGGTTTAAGCTAATTGAATAAGGGCAACTGTAGCATCCCAAAATATGCCATATCGTTTCTAACCCTAACTGGATTTCGCTTCACATTCATTTTCATTAGGTCATAACAGTCAATCATGCATTGCATTGAGTGCTTGAGACATGGGATCACTTTGTTCTTATGGCTCATGACTTCTTTTTATTTTAAGTTGTTAAGAAGACAGTCATCAGAGGCATCTTCAGAAGTTTATTTTGCTCAACAGATGGCTTGTTTATTTCAGAATCAATATCATAAATCAAGGTTCATATGATCTTGTTTCAGACGGGTTCTCTATCATGTTTCAGTCATCATTCAAGGGTATTATCAATGGCTAAGGTTCAAATGCGACACCCACCTATATAGGTTGTTCTAACAATACTCATGTTATCTTGGATCCAAATTATGATTGCATTGCATTTTCTTTACATGCCAAAATCAAAAAAAAAAAAAACAAATCATGCATTTGCATCCACCAGCATGCATTGCATATCATTTTTCAAAATACTCATTCTGCCTTTGTCCATAACTGTCCAATTGATTTCCTGGTACCCATGTTGAACCTGTGGTAGCTGTTTAAGGATAATAGAGAATTTGAATTTGGATCAAGTATAGATAAGAGGGAATATAGATAAAGGCCAAGTAGACCAGACGTTGGAAGTTGTGGTAGCTATTTCAAATAATAATCTTTAGCATGTAGTTGCAGAGAATGTCAATCCCCCATACGGGTTTACTTTGGTGACTAACCCGGTGTATGATCTTCCCCCTGAATGTCCCCCTCAACAAGTGGATTTTCCTACTCAACCACAGACTGTGTATATTTTAGTATCATGTGAGATCCCTATAATGCCGAAGAACCCCACTGTTCATAATGATGTATGGAATCATCAATTCACAAGGAACATGCGAAATTCTAAAGGTGCCCTGTGGTGACAAAAATGGATCTTTCTCAAGTGGCTGAAGTCGCAGAAATAGGTCATGATCTTGATAAACGTTTGAGGGCTATAGAAGGTTTTAATAGGTTGATACTTGATGACATGTGTTTAGTGCCAAATCTGGTCATACCTCTGAAGTTTAATGTACCTGAATTCGAGAAGTACAAAGGGGATAGCTGCCCAAGACACCATTTGGCGATGTTCTTCTGAAAAATGACCCTTCATTCTCACGATGATAAGCTGATGATTCACTATTTTCAAAACAGATTGAGTGAGGCATCGTTGAGTTAGTACATGAAACTAGAAAGGAGTCATATTCAGTCATAGAAAGACTTACCCAAAGCCATTTTGAAGCAATACCAATAAAGCTTGGACATGGCCCCTGGTCGAAGGCAGCTACAAAGCTTATCTCAAAAGTGCAACAAATCCTTCAAAGGATACGCGATGCAGTCGAGAGAATTAACAGTCCAAGTGTAACCACCACTCTTAGACAGGGAATTGGTTGATATGTTCACGGGTTCTTTGAAAAGCTCATACTTTGAAAGAATGGAAGGTATTACATCATCAAACTTCTCTGACTTGGTGAAAGTTGGGGAACACACTAAGAGCGACCTCAAGAACTGAAAAATCCAAGACACCTCAAGCATTCAAGTGTCACGGTGAGAATCAGAGAGCATAACTTTTGAGTTAGCTAGGCTTCACAAATTATAAGATGTCACCATCAATCTTTAATTTATCTAAGGGAAGGGAAAAAGAAAGAATAACCCATAAATATGCAATGCAAAACAAAGTAATAAATAGATCTAAGGTACGAGGGTTGGTTATACTAAGGGAAGGTATTAACACCCTAAGTATCTATAGTATCCTATAGGAACCTCTTGTTGTATTTGTGTTATGGTTAAAGTTGTTTGCTAATTGAGATTGACCGAGGAGATGAGAAGAGACATGTTCTTTTTATTGTTTTTATGAAAAAAGGGAAGAAAAGAAAAAGGTAGAAAAATAAAAGGTAGAAAAGAAAAAAGGTAGCTCGCTAGGATCTCGCAATCCTATGCGTACCTATCCTGTATAGAAAGTTAGAGCAATCGTAGTTCGGCTAACTACGAGTAAAAACAATGTTTGTTGGTTGGTTTTAGGAGAAGAGACAAGTTGTCATCTTAAGGAGAATACTCAACAGGAAAAAGCATCTCAAATCAAGTAACCATCACATGAAAGGCATATAAGCATTCACACTTCAAGAATCAACTTATTTCTTGCAGAGTTGGCAATCTTTTGCGGGGGTTGATTTAAGAGAATTTTGAATTAGAGTTCTTGATTTTTGTTCATCCTTGGCTATAATAATATCTTCGGGTTTACAACGATAACTTGGTATATCTACTATACGACCATTAATTAAAACATGTATGTGGTTAACTAATTAATGGGCTTGAGGAATAGTCGCAGCCATACCCAATCTAAAAGGTATGTTATCTAAACGCATTTCTAGTAATTGGAGTAAAATCTGGTCGGTTGACCCTTTCGCCACAAAAAAAGTAATAGTCAAAATGTAGCAAAATCATGACATTCGCAAAAACACATGAAAGAAAAATCAACAATAATTTCATCAAGAAACCATGGCAAGATAACAATAGATTAACACAATTAAGGAGAAGAAAATGAAACATATTTATAAAAATACAAAAAAGGAAAGATAAATATTAAAAATAAAATAAAATATTTTGTTCTTTTAAATATGGGAGTGAAATAAATAATCAAAAAGATAACTAAATATTTTTTAAAAATATAAATAAATAATTAAGTGAGAAAAAAAATATTTTTGGGCATTTTTAAATATATCAAACAAAAAATTTTAACACATTTTTTTTTAATATTTAACAAACAATTAAACTATAAGATAAAGAAAAGCTATATATAAAAAATGTTTTGTTTGGCCTTTTAATTATACAAACAAAAAATAAAAAATAACAAATAAATAATTAAAGATATAAATAAATAAAGCAAATGATTAAGAATAAAAACTTGGGCTTAAACCTTGTGCATGATGAGATCCAAAAAACCAAATCCTAATAATAATGAACATAGAAACAAATAAATGAATAAAGAAAAACAAACAAACTTTGACTTATTCAAAATACACACTTATTGAAAGTTTAGTCTGAAGAAAAAACGAATGAGTAACCTCTTCTCCCTCCCTTTGTGTAGGATGAATATGTGAAATGAAAGGTTAGTGCATGTTTTCTAAAATGAAGATTAGTGAAGATATGTGAGGATGGCTGCTGAGGTAGGAAGTATCATGCGCATGGTTAATTAAAGTGTGTGGTTTTTTTTAATTATATTTTGATCAAAAGCAAAATCAGAAAAGTAGAAAGTAGTATAAGGGTGTATGATGATACTGAAAAAAGGGGGGACTTGCACTATGCTTTTATTGTTATGAAGATGATCTAATAAAAAAATATTGTGAGATGGTTAAGTTTTTCATGAGCAGTATGGAGATGGTCTTTGTCCTTTTTATGCGCAGGCTTTTTGGGAGTAAGATAAGGTGTTATCTTTTGTGAAGTAGGGAAAATATAAATTTTATGAAAAAAATCGGATGGCTTGTACTAGAAAATGTGGTGGAGAGTACAAAAGTGCAGCATGAAAGGTGCATTGGAACTCATCAAAAATTAATTTCATGAAACTTATTTAACAAGTTTCTAAAAGCTAAAAACAAAGTTGAATTAAAAAAAACATAATAATAAAGTAACAATAAAATGAAATATAATGAAATAAATAATTAAAAAATATTAATTAAAATAATTAAAAATTGAAATAAAAACGGTAAAAAACGAATAATTGGACCGGTATCGAAGTGCTCAAAAAATTAAAATGAATACACCAAAATGATCAGAACGAAATAAACATATTGGAAAAATACAACATTTGGTCAAATTTCGAAATAAATTTTACCCAATTAAATGGCTTAAACGGATCAAAATGCGATCAAAAAGCAGTTGAAAAATTTAAAAACGAGCACACTAGGTTAAATTACGCGAAACATAGATTAACATGACTGATGTTTGAAAGCTCGATTTTAAAATTTCCCGTCCACTAATTTTACGCATAATTGACTTTTATTTTGACCAAATCGGCTGTAAATCCAATGATCGCGACTTTCTATGTCTAATACAACTTAACTGCAAGTGCACAGTCTATCGCGTAGTAATAAAAGATATCGATCCCACAGGGACTCGTAATCAAACTAGTGTTCTCGGGAGTTACTATGTTTAGCTAGGTAGATAATGTTTAAGGGAATAAGATTTTCACTAAAGGGAACTAAAAGTTGTTACTTAAATTATAATTACGTGAATCGATATGCAGTAATTATGTTCTTCGGGGATTTGACAAGTTGCCGGTATATGAAATATTTTTCAGAGTTTATTTAAGCAGAAAATAGTGATCTGAAGACTCTCGTCTCACGATGGTTATTGACGCTAATCATAATTCTAAGGGCCAAACGTACGCTTTCGTGTCCCATTCGGGGTTAAAACTACTTTTTGGAAATCTCTAAGTTCTAATTCATTTTAAAGTGCTTTCGCTGTTATTAAAACAAGTGACTAGTGTTTACTATCTGGTCTTGCCGCAGCTTTCGCTTGTTGGTTCGTACCTTAATTAATTTCCCACTTTCGTGGCAAAACTACTTTTAAATAAGTTCTCGCTTTCGCGACGAAGTTTATTCAGTAAATAAATTTAAACACTCAGACCATAAACAACTTTTGAAAAAGAAAGTTTTCAACCGGTTATTATCAAATCCCTTCTGAATTATTATTACATATCGATTACTTTGATTTAGCTAGACATGGATTTGGAAAAGGTAAAACATGAATGAAAACAATGAATAATAACATGCATCATAGTGAAAACGGAAATTACGATTAAAATTTGAAACCTGTAAATATTCCAATTGACCTTTGGGCAGATCCTCCACAGATGTTGGCAGGATTCTGGTCTTTATGCCAATTGATCGTACAAGGGAAATAGGAATTACAGAAGAAATGAAATTGGGAAGCACTTCGTTGTCTGAATGCGGCTCCCTTTCTCAGCTCCCCTCCTTCCCTTTTTATAGAAATAGAATTCTAACGGTTATAACTTGAAGAAGGTGGACTTTGAGGCAGAAATATCAGGGAGTAGTGGTCCACTATTTGGGACTTGGAACTGCCTCTTGCACGTGCATTTGAAGTTGGGCGTTTTTGCCTGCATGACAGTCGTCACGGTGTGTGACGGTCGTCACCCGTGTGACGGTCGTCATGGAGCTGTGACGGTCGTCACAGCAGCAAAATATGCATTCTGCGTTTTTCATGTTGTTTTCATCCGGTTTTCGTCCATATTTCATCTGTGATTGCTTCTTTTCTTCATATTGCTTTGTTTAGACGTGATTATCAAATACCTGCAAAATATCAGACAAATAACACGGAAATAACCCGAAATCGGATCGAAAACAGTTAAACATCAGTTGAATTATGCATCAATATATATATATATACGATTTCGTGTTATCAAACTCCCCTAAGCTTGAATCTTTGCTTGTCCTCAAGTAAAACAGGAAAAAGTCGGCAAGCACGAGGCAGCTTCTTCGTTCATAAAGCTGGGAAAAACCTGGATTTCTTAGTAAGAACAAAACGAGCACGGTGACGACACTGGACTATAAGTCTTCGGAGGTCTCCTTCTTATGCAAATCGGTCCCAGTCATGCTACTGTAGCTTGGTGTCAAGGTTCTCGTGGCAAGTTCACCTGTTTGTTCTAGCGCAATCACATTAAGCCCGTTGTCCATACACTTTCATGACAAGTCGACCTGTTGGTGAATATGATCTCATTTCTTGTTTTGATCTTTTTCAATGATCATAAGCTTATACCATTGATTTTTTTTCAATGAGTTTTCGTACCGTTGGGCTAAATGCTCGAGTGAGGAGCACCTAACTTAGAGGGAAACGCGTCTTTATATTTTGGCTAAATGGCTTTCTTTTCATGATTTTTCATCTTTTTGGAGATCATACACTTATTTGCATCGGTCGCTCGCTTAGAAGTGTTTTAGGATGGTGCTGACTGCTAGTATAAACTACTTGGGGCTGAGTTTGCGTAGACACTTGAAACTTTGGTACACGTAGGTAGTGAAACCGACTCGCATAAACCGGAGATCTAAGGTGTCAGGACGGTACTGGTTTTGTTAGAATTGTCTTCTCCTCGGAGTTTCAAAACTTGGTTTGAACTTGGGCGCATTCTCGTGATGCTTTTGCTTTTGAGGAACGAACGGAATTTTTTTTGTTTACGTCGAATAAAGTGAGGATGTTTGCGTAACGGGAAAAAGATATATAAAAGAGCTTTTATTTGCTAAAACGTGAAAATGTTTGAAATAGAAATTACGAAATTCAAAGTACAATGGAATGGGAAATAAACGCTCCGCTCCCACACTATCTCAATCAGTGTCCCCACTGATTTGAAGGAATGCGAGAGGGAGATACAAGGGAAATGAAAATACAAGAAACTGAAAATATAGTAAACAAATAAGGAAAATAGTAACTAATCACGGCCTCTGCCTCGGTCACGTCCTCGCTCGCGTCCTCTGGCTCTGACTTGGTCAACTCGGTCCTCAAAACTCATTGCTCCGGTGTGGTAGACATAGTCGCGGAGTCCTTCGAACTGCAAGGTCAGATTCGCCAAGTTCTCAGTAATGGTTTCTTGGCCGGTTTGTAGTTGTTGCATTTGGGTCCGATGCCAAGCTTCGAACTGCTCTGCTCGCTGATTCTGCTGCTGCATCATAGCGAGTATCTGGGCCTGCTGGTCGAGAGAGCGGCGAAGGTCTTCTTCTGAGTAGTCGGGCTCTGAACGATGGCGGCGGCGGCGGCGGTAGGATGTACCTTCGGAAGGAAGAGGTTGCGATGCCTCCGGTTGCTCTGGTCTGTCCAACTCAGCTTGGATTTCGTCATCAGAACCTTGGGTGTGGCTCTGAGTTGGAGCAGCGGCAGCAGGAGGGGCAGTGAGGTCAAATAGCCAGTTGGTACGATCCTCTGGGTGCATCCGGGTGCGTGATGGAAGGATGATGCTTCATACGGTTTTGCCACGCACTACCGGGTGGTACTTGCCATCGGCTCTGAAACGGATGAGGTGAGAGGCTCTGCAGTGGTCGGTGTCGAGGAACACCGAGGGAATGGCATGGAGGTGCTGAAGGCGGTCACCGAGGTTCAGCCCAAGTGCAATGGCAGTGACAATCCCGCCAAAGTAAAATGGCTTAGAGCCACGGTTATAGTTGGCCTGAATGTGGGCCAGGAGGAACGGAGCGGCGTTGATGGGCTCGTTGTTGAAGACACAACGGAGAAAGAAGAGCTCTTTCGAGTTCACCTTATGGTTGCTATCCCAGGCGAAGATGGTGTTGCTCAATGCTCGGTGGAAATACCGGATGGTCGGGTTGTGGATATGCGTTGCGTGCAGAGAATCCCAACCATCGACATTGATGCCGGTTAACTGGTACCAGAGCGCGAAGGCTTCGTGCTGAAACTGGTCGGTGAGGCGGCGGTGAGCATTGTCGCCTCGAGGGAATTGTAAGATGGCGGCAATCTGGTTCTAGTTCACTTGATAGTTTGTTCCGAACATCCGGAAGCATGCGGCACCAGAGTGTTGGCTGAGGTCGCTGCTGGAAGTGACGTAGGTGAACGAACTTAGGAACTCGAGGGTGAGTTGTTCGTACGTCGGCAGTGGATTGGTGCAGAGGTTCCAGATGCCGGCTCTTTGAAGCATCCAAGTAACGCCGTCAAGGAGTCCGAGCTCCGTGAGCGATGGGATATGTGGATAGTGGGTCGGCTGTAGCGACCGTTGGTGGAAGGCGATATAGTTGGCTCGCTGTCTCTCTCCTGAGTCACCGTCGCTGAACACAATGTTGCTAAGGTATGGGGTTTCGTTGTTTCTCGCCATTGTTGGAGGATGGAGTTGGTTTTGTGGAGTGGAAAAATGTAACAGAAGTGTGGTAGGATGTTGAGATGGGAGTTGGAATATATGGAGCAAGGTGGGGAAAACGAAAATTGGGAGTGGGGTGTGAATTCTTGATGATTGGAAGTTGAAAGAAGATGAGTGGGAGAGAAAACGCAACCCCTGTTATATCAGATAACAGTTTTGGGCTCGTGACGGTCGTCACGTATCTGTGACGGTCGTCACCCGCGTGACGGTCGTCAGGCTCCTGTGACGATCGTCACACCAGCAAAATCTGCAGAACGCAGAATTTTGCTTTGGGGGTGCTCTTGCAATGATTTTTAGGCCTATAAATGATATGGCAATGTATTATATCGACCGATAAACAAGGAATAACGTAAAAATGGAATGAACGAATAAAGACTATAATTGAAATAACAAGTAATTAGAATAATTGTAATGTAATACATAGGAAAATTAACAATGCAAAAATCAAAATAATTGAAAACGGACGGAAAACAGAAAACTAAACTAAACTAAACTAAAACTAATATCTAGTCTTTTCGTGCCTTCAATTCATCGAACTTCCGTGCGTAGTAGTCGAGCTGGTCACAAACTAAGTCCATGAAGACTACGAGTTCGCTGTGTATGCCTGCGATGTCGTCTTTTACAGTAGTCAGAGCTGCGTCAACGTTGTCCAATCGGTGCAGAACAGTATCCATTTTGTTCGTGGTCTCCTCAGGAATGGGCTCAGGATAGGTGTTGTAATGAGGAGGAGTCGTAGGGTCTACTTCAGCTTCTGATACAACATCCTCATAGTACATATAATCGTGTGCTTCAGAGATGTGATCACTGTCGTACATATAGTTCTGTGGTGTTGATTGAGGTGAAAGAGGTCCCATAGCCTCATCCAATTCATAAAGCCAGTTGTCCTTGTTGTGGATACTTGTCATTTGATGATTAGGCAATGTGAATAGCTGGACAGGTTTTTCATTGATGAGGTACTCGTAAGGTCCAGGTCCTATAGTTCTTAAAATGCGCCTGTTAAAGCAGAACTAGATATTCATGGGTCGGATGGTGCCAAAACTAGTGCTTGCATTTAAGTGGAATCTAAGGCCAAGCTCGTGGGCAATCATTGTCACGAGGCCTCCTATTAGAATAGTTTATTGTGGGTCTTGAGTGAGGCGTCGGAAGGATCTCATCATGAAAGGTACTGCATTCACTGTACGGCCTTGAGAAGCACAAAACATGATAAATAGCTCTTCTTTAGATACTGCAGTAATATTTTCTTCTTTCCCGAAAAGGGTGTGAGCTAGTATCTTATGAAAGTATCTGAAAGCTGGGTTATGAATCTCATCATTATACATTCTGTCTTGTTCAGGGTGATAGTCGCCTGTGATTCTACCCCAGAATTGGTTGAGTTCAAAATCAAGATCATCATCTTCTGCACTGATGAACACATGCGGTCCGCTAGGAAATCCTAGGAGGTTAGCTAATGACATCCGGCTATGGGTTTGGTCCATTCCAAACATCCTAAAGGTGATCAGCTCTGTGTTGGATCCAGAACCATAGTTGGGTAAATACCTGAAGGAACTAAGGAATTCATAGGTGAGGTCCTTATAGGTAGCAAAACGGGTTTTCAAAGCAGTGTTCTCCCAACCTAGTTGATTGAACAGGTATTGGATGCTATCAGTGATTCCGAGTTTCTCCATGGTAGACTTATCATAATACATCGTTAAGGCTAGTTCTCTCTCAGTCAATGCTTCAAATCTTGCCTTTTGAGCTAGTCCTCGAAAATGAACCTTTGTGAAGTCGTACGCGGCCATACTCGCAGGTAAGTCGGAGAAAAACAGGAGGAAGGTTTTGAAGACTTTTAAAATCCTGAAAAGTTTAAAAGAAAAATTTGAAGTCAGGATTTTAAGAAAAGCGAAAGGCGGTAAAAACAAAAGATAAAAGAAGAATATAAAATAAAGATATGAAAATAAAAGAAAGTAAAAATAGTAGTAATTTTAAGTTTATAATTTTTGTTAAAGTTTCAAAGTAGAATTTTTAAATAAAAATGAAATACAGTAACGAGGAAAAATGCGGGAAAGTTGGGTTGCCTCCCAGTAAGCGCTGTTTTTAACGTATAAAGCCTGACGATAGCTTGGTGACAAGCTATTCGGGTGTTTGAGCTGGAAGCTCAAGCAATGCTATACTGCAAACTTGAGGGCTATTTTCGTTCTTATTATAATGTTTTAGACGTTGCCCGTTTATGATAAACGATGCATTCGTCTTATCGGTAATTTCAACAGCTCCACTCTGAAGTACTTTAGTCACTTCATAAGGTCCGGACCACCTAGATTTTAGTTTACCTGGGAAGAGTTTTAATCTTGAATTAAATAGCAGTACGATGTCTCCCACACTGAATTGTTTCTTGACCGAACGTTTATCATGCCATTTTTTAGTTCGTTCTTTGTAGATACGGGCATTTTCGTAAGCGTCTAATCGAAGTTCTTCTAATTCGTGTAAGTTCAAGATTCGCTTTTCTCCTGCCTCGGTGTAGTTGAAATTGAGTGTCTTAATGGCCCAGAAGGCCTTATGCTCTAATTCTACAGGGAGATGGCAGGATTTACCGTAAACTAATTTGTAGGGTGTAGTACCGATTGGTGTCTTAAAAGCGGTCCTATAAGCCCATAAAGCTTCATGTAGCTTTGATGACCAATCCTTCCTTGAGGTAGCGACAATCTTTTCTAATATCTGTTTTATTTCCATGTTCGAGACCTCTACTTGTCCACTAGTTTGCGGATGATAGGGTGTAGCTACTCGGTGTTGGACTCCATATTTAGAAAGAAGCTTATCAAATATTCGTGATATGAAGTGAGATCCGCCGTCACTAATGACGAGTCTGGGTACACCGAATCTAGGAAAGATTGTGTTTTTGAAGAGTTTGATTACTACTCGTGCGTCATTTGTTGGAGCAGCAATGGCTTCTATCCATTTAGATACATAGTCTACCGCGACGAGTATGTAGTTATTACCAAAAGAAGGTGGGAATGGTCCCATGAAATCTATTCCCCATACGTCAAAGATTTCTACCTCTAAGATTCCTTTCTGAGGCATTTCATCGCGTCGTGAGATGTTGCCAGTTCGTTGGTGTTGCTACTGCAAAAATCGGCGCCGGCTGAACAGAAGAGTCGCCACCGTGCGTTATTTATCCCACAGGAGGGAAAGGAATCGCTCGAAGTAAACCTCGCAAAAACGGGAAAAGGTATGGTCATCGCAACCAAAACCTGGGTTCGGGAGTCGGTTACGCAAGGGGAAGGTATTAGCACCCCTCACGTTCGTCGTACTCGACGGGATCCACGCTTGTTTTCGGGTATGGATTGTTATTCTATCTACTCTACAGGTCAAGGGTTAAAAGAAAATAAAATGACTCGGCAAAGTATCGCACTTTATGCCTACGTATTCCTGTCTGAAAAAAGAAATCAAAGTCAACGTAGTTCACCTACCTACGGGAAAGGAGGGGAAGGTTGCTCGCTAGGACATCGCATCCTATGCCTACGTACTTTCATACAGCATGAAAGATCAGAGCAAACGTAGTTCGGGCCACGTACGACACAAGTCTGTCTTGATTGTTTTTATTCCTTCTGAAAAAGGTTTTCCTGATTAGCAGTCCAAGCGGACAAAAATGACGTTTTGATGAGTTCACATTCTTTTACGGAAGAAGTGTCTTTTATTGTGTTTGAAATATTATTGTGTTTTTCTGTTTGTTTTGAGAAAGAAGAGACAGAACTCTAACCTATGGTTGAAAAGGGAATCAGACTAACCTAGTGTTATCATGCATGGGTTAAGACCTAGTGTCTATCATGCTCCTCTCTTGCACAGAGAGAAACAGAGATCCTAAGGGATAAACGGCAACAGAAACAATAGCCTATATACAATAAAGCAGTAAAATGCATGGATGCATCAATACAAGCGAGGCAAGGGAGTCCCACTCGACCTCGAACCTAGAAAACAATAGGCAAAAGTGAACAACATTCACTTTCAACCTAACAGGTTAAACAGCAAGCAATACAGTCAGGGAAATTCAATCAATACATCAAGAATTATAAACAGCAAAAATAAACAGCAAAAGCAGTCTTCATCAGCATCTGTCTTCAAGTCATCATCAACTATCCTCAAGCTTCAAGCCAACCTCAGTCTTTATCTTCACGGCCTTTAAGAAAGGTCTTTATCATCAGTCTGCAATGGCTTTTCTTCAAGTCTCAATCTCCTAGCTGAGGAACCAATCACAAGAATGAACTGGGGTGTTAATCAATTAGTTGACCACCAAAGGTGGCAAACAGACTGCTAACAACACATAGAATATTTCTCTCAAGAGTTCTATCTCTTAGACACTATCACCAAGCCTTCCAAAGGAAGGGGGTGAATGTCTTAGAGACTCTGCATCATAGAGAGGGATGGAGGCAAACAAGACCTTCCATGTTTGTGCATCAAATTTTCTACTCTAGAGCTCTGCCTAACTCCTAGATCCTATAACCTTCAACAGCTGCCAGTAAGAGATACTCCTCATCAACTCTGGAAGTTGGTCTTCATTCTCTTTGATCTCCAATGGGCTTCATCAGCACAGTCTTCAACTCAAACCCCAAGCCCCAAACAAGCCCAATACCCCACACAGTCAAATAATAACCCTAGAGAGGGCACACCACACAGTCAAGCAAATACAAGCAGTATACTGATAGTAATAGTAGAATAGGGGAAACCTAGTATTTCTAAGGGATCTATTATCTACCCATAATACCCCTATAGTCCCATACCCCAAAATTCAAACTACAACTCCTAAAAGAAATGATTTACTTCACCTATGTTATCTCTAAACCCTAGTTTTGGTTCTCCTAATCACACCTAAACAAATCATCTAAAGATTAATCCTAAAATTATGAATTAAATCCTATGAGGAAGCTAAAGTCCTAAGTTAATCACCCTAAAAATAATGGATCCAAAATGTAAAAGCATCTAACTAAACTAAAATCAACAATATCATGTATCAAACTAAATCACTTAAAAGGCTATTAAAATGAAAAATATACTAAAAATGCAAAAATAAAATGAAATGCTAATTTTATTATATGAAAATTTTCTTAACAAAATTATGAAAAAGATGCAAAAACAACCACTTAAAAATATGCAATTTTCTATTTGTTATGCTTTTTTAAAGAAATAAAAAAAATTGAAAGAAATTAATATGAACTAAATGGGCTGGGGTGCAATCAGTAATTAAAAGCATTGAAAAAAAACAATGGGCCCAGACTGGGGGGCGCGCATAGCAAGGCGCGTCTGGGCCCACCTACTCAGCAAACTCAAAAAGAAATAAAAAAACCAAAAGCGGTGCAAAGAGTAAAAATTTTAGTTATAATTGGAATGGGCCTGCGTTAAGGGGGTGGGATTAGTAACATTTGCTGAGCCCAGTCAGAACGATTAAATGAAATACAGCGTTGCTGCCTCATACTTCCCTCCAAATTCAACTTTAAACGTGAGCCACGCAATTAGATTGAGAGTCAAAGTCCAGCATGTGATCCAACGATCCTCCTTCATCTCCTACCTCTAGAAACCCTAAGTTCAGAAAAACCCTCTCCATGCATGAATCTTCCATCCCTCTGTTCTCCCTCGTTTGGCCATGGATTTTAAAACTTCAAAGACCAAAATTACACTACAATCTCCCAGGAATCCAACCATACTAATATTTTTCATTAAAACGCCCTAGGACTCCAAACCCGATAGGTAGAAATCTCTGGTTCCAAGAATTCTCACTGTGATCAACCCTAACAATTCTAGATTCTAATGGTACTAAGATGTTCTTCACGTTGCACTGGTCTCAGCATGCTAATGGATGTTGATTAAAACTCACTATATAACATTTTCTTGATCCTCAAAGATTCAACATCATGTTATCAAACCTCATGGAATCCTCTCAAACTCTTTGAATTCAATCATCTAACCTACCCTAACAGTTCTAACCCTAAAATTCTCCACTATGCTAACTAATCTATGCTAATTCGAAGAAAACACCAACCTGGTTTAGAGATGAAAACAGGTGTAGAATTCCTTGGATCCAAGGCTTGCAATGTTCTGGACTTGCTCAATACACTTGATTCTTGGTTCTGTATGCAATAGTTCTTGCTCACACCTCTTGGATCTTGCAATCACAATCTTCTTGAACTTTGGATGATGAAGTTGGTAGCACACGATTTCTTCCTCAATTCAACCAGATATTGATAGAAACTTGATCTCTGATGGATTTAGATGATGATAGGATCAAGAAGTATGGAAAATGATGAAGATTTGATAGAGTTCTTGTGTGTTTTGCAAAATGGAAGAATGAGATGAAACTTGGTATTTTGATCAAAATGAATCACCAACCCTTGAATGAAGCCACTCTATTCAATATATAGACACTCATAGAACACTCTAGAGCTTGGTAGAAACTTCTTGTGCACAATTCCCTTGGATTTTGGATATGTTACTTCCTTTGTAAGCCAACTAGCATAACTTCCAAATTTTGAACCAAACTCAAAAATCCACTTTTGCCAATGTTATTAAAACATTTTTTCCAATCAAAATGACCTATAATTTCATCCCATTTGGCCATGTTATGAAAAATCTCAATTTTAGGTCACTTTTATTCATTAAATTCCCTTTTTAAATGACCAAATTTGAAACCTTGAGCTATGAGCCTTTCCAAACTTTCATGATCACCTTTCTAGACTCAAAATGTCATTTGGAGCAAGTTTGATGTTGTGAAGTTTTTCATTTGAAGCTCCCTTGTATGATTTTTGGGCATAGGCTTGAAATAACCTGTAATTCTCAAATGACCAAAATACCCTTTTCTTGCCAAGACCATAAGTAGAGTTCCACAAATCAGATCAAGGCATACCATACCTTTCTAGAAATCTAAGACAATGAGGAACAACTCTTATGTTTACCAGAAATTCATTTGAAATCTCCTTGGGGGGTAAACGTTGCTTGGAAGACAAGTAACTTTCACAGACAAAATTTCAGATACCTCAGATGACCTGTAACTTGCAAGGACCATAACTTGAGTTCTATAAATCTCCTTGATGTCTTCCACCGCTCAAATTAAAGGTCTTGAGATCCTCTACAAGTTTCATGTTGGCCAAGGATCTATTTGAAGCTTTCATTTTGACTTATCTTGCTTGGAAGTTTGACCTAAATCAGGGGATTTTACACAGAAACCCTAATTTAGAAACCTCTCTTCTTCTTGATTTCTCTTGATTTCTTCTGGCCACAACACCACATCCTTATCTACATGTAAAATGATGAACCCCACATCTCTCAAATAGACCTTGATGCCTTTCAATCAGTCATTTGACCTAGGGTTGACCTAGGGTTGACCCAGATGAAACCCTAGTTGACTGTCTTCAACTGCAGCTCTTGTGATCACATCAATGATTGGTCTCACTTTCAAAATGTCTCTCCATGTCTCCCATGATGTCTATATACCCTCAATGCTCAATTCACAGCTCACAACTTCTTTGATGATCTTCAAATACCCTCAGATAGGAGATAGATCCACTGCTTGATCCACAGACTTCTCAGATTTCAATTTCTTTTTGATGACTTGGATAGGCCTGAATTTGAACAATAACCTCTTGATAGGCTCATAGAGATAAGAATAGTGCTTGGTCCCTTGTTGGATGACTTGCTATGCTATGCTATGCAAATGATTAGACTATGTACATGACTCTATATGCAAAGACTAATGCAATTGAAACATAAACCAAGTGAGGTAGGTTGAGCAAATTTTAGGGTGCAACAGCTTCCCCTATTCAAGCGACTTGGACCCGATTGGGTGAAGAGCGAACAGCCTTCAAACATTCGAGGTACGAGACGATTGAATACTAAGAACCCGAAAATTTGCCAACCGCAGAAATAAACTGCACTACTGCTTGGGGAACGACATCCATCAACTGAATCTGGTTGTTACGGCAACCACCTGATCCATTAGTGACCGTGCCGGGGATTACTTTCATCAGCCTGAAAAAGATTCTATCATCGCAGGGATAGATCTTTGTCCATGTCAGGACGCCTGTTTCGTCAATACGAAGAAATCTCAACTAAACTTGTCCATGTTAGGACTCCACCTGCCGTCAACCCGGGAAAATCTCGGCGACTTCGCTGGGGATGACTCGTCTGCATTTCATCAGCATGAGGGAATTCTATCAACATAGGAATGAATTGTCCACGTCAGGAATAAATCTCTTCCACGTTAGGAACATACTTTCCACGTTAGGAATAACCTGTCCACGTTAGGAATAACATCGTCCACGTTAGGAATACACTTTCCTCGTTAGGAATACATCTTTCCACGTAAGGAATCACATCTTTCCACGTAAGGAATAAATCTTTCCACTTAAGGAATACATCTTTCCACGTAAGGAATCACATCTTTCCACGTAAGGAATAAATCTTTCCACGTAAGGAATACATCTTTCCACGTAAGGAATCCATCTTTCCCCGTAAGGAATCCATCTTTCCACGTAAGGAATACATCTTTCCACGTAAGGAATCACATCTTTTCTTGATTTGTCCGCGTCAGGACTCACATCTCGTCTTGATTCGTCCACGTCAGGACTCACATCCTCGACCCGCTGAGGAAATAAAATTTGTCCACGTCAGGACTCACGCTTCGTCTTGATTTGTCCATGTCAGGACTCACATCTTCGACCTGCTGGGGAAATAAAACTTGTCCACGTCAGGACTCACGCTTCGCCAATCACGAAGAAAGATAAATTTGTCCACGTCAGGACTCACGTATCTTGTCATCATGAAGAACTATAAACTTGTCCCCGTCAGGACGCACGTTTCACCATTACGAAGAAAGATATCTGCTGGGAATAAATGGTCCACGTCAGGACACCACCACGAAGAGTAATCAATTTTGTCCATGTCAGGACTTCACATTCCATCAATACGGAGAAATCGAATATGTCCACGTTAGGACTAACACCTCTTATCAACCTGGGGAAATAACTCTGTCCACGTTAGGACACCCATTTCTCTAGCACGAAGAAATCCCGTCAATATAGGAATAAATTGTCCACGTCAGGACTCATATTTCGTCAACGCGAGGAACTCCTATCAATATAGGCAATAACATTTTGACAACTCCGGGGAAATACTCCTGTCAACCAGTAAGAAAATACTTCCGTCTGCTCCTATGGGAAGATACTCTGAATACGGTTTCTCTGCTTATCTCCACAGTAACTAACTCCATTGGTCCCAAACCACAAACCTTTTAGCACTGACGTGACAACGACTCTGAGGCGGACTCTACTGGGGATATTTGGAAACCAAACTACCGGACGCCTGTTCTGATAACCGGCGGCAGCCTCTGAAATTCTGATTCATGAAACCCTTTGATGCTGACGTAACAACAAATTTGAAGAAGATAATCCGTTAGTCGGACTAGAGAAACTTCTACAAGCAACTCTGGCGGGGAAAACGAAAGACATTTACACAAATAACTCTGCTCGGGGACAAGGAGAAATTTAACCCAATAACTCTGTGGGGAATAATGCCACAACCGACATTTTCGTTGAATATCTCATGCCGAGATCTTGAATGTTTGGTAATTCATTTGAACACGAGTTCTCTCCACCTGCAAGAGAAACAACATTTGGAAACAAAAGGTTCCAACCTGATTTATGTTTCAAAAATGCGTATGTTTGACAATGACGCAATGCTCCATTCGACATGGAAATGCTATGCGTTTTTATTTGATAGATGCAAGTATGACACTATATGCCGATGCAAATATGACACTATATGCTGATGCAAATACAGGCTCGAGCTGCTGGGATACAGAAACCGCTTCAGCAAAATGAATGCTGAAGACAACGCCAACTCTGCTGGGGGTAGCCAGATGCCACAGAATTATTCCAGCAAAATAAATGCTGGAAGAGTGAAGCCAACTCCGCTGAGGGATAATTGAATGCGCCAATCCCGATTGGACTTCTGCTGGGGAGTGAACGGGTATCACACGGTATTCCGACAAAATAAATGCCGGGACACACAACCAACTCTGTCGGGGAGAGTCTTCGAGTTCCACTGGGAGGAAAGAAAACACTTGCTGAAAAGAGACCTCCGCTGGGGACGAAACGATTCTCTTGGGGAAAATCAACTGACTCCGCTGGGGGAGAGATTAAATGACCCTACTGGGAAGGGTAGACTGACTAAGCACAGCTCACAAGTCGGAAATATTAATCTTCTGAGGCTAAACCACTCTGCCTGAGATGGGGGAATCCTTCTGGGGGACACCACACTGTCTGAATACAGCCTACAATCTTGGAATCGCCAAACCCTGCTGAGGATAAATGACTTTGCTAGAGAATGTCCTTTGAATAAGCTACGACTAACTGGGGAATTCGATCCTTCTTCAGCGAGGAACCATGCTATCTTGGAAGCGCGACCTGCATGGGGATCGAGTCTTTCGTTACGAGCTCCTGGTCAATACTGCAATCTTTGGACCGTCCACTTCATATGGCTATGAACCCTGCAACACTACAAACAAGACAAGACAAGTCTACGCAACCAAATCTATTCAGGTTAGCGTTTGTGACATTATTTTCAGTTAATTCAAAGTTTTAGCAATTATTGGCAAGGGCCAGCGACGTTATACACACGCTAGTTTCATTAAACCTAGGCGTTTATCATGTACAAAACAGTAAAGAACTAGCATCAAGTACTGAATAACATGTTTTATTGATTGGGCCCCTAAATGGGCAGAATTTTGTACACGGGATGTAACTCCTGAAAAGAGGAAGCTATGCGCAGCAAATATACAAGTATGCACAAGAAGCATAAATATATTGACAAATCAAATTTGTACACATGTCGGCAACGGGATGCAGACGAACATCACAAACTGATCCTCCTATGACTCGCCCGACTCTAATGCTTTCCCGGTATCCACACTTCCGAAGAGATTGTATCTGATAATCGACCCCTCAGGTATATTCTCCCACACCAATGCTCACTGCAGTATCAAATTCGGACCGCAGTCATTTGCTTTTCAAATCCCTAACTTTTGCGTGAACCGCCCTTTACAGGTTTTCAGTTCACCGGGATACCCTTTTTTGCCGAAGCCGCCCAGTGTAGGTTTTCAACTTCGCGGGTGTACATTTTTTTCACTTTTATCCCTAACTTTTTCCCGAACCTTTCATTCTGTTTTTGGTTCGCCGGGATGCCCCATTTTTGCCTGGACTCTCTTTTTTCTGTCCAGCGGGTCAATTTTAAGCAAAGTATTTTTTAACTGCGTCCGAATTCACAGGCGACGTAAAGTCTTCACCGTCCATGGTGGACAACAACAACGCTCCTCCTGAAAAGACTTTTCTGACAACGTATGGCCCTTCGTAGTTGGGGGTCCACTTGCCCCTGTGATCTGCCTGCGGCGGGAGAATCCTCTTTAGCACAAGGTCGCCCGTCTGAAAGCTCCGAGGATGTATCTTCTTATCATATGCTTTCTTCATTTGGCTCTGGTACAAACGACCGTATGCTAGAGAAGCTAACCTCTTCTCATCCATTAAACTCAGCTGGTTCAACCTGTCTTTCACCCATTCTGCCTCGTCTAGTTGGACGTCTCGTAGTACTCTCAGGGAAGGAATCTCAACTTCCAGTGGTAACACTGCTTCCATTCCATATACCAACGAGAATGGGGTTGCCCCGGTTGATGTGCGTACCGTCGTACGATAACCGTGCAAAGCGAAAGGTAGCATCTCATGCCAGTCCTTATAGGTCACCACCATCTTCTGAACGATCTTCTTTATATTCTTATTGGCCGCTTCAACAGCGTCATTCATCTTGGGTCGGTAAGGGGAGGAGTTGTGATGCTCGATCTTAAAATTCTGACAGAGCTCCTTCATCATTTTGTTATTCAGGTTTGAACCGTTGTCAGTGATTATCCGCTCGGGGATTCCATATCTGCAAATGATATCTTTCTTGATGAATCTGGCTACCACCTGCTTAGTCACATTTGCGTAAGACGCCGCTTCCACCCACTTGGTGAAATAGTCGATTGCTACTAGAATGAACCGGTGCCCGTTAGAAGCCGTCGGCTCGATCTTTCCAATCATATCGATTCCCCACATCGAGAATGGCCATGGCGATGACATCACATTCAGAGGACTCGGAGGCACATGGATCTTATCTGCATAGATTTGGAATTTGTGGCACTTCCTCGCAAACTTGAAACAATCAGTTTCCATAGTCAGCCAAAAATAACCTGCCCGCAGCAGCTTCCTCGTCATGGCATGCCCACCAGCATGCGTACCAAATGTACCCTCATGTATTTCCTCCATGAGCAGCTTCGCCTCTTTTTCGTCTACACAACGCAGTAGCACCAAGTCGTGATTTCTTCTGTATAAGACACCATCCGGATTCAAATAGAAATTATCCGCCAATCTCCTGAGAGTCTTCTGATCGTGACTGGATGCCCCAGCCGGATACTTTTTATTCTTCAGGAAATTAAGGATATCGAAATACCACGGTTTATCATCAGATGCTTCGTCAATGGCAAACACGAAGGCAGGTCTGTCAAGTCGAGAGATAACAATTCTGGGAGCCTCATTCCAGAAGTTGACTTTATACATGGAAGACAAAGTGGCCAGGGCGTCAGCCATCTGATTCTCCGCTCGCGGTACATGATGCAATTCAACCTTGTCAAAGAAAGGCAACAATCTCCTCACATAATTCATGTACGGTATCAAATTGGGCTGACGTGTCTCCCATTCCCCTTTTATTTGATTCACTACCAGAGCTGAGTCTCCGTATACGTCTAGATTTTTGATTCGCAAATCAATGGCTTCTTCAAGCCCCATGATACAAGCTTCGTATTCGGCTTCATTATTGGTAACTGGAAAGGTCAATCGGGCGGTAAACGGGATGTGCGACCCGTGTGGAGTGGTGATGATTGCCCCTATTCCGCTACCGTAGGCGTTCACAACTCCGTCAAAGATCAACTTCCATTTGGAACCCAATTCTGGTCCTTCGTCTGGCAACGGCTCTTCACAATCTTTCATCTTTAGGTACATGATATCCTCGTCAGGAAAATCAAACCTCATCGATTGGTAATCTTCAATAGGCTGCTCTGCCAAGTACTCAGACAATACGCTCCCCTTTATAGCCTTCTGCGAGACATACTGGATGTCGTATTCAGCCAAGACCATCTGCCAACGAGCAATTCTCCCCGATAACGCCTGCTTTTCGAATACATATTTGATAGGATCCATCTTCGAGATGAGCATGGTTATATGATTCAGCATGTATTGCCTCAAACGCTTGGCGGCCCAGGCCAGCGCACAACAAGTTTTTTCAAGCATTGAATATCGAGATTCACATTCAGTAAACTTCTTACTCAAGTAGTAGATCACATGCTCTTTTCTTCCTGTCTCGTCGTGTTGACCGAGAACACAACCCATGCTTCCCTCAAGAACTGTCAAATACATAATCAAGGGTCTTCCTGCCACTGGGGGTATCAAAATAGGAGGCTCCTGCAAATACTGCTTTATTTTATCGAACGCCTTTTGGCAATTTTCATTCCACGTTACCGCTTGGTCTTTTTTCAACAGCTTGAATAATGGTTCACACGTAGCCGTTAGGTGAGGTATGAACCGGGCGATGTAGTTCAACCTCCCTAAAAACCTGCGCACCTCTTTTTCTGTTTTAGGCGTCGGCATCTCTTGTATTGCTTTTATTTTTGCAGGATCAACCTCTATTCCTTTTTCGCTCACGATGAACCCCAGCAGTTTACCCGATCTCACCCCGAAGGTGCACTTGTTAGGGTTCAGTCTCAGCCTGAACTTCCTAAGCCTTTTGAATAACTTCAGCAGATTCACCAAATGCTCTTCCTCCGTCTGGGATTTGGCAATCATATCGTCAACATAAACTTCGATCTCTTTATGCATCATATCATGAAAAAGAGTCGTCATTGCACGCTGATACGTTGCCCCAACATTCTTCAATCCGAAGGGCATCACTTTATAACAAAATGTTCCCCAAGGTGTTATGAAGGTCGTCTTCTCCATGTCTTCTGGCGCCATTTTAATCTGATTATAGCCCGAGAAGCCATCCATGAAGGAGAATACGGAGAATTGAGCAGTGTTGTCAACTAGCACATCGATGTGAGGAAGCGAAAAATCATCTTTCGGGCTCGCTTTATTCAAATCACGGTAATCTACGCACATTCTCACTTTACCGTCTTTCTTTGGTACTGGTACAATATTAGCGACTCATGAGGGATATTTTGTAACAGCTAGGAAACCAGCATCCCACTGCTTTTGAACCTCCTCCTTAATTTTCACTGCCATATCAGGTCTAGTTCTGCGAAGCTTCTGCTTGACCGGCAGGCATTCTTCTTTTAACGGCAGACGGTGCACAACCATATCTGTATCAAGCCCAGGCATGTCTTCATATGACCAAGTGAACACATCATTATACTCTCTGAGCATTTCAACCAGTCTTCGCTTGATGTCGTTCTGCAGCGCGGCTCCTATACGGATGTTCTTTTCAACCCCTTCCGACCCCAGGTTAATAATTTCGATGACCTCCTCATGAGGCAGAATGACTCGTTCTTCTTGCTTCGCCAACCAAGACAATTCTTCGGGAATGTCGCCATCTTCAACAATCTCTTCTTCGGCCTGAAATACCGGGTGCTCAAAGTCGAGACGAGTCATAGGTGGTTCAATGATGTCATCTGAAAATGTTATCCTGCAAAAGGAATGGTTAAATGCTTCAAAATGCGTATAAAGCGAATAACCACGTTGCCATTTTATTGTAAAACACAAAACAGGAAAAACAGAGATCACAATATTTGTACATGAAAAAACGCCTTTTATTTAATGATTAAACACGCAATGTATATAACAACACAACCCTAAGCAAAATCATGATGCCCCAGGCAAGACATCAGATTGTTCAACAATTAAAAAAACAAAGCATTACTGTTTAAGAGTCACAGGAACAATCTCCTGAATAGACCAATTGCATAATCCTTGTCCTGGCACGCTCGGCTGAATCCAGGCGTCCATGTCGCAATCACTGTCTCCTTCCTCGGAATCTGAAACAGCGTTGATGGTCTCGTGACACACTCCACTAGCGGTGATAGTTATTGGTCCTCTGAAACGGGGTGCCCCCACAGCAGGTGTTGATGACGACAGTTGATATCCCAGCCCAAATCAGTCCATCTTCACAGGAATATCCAGCACCTTACCCCAGCCCTTTGTCTCACCTGTCTCCACTAGAGCTTGAGCCTCCTTATATGACGAGACGGCTACCTCTGGCGCTTTACTCGGCCCGGGACCTTTGTCTTTGATGCGCAACCCTTCAAATGCCTGACAGGGTGTTTCATGAATCTCGCCGTCGACCTCTACATATTTGAATGATGACAGATGGCTGACCAATATATCTTCTTCTCCACAGACCGTGACTACACTGTCCCCTACCGTGTATTTCAACTTTTGATGCAAGGTAGATGTGACTGCCCCAGCTCCATGGATCCAGGGTCGTCCGAGAAGGCAGCTGTATGCTGGCTGGATGTCCATAATATAAAATTCAGTCGCGAAAACCTCTGGCCCTACCTGTAGAGGTAATGTTATGGATCCAAAAACTGTTCTTCGTGTACCATCGAATGCCCTGACCACCAAGTCACTGGGCGTACACAGGATTCCTCTGACATCTAATTTCATCATCGCCTTCTTGGGCAGCACGTTTAAGGACGATCCGGTATCAACCAGCACGTGAGACATGACTGATCCTCTACACTCAACAGAGACGTGCAACGCCATATTATGCTCTCTCCCCTTCGGGGTCAAATCAAAGTCGGTAAATCCCAGGCTATGGCCTGCGTTCACATGCGCCAACACCCCCTCCAGCTGATTCACGAAAACATCTTGGGGCACGAAGGAAGTATCCAGGACTTTCAACAATGCATTTCTGTGAGCTTCAGAACACAATAGCAACGACAGTATGGATATCTTTGACGACGTCTGTTGCAGATGCTCAACAATCTTATAATCACTTTTACGAATCAAGCGCACGAACTCTTCCACATCCTTCGATGCCGTTTCTTTTTCGTTCCCCTGCACTGGGACATTCTCAATCATCTTTCCTTTTCCCTTCGCCAGTCGTTCAGCCTCTACCTCAGGCGATATGAAGATTCTCCCACTTCTCGTCATACCTCCGGTACCGACAACGTTATCTACAGTCTCAACTGGCTGCTTATTAACATCAATTTTCACCCCATCACAGTATACCTCCAACCCATAAGTCCAGGGGACTGCTTTAGTGCTCTCATAAGGGATTGGCCCTGCCTTGGTGATAGTGATCGGCGGTCGCTTGGCCGGTGCCGTTATGGTTATCGTTTTCCGGGGAATCGTTACAGTAGCCACATCACTTTGCTTGTCTGCTAATACCTCTGCAGGTTCTTCAACTGCCGCTCGGTCAAATTGCAATGTGCCTCCATCTATTAAAGCCTGAATGCCTTTCTTCAATTCATCATAACCCCCAGCTTGGGTCCAACACTCTAAGCAATACTCGTCGCAACCTGGATACACACCCCCTTACAATAATCTGCTCTTTATCTCGCACAACAGCGTCTTTAGGTCGTCGACATTCATAATCAAGTTTAAACCCTCCTCGGTCAAAATGGCGTTTGCCCCATGGTTGGGCATGGGCTTTTGCACTATATTCGGACCCGCCGTTCCAAAATTGATAGCCTTACTATCCAATAGATCCTGCACTACATGCTTAAACGCGTGGCAACCCTCTACATCGTGGCCAGGAGCCCCGGAGTGGAATTCACAGTGCCTACTTGCATCATAACCATACGGAGGAGTGCCTGTTATTGGCGCCAGAGTTCTCTTTTCCACCAAGTTCAAACCCAGTAGTGTCTGTAGCAAATCTGCATACGTTGAAGGAGGCTTTTCAAACACCCTCCTTGGTTTGCCCCCCTGGAATCTGCGCTGGGCGGGCTGTGCCCCCTGCTGTGGCTGCTGTTGCTGTTGTTGTTGTATTGGTTGTTGCTGAAACAGAATAGTAACGCTTGCCACCTGCTGCGGCTGATTGTACTGGTTTCTACCTCTGCCCCGGCCTCGGCCTCGGCCCCCAAACACTGCGCTTGCCTCACCTTGACGGCGCCCACCAAAAGCCCTTCTGTTGCTGCCAGCTGAGGTAGATTCCTCAGCTTGGAACCTTCCCTGCTTAATGTTGCTTTCAATCTTCTCTCCCATCAGGATTAAGTTTGAGAAACTGCCCAAAGAAGTGTGAAACAACTTGTCATAAAACATACCAGTGAATGTTCCTATGAACATATCATTCATTTCCTTGTCTTCCAAAGGAGGATGAACCCGGGCAGCCATGTCGCGCCATCTCTGCGCATACTCTTTGAAGCTCTCGCCCTTCTTCTGGGACAACCCCTGCAATTGGACCCGGTTGGGTGCCAAGTCACTATTGTACTTATAGTGAGCCACAAAGGCTTCAGCCAGCTGCTTCCATGTCTTTATATGAGTTGGTTCCAATCCCATATACCACTCAAGGGAAGGACCAGACAAGCTATCTTGAAAGAAATGCATTAGCATCCTCTCATCGTTTGAATACGCCGACATCCTTCTGTAATATGACCGCACATGCACCTTTGGACAGGTGTCCCCCTTATACTTGTCGAATGTGGGAGCTTTGAATTTGATTGGCACCCTCAGGTCAGGTACCAGACCCATTGTTGACATATCTAAGCCAACAACACTTTGATTTACGACCCCCTTCATCTGCTCCTCGAGCATCCTGATTCTCTGAGAGTCGTCGATAGGACCTTCAAAACCTCCACCGGAGAAAGCATCCTCTTGCTGATCTTCTTGCCACATACCATTCCCAGCTCCGTATCCATCGTATCCGTTGTTACGGCCAACTCTGGTCTGATTCATTACCGGGCCTCGCCCCCTGATACCGTATCCCAGAGCAACTCCAGCAGGTCCAAAAGCCATTAACCCAGCGCCATTTCCATTTCCGAATCCACCATAACCCTGATTAGTCATACCATATCCGTCCTGCCCGAAGCCTTGAGCATTGAAGCCGTACTTCCCAGTATTATCGAACCCCTGGTCATTAAAGCCGAATCCAGTATTACCGAAGCCATTGCCTCCCATATTATCACCCAGGTTGACATCTCCGAGCCCAACGTTGTTGACGACAGTCTCGTTCCCAATTCCAACGTTACCATTCCCGGCAGCAGCGCCGTTGTTCACATTGACAGCAGGCATGTTGACTACAGGTGGAGCCACTGGTGTGGGAGTACCATCCCCGTGAATAGTGTCGACTCGCACAGACTGATGTTCCTCATTTCCGTGCCCAACATTTCTTACCAACAGAGGCTGCACCAAAGCTTGCAAATTCTCCTGTCCTTTCGTAATGGTCTCCATTGTCTACATGAAGAGCGCCAGCTTCTCACGCATGTCTTGCATTTCGTTCTGCATTTGATCCATAATTCTTCGGCAGTTGGTACGAGTGGAGTATCGGTGCGGGCGCTGATCTTCAATCCTGAAAAGACCTGGTACAGAGCAAGAAATAAGATACCGTTCTATAATCACCTGTAATGCAATATGAATGGGAATGCAATGCAATATGTGTCTGTGCATTAGGGAATGTCATTCCCCGATTCTAGTGCGAATGTGCCAGTGCAGTAATAGTGCTAGCAATACGGTGATCGGAGCCGACTCATAGAAAACACCTCATATATTGCAGAGAAATCCATTAAGCCAAGAATACAATATCACTGAGTGTACAAAAAGGCATGACCTCAACCAACAATCCTGGTGATGGTCAGCGCTATGCAAATAAAGCATATACGTTAATACATGAAATGGTCAAGTACACTCATAGGCCTGGTACTCTTCTAGTAACTTCTTAGTCTCTGGATGACTCGGTCGGGTAAGCAGACCCTTAACAAGTTGATTTCTTCACTTGAGAACACGTCGCACGTCACCAGCGGTTTCCTCCCATGCCCCTTCTCCGAAGCGATCTTCTAGCTTCCGCTTCTGAGACACAGCTTCGTTCTTGCCTTCAATGGCCTTGTTCAATGCATTCTGGAGACTATATCTGGTCATCACCTCTTCTTCGTACTTCTTAATGCTAGCCTTCAACTGCTCTTCGAGTTCAGAAATTTGCTGCTTCAATTTGTCTTCCCTCTTTTTGTTGTTGGTTAGCGTAGCATTCCACGTCTTGTTACAAGAAGAGATTCCCCGGTGGGCGGCATCGAGTGCTTTCTTTTTGGACTCCAACATGTCATGAGAGCTTCTGAACTCTTTACCCAGACGTTCACGCTTCTTTTTCTCTTCAGTCAACTCAGCACCTAGCCTGTTTACTAACTCGATCTGCTGTTGGAAAGAATGAACAACCTTGTTCTTCTCACTACGCATCTGAGCCAGTTCCTTTTCTAACTCTTCATTAATCTTCATCAAGGCTTCTTTTTCTTTTACAACTTGTTCGTAGACCTCTATAGTAACAGTGGTTGGTTCTTCCACCGGAATATGAACAGGGACTGGTGCAGCTGGAAATGGCATCAGCAACCGTCTTGCTCTCTCCTGGATCCAAACTTCGTAGGGTGCATAAGCCTGACAATCATTCTTCCCCAACAGTGGTTTCCCTTTTCTGTTAATACGCATCCATGCGTGCTGAAGCTTGGCTAATAACTCTCCATTCAAATCACCTGTGAAGTACAGAGATTCCTGTACTTCCTCCTCCTGAGGTGGGTTCTTCAACGCGTATCCAAACTGGCGAACGAACAAAGATGGGTTGTAATTGATACACCCTTTTCTTCCTATCAACGGAACATTAGGGTACCCAGAACAACTGAAAATAAGCTCAGACCCCAGCAAGTCTCGGTCAAACCACTCAATGTCTTCAGAAGATAGTCTCATCAGGCGCTCTGGCCAGTCAGCTGTAGTTGCACTATCCACAAAAGGTCCCTTCAGGGGAAGATGGCTCTTAAACCACATGTACAGCAAAGGCACGCAACAAGAGACGTTCTTGCCTCTCCTGTTCTCATTTCTGTAGTGCATCGAATGGTAGAAGTCCCCGATCAATGTGGGTACCGGGTTGCCAGCAGCAAACAAATGAAATGCATCCATGTCCACGAAGTTCGGGAAATTGGGAAACAACACTATCCCATAAATGCACAGAGCCAAAACAGCGTTAAAGACCACCCAACATCCATTCTTGGCGTATTCTTGAGCCTTACCAATCAGAAACTGGAGAGAGAAACCCGGAACCCCGCGCTAAGAAGTCATCAACAGCTCAGAAGCATTCATGTGCAAGGCCTTAGCTAAGTCCTCCAACTTGGGCTCAGCGGCAGAGTGAACAAAGGGAACCTTATTCTGTACTAGCAGCTCAGTAAACTCTACATACTCTTCAATGGTAGGCCCCAAAATAAAGTCAGCAAACATGAAACATCTCAATGCAGGGTCATAGAATTGCATCAGTGTGTACAGCCCATTCAGTTCATCATCAGTGGGTTTGCGAACCAATCTCAACAGCCGTCCGTAACTCTGTCTGAAGCTTCTACGAACATCCTCATCAGCAAGAGAAATCAGACCCAGGATGGGAGTAATATCAAGAATGGGTAACTTGTAGGCAACTGTCATCCTCAAACCAGCCATGATCAATACTCAGAAGTCCAGACACTAGAACCAGGGAATATGCAAATGCACCTGCAGCACATACACACGTTAATGGAATGCAATGATAATGGTTATGCAAGCAATGCAATGCAAATAACATGCAACAGGGACCAAATGCCATAGCTGAGAAGCCTGGACCATATCAAAATTCTCAGATAGACCCTCCAGAATTCCTCAAACCCTGGTCTTAGATAGACCCAATACAAAGCTCCAACACTGGTCTCTGATAGACCCCACAACATAACTCTGACTGGTCTCTGATAGACCTCATATCATAACTCCAACTGGTCTCTGACAGACCTCATGACATAACTCTGACTGGTCTCTGACAGACCTCATGACATAACTCTGACTGGTCTCTGATAGACCTCCAATCATGACTCCAACTGGTCTCTAACAGACCTCATAACTATCCATAAATACCCAGGATCTCAGATCAAGAAATAACCGGTATCTGAAGGTCTAGTTACCTGCATAACCCCAAAACCCTCTCACAGGTAGGTGTCCTAGTAACTGACAAAAGTATGGCATCCTATGCGGTCGTCGGCGTCACAGACTTTCAGGGTTGATGATACGATTCCCAGAAGGAGTGGCATCATCAAATCCTGAAGAGGCCTCACTTAGCCAACTTCCAAATGATCGGTTCCCAGAGTCGACAATCCAACTAACCAGCAACCCGAGCCACCCAAAGGGCAGGACAGGAGGCCAACCAGAAGAACCTCGTCTGAGTGTGGATTTCGTGGGACACTAGGACATGCAAAGCACGTGCGCGCCCACTAATTTCCACTCTAATTCTAGGTGCACTCAAGCCCAGGTCCGGCTTATCTCTCAATCATGGAACACCCGTCACACCCCAATACAACAATAATAACAATGATATAATGCTGAAAGTAAATGGCAGAAATATAAATCCATACAACATCCTCGACGGGAAAACAAGCGCTAGGATTGACTCTCTTGAGGGACGTTGGATCCCAAATGCATAAGGAGCTATCGCAGTCCTTAGCAGCCAGGTGACATTGGATCCCCAGCAGAGTCGCCAGCTGTTGCTACTGCGAAAATTGGCGCCGGCTGAACAGAAGAGTCGCCACCGTGCGTTATTTATCCCACAGGAGGGAAAGGAATCGCTCGAAGTAAACCTCGCAAAAACGGGAAAAGGTATGGTCATCGCAACCAAAACCTGGGTTCGGGAGTCGGTTACGCAAGGGGAAGGTATTAGCACCCCTCACGTCCGTCGTACTCGACGGGATCCACGCTTGTTTTCGGGTATGGATTGTTATTCTATCTACTCTACAGGTCAAGGGTTAAAAGAAAATAAAATGACTCGGCAAAGTATCGCACTTTATGCCTACGTATTCCCGTCTGGAACGAGAAATCAGAGTCAACGTAGTTCACCTACCTACGGGAAAGGAGGGGAAGGTTGCTCGCTAGGACATCGCATCCTATGCCTACGTACTTTCATACAACATGAAAGATCAGAGCAAACGTAGTTCGGGCCACGTACGACACAAGTCTGTCTTGATTGTTTTTATTCCTTCTGAAAAAGGTTTTCCTGATTAGCAGTCCAAGCGGACAAAAATGACGTTTTGATGAGTTCACATTCTTTTACGGAAGAAGTGTCTTTTATTGTGTTTGAAATATTATTGTGTTTTTCTGTTTGTTTTGAGAAAGAAGAGACAGAACTCTAACCTATGGTTGAAAAGGGAATCAGACTAACCTAGTGTTATCATGCATGGGTTAAGACCTAGTGTCTATCATGCTCCTCTCTTGCACAGAGAGAAACAGAGATCCTAAGGGATAAACGACAACAGAAACAATAGCCTATATACAATAAAGCAGTAAAATGCATGGATGCAGCAATACAAGCGAGGCAAGGGAGTCCCACTCGACCTCGAACCTAGAAAACAATAGGAAAAAGTGAACAACATTCACTTTCAACCTAACAGGTTAAACAGCAAGCAATACAGTCAGGGAAATTCAATCAATACATCAACAATTATAAACAGCAAAAATAAACAGCAAAAGCAGTCTTCATCAGCATCTGTCTTCAAGTCATCATCAACTATCCTCAAGCTTCAAGCCAGCCTCAGTCTTTATCTTCACGGCCTTTAAGCAAGGTCTTTATCATCAGTCTGCAATGGCTTTTCTTCAAGTCTCAATCTCCTAGCTGAGGAACCAATCACAAGAATGAACTGGGGTGTTAAGCAATTAGTTGACTACCAAAGGTGGCAAACAGACTGCTAACAACACATAGAATATTTCTCTCAAGAGTTCTATCTCTTAGACACTATCACCAAGCCTTCCAAAGGAAGGGGGTGAATGTCTTAGAGAGACTCTGCATCATAGAGAGGGATGGAGGCAAACAAGACCTTCCATGTTTGTGCATCAAATTTTCTACTCTAGAGCTCTGCCTAACTCCTAGATCCTATAACCTTCAATAGCTGCCAGCAAGAGATACTCCTCATCAACTTTGGAAGTTGGTCTTCATTCTCTTTGATCTCCAACGAGCTTCATCAGCACAGTCTTCAGCTCAAACCCCAAGTCCCAAACAAGCCCAATACCCCACACAGTCAAATAATAACCCTAGAGAGGGCACACCACACAGTCAAGCAAATACAAGCAGTATACTGATAGTAATAGTAGAATAGGGGAAACCTAGTATTTCTAAGGGATCTATTATCTACCCATAATACCCCTATAGTCCCATACCCCAAAATTCAAACTACAACTCCTAAAAGAAATGATTTACTTCACCTATGTTATCTCTAAACCCTAGTTTTGGTTCTCCTAATCACACCTAAACAAATCATCTAAAGATTAATCCTAAAATTATGAATTAAATCCTATGAGGAAGCTAAAGTCCTAAGTTAATCACCCTAAAAAGAATGGATCCAAAATGTAAAAGCATCTAACTAAACTAAAATCAACAATATCATGTATCAAACTAAATCACTTAAAAGGCTATTAAAATGAAAAATATACTAAAAATGCAAAAATAAAATGAAATGCTAATTTTATTATTTGAAAATTTTCTTAACAGAATTATGAAAAAGATGCAAAAACAACCACTTAAAAATATGCAATTTTCTATTTGTTATGATTTTTTAAAGAAATAAAAAAAATTGAAAGAAATTAATATGAACTAAATGGGCTGGGGTGCAATCAGTAATTAAAAGCATTGAAAAAAACAATGGGCCCAGACTGGGGGGCGCGCATAGCAAGGCACGTCTGGGCCCAGCTACTCAGCAAACTCAAAAAGAAATAAAAAAACCAAAAGCGGTGCAAAGAGTAAAAATTTTAGTTATAATTGGAATGGGCCTGCGTTGAGGGGGTGGGATTAGTAACATTTGCTGAGCCCAGTCAGAACGATTAAATGAAACGCAGCGTTGCTGCCTCATACTTCCCTCCAAATTCAACTTTAAACGTGAGCCACACGATTGGATTGAGAGTCAAAGTCCAGCATGTGATCCAACGATCCTCCTTCATCTCCTACCTCTAGAAACCCTAAGTTCAGAAAAACCCTCTCCATGCATGAATCTTCCATCCCTCTGTTCTCCCTCGTTTGGCCATGGATTTTAAAACTTCAAAGACCAAAATTACACTACAATCTCCCAGGAATCCAGCCATACTAATATTTTTCATTAAAACGCCCTAGGACTCCAAACCCGATAGGTAGAAATATCTGGTTCCAAGAATTCTCACTGTGATCAACCCTAACAATTCTAGATTCTAATGGTACTAAGATGTTCTTCACGTTGCACTGGTCTCAGCATGCTAATGGATGTTGATTAAAACTCACTATATAACATTTTCTTGATCCTCAAAGATTCAACATCATGTTATCAAACCTCATGGAATCCTCTCAAACTCTTTGAATTCAATCATCTAACCTACCCTAACAGTTCTAACCCTAAAATTCTCCACTATGCTAACTAATCTATGCTAATTCGAAGAAAACACCAACCTGGTTTAGAGATGAAACAGGTGTAGAATTCCTTGGATCCAAGGCTTGCAATGTTCTGGACTTGCTCAATACACTTGATTCTTGGTTCTGTATGCAATAGTTCTTGCTCACACCTCTTGGATCTTGCAATCACAATCTTCTTGCACTTTGGATGATGAAGTTGATAGCACACTATTTCTTCCTCAATTCAACTAGATATTGATAGAAACTTGATCTCTGATGGATTTAGATGATGATAGGATCAAGAAGTATGGAAAATGATGAAGATTTGATAGAGTTCTTGTGTGTTTTGCAAAATGGAAGAATGAGATGAAACTTGGTATTTTGATCAAAATGAATCACCAACCCTTGAATGAAGCCACTCTATTCAATATATAGACACTCATAGAACACTCTAGAACTTGGTAGAAACTTCTTGTGCACAATTCCCTTGGATTTTGGATATGTTACTTCCTTTGTAAGCCAACTAGCATAACTTCCAAATTTTGAACCAAACTCAAAAATCCACTTTTGCCAATGTTCTTAAAACATTTTTTCCAATCAAAATGACCTATAATTTCATCCCATTTGGCCATGTTATGAAAAATCTCAATTTTAGGTCACTTTTATTCATTAAATTCCCTTTTTAAATGACCAAATTTGAAACCTTGAGCTATGAGCCTTTCCAAACTTTCATGATCACTTTTCTAGACTCAAAATGTCATTTGGAGCAAGTTTTATGTTGTGAAGTTTTTCATTTGAAGCTCCCTTGTATGATTTTTGGGCATAGGCTTGAAATAACCTGTAATTCTCAAATGACCAAAATACCCTTTGCTTGCCAAGACCATAAGTAGAGTTCCACAAATCAGATGAAGGCATACCATACCTTTATAGAAAGCTAAGACAATGAGGAACAACTCTTATGTTTACCAGAAATTCATTTGAAATCTCCTTGGGGGGTAAACGTTGCTTGGAAGACAAGTAACTTTCACAGACAAAATTTCAGATACCTCAGATGACCTGTAACTTGCAAGGACCATAACTTGAGTTCTATAAATCTCCTTGATGTATTCCACCACTAAAATTAAAGGTCTTGAGATCCTCTACAAGTTTCATGTTGGCCAAGGATCTATTTGAAGCTTGCATTTTGACTTATCTTGCTTGGAAGTTTGACCTAAATCAGGGGATTTTACACAGAAACCCTAATTTAGAAACCTCTCTTCTTCTTGATTTCTCTTGATTTCTTCTGGCCACAACACCACATCCTTATCTACATGTCAAATGATGAACCCCACATCTCTCAAATAGACCTTGATGCCTTTCAATCAGTCATTTGACCTAGGGTTGACCTAGGGTTGACCCAGATGAAACCCTAGTTGACTGTCTTCAACTGCAGCTCTTGTGATCACATCAATGATTGTTCTCACTTTCAAAATGGCTCTCCATGTCTCCCATGATGTCTATATACCCTCAATGCTCAATTTACAGCTCACAACTTCTTTGATGATCTTCAAATACCCTCAGATAGGAGATAGATCCACTGCTTGATCCACAGACTTCTCAGATTTCAATTTCTTTTTGATGACTTGGATAGGCCTGAATTTGAACAATAACCTCTTGATAGGCTCATAGAGATAAGAATAGTGCTTGGTCCCTTGTTGGATGACTTGCTATGCTATGCTATGCAAATGATTAAACTATGTACATGACTCTATATGCAAAGGCTAATGCAATTGAAACATAAACCAAGTGAGGTAGGTTGAGCAAATTTTAGGGTGCAACAGTTGGCATCGATCACATTTTAGCACAACGATGTGAACGTCTTTCCAGAGGTTAGGCCAGAATAAGCCGACTTGGAGAATCTTAGCGCACGTCTTGAATGTACTAGCATGACCACCATATGGTGCTGAATGGCATTGGGAAATGATATTTTCTATTTCTTCCTCTGGGACACAGCGACGGTATATGTTGTCGGCCCCTCTCTTGAAGAGTAGAGGTTCGTCCCAATAATAGTGTTTCAGATCGTAGAAGAATTTCTTCTTTTGCTGATAAGTGAGATCCGGTGGAAGCACGCCTGCAACTAGGTAATTAACGATGTCAACATACCAAGGTAATGTGACTTGGGCATAGACGGCTTCTACGGCTTTTTCGAATTCTAGATCTTCCGAGATTGAGTTAGGCATGTCACTTTCTAATTTGGCTATCAGATGTTCGTACGGGAAATCGTCATTTATCGGTACTGGTTCATGTTTGATGCCTTCTATTCGGGATAAGTGATCTGCAATAACGTTCTCGGTTCCTTTCTTATCTTTGATTTCTAAGTCAAACTCTTGTAATAACAGGATCCATCTCAATAATCTTGGTTTGGCATCTTTTTTGCTTATTAGGTACCTAATGGCAGCGTGGTCTGTGTATATGATAATTTTTGCTCCTACTAAGTAAGAACGGAATTTGTCAAGCGCAAATATAACTGTTAGAAGTTCCTTTTCTGTTGTGGCGTAGTTCATTTGGGCAGGATCTAAAGTTCTACTGGCATAGTAGATGGCATGGAGTTTCTTGTCCTTCCTTTGTCCTAGAACTGCGCCTACGACATAATCACTCGCATCGCACATGATTTCGAACGGTAGTCGCCAATCGGGTGGTTGCATAATCGGTGCGGTGATAAGGGCTGATTTTAATGTTTCGAATGCTTTTAGACAGTCGTCGTCGAAGACGAACTCAACATCTTTCATCAGCAGGCCGGTCAAAGGTTTTGTGATTTTTGAAAAATCTTTTATAAATCTTCGGTAGAAACCGACACGTCCTAGAAAACTCCGTATTTCTCGTACGGATTTTGGAGGTTGGAGATCTTTTATAATCTCTATTTTTTCTTTGTCGACCTCAATTCCTTTATTTGATATGACATGTCCTAGAACTATTCCTTGTCGGACCATAAAATGGCATTTTTCCCAATTTAGGACGAAGTTCACTTTTACACAACATTCTAATACCATTTCTAAGTTTTGTAGGCATCCTTCGAAACTTTGTCCACATACCGAGAAATCGTCCATAAATACTTCCATGATGTCGTCTATGAAATCTGCGAAGATTGCCATCATGCATCTTTGGAAGGTTATTGGAGCATTACAAAGTCCGAACGACATTCGGCGGTAAGCAAAAGTACCATAAGGACAGGTGAATGTAGTCTTTTCTTGGTCATCAGGATGAATGGGAATTTGGAAAAATCCTGAATAGCCATCTAGATAGCAGAAATATGAATGTTTGGCTAATCTTTCCAACATTTGGTCTATGAAGGGTAACGGGAAGTGATCTTTTCGTGTGGCATTGTTAAGCTTCCTATAATCAATGAACATCCTGCTTCCAGTCACGACTCTTTTTGTTATTGATTCACCTTTTTCGTTTTTAACTACTGTGACTCCTCCTTTCTTTGGTACGATATGAACTGGGCTAACCCATTCACTATCGGAGATTGGATAGATGATTCCTGCGTCTAACAATTTCTTTACTTCATCTCTGACTACAGTGCTTAGGATGGGGTTCAGTCTTCTCTGATGCTCTCTAGAGGTTTTAGAGTCTTCCTCTATTGTAATTCGATGCATACAGATCGAAGGGCTTATACCTTTTAGATCGCTTATGTTATAGCCTAACGCGGTGGGGTACTTCTTTAGGACTTCTAATAGTTTTTCGGTTTCTGGTTGTCTTAAGTCGGCGTTGACTATCACTGGTATTTTTAGTTCATCGTCTAGGAATTCATATCTAAGGTTTTTGGGTAGTGTTTTAAGTTCTAAAGATGGGTTCTTCGGACCTGGCATATGGTTTGGGGTCAGTGCTAAGCTTTCGCTTAGGCTGTCGTCTTTATACGGTCTACGCCAATCATCGTCTTCAGAAATATCGGGTATTTGAATCTTTATTATTTCTGAATACGCGGTCTCTTCATTTTCAAGTTCTCTTATGCATTCGTCAATTTCATCTATTAAATAGCAGGTATCGTCTATGGCTGGTGCTTGTAAGAACTTGGTGAGAATGAACTCTATCTTTTCTTCTCCTACTTCGAATGTTAGCCTTCCTTTCTTCACGTCTATAATAGCTCCGGCTGTAGCTAGGAACGGTCTTCCTAGGATAATTGGGGTAACAGAGTCCTCTTTGATGTCCATGATTATGAAGTCGGTTGGGATGTAGGATTGTCCTATGCGTACTGGAACATTTTCCAGTATTCCGACGGGGTATTTTACTGATTGGTCAGCTAATTGTACGGACATTTTGGTTGGTCTTAGGTCTCCCATATTCAACTTTTTGCATATATATAAAGGCATAACACTGATACTGGCTCCTAAATCGCATAGAGCTTTGTCTATCACGAACTTTCCTATGACGCAGGGTATGGAGAAACTACCTGGGTCTTTTAATTTAGGAGGCATGCGGTTTTGAATAATAGCGCTACACTCTGCAGTAAGTGTAACTGTTTCGTTATCCTCGATCTTTCTCTTATTTGACAGGATTTCTTTGAGAAATTTAGCGTATGACGGCATTTGAGTTATTTCTTTTGTAAAAGGAATAGTGATATTCAATTGTTTTAGGAGCTCTACAAATTTCTTAAACTGTCCTGAAGTTTTAGAGTTTATTAATCTTTGAGGGTAAGGGATAGGTGGTTTATATGGCGCTGGAGGTGCTTGGGTTTTTTCACCTGCGGTATCCTCCTTCTCGTTGTCTTCCTTCTTCTCTAACTCGGATTCCTTTTTTACTTGTTCAGTTGGTTTTCGTTGCATGGCTGAGTTTTCAGTCCTCGGATCGATCGGTTCGTCCAATTCTTTTCCACTTCTTAATATTACAGCATTTGCTTGACCTTTTGGATTCTGTTCGGGTTGTCCAGGAAATGTGCCAGCGGGTGTGGCAGCAGAGGCTTGTTGTTGAGCCACTTGTGATATCTGTGTTTCTAACATTTTGTTGTGGGTGGCTAAAGCGTCTACTTTTCCGGTCAACTGTTTAATTTGCTCACTAGTGTGTATATTTTGATTTAGGAATTCTTTGTTTGTTTGAGCTTGAGTAGCTATGAATTTTTCCATCATCAACTCGAGGTTTGATTTCCTAGGTGCAGTCTGAGCAGCAGCTGGTTTCTGATATCCTGGCGGAGCAGTAGGCATTTGCAATGCATTATCGCTTTTGTAAGAAAAGTTTGGATGATTTCGCCAACCTGGGTTATAGGTATTTGCGTAAGGATTTCCTTGAGCATAATTTACTTGGTCTGGTGGGATTCCGGCTAGCAATGGGCATTCAGGCGCATTATGAGTGGTGCTTCCGCATAACTCGCAGTTTGGAGTTACGGCAGCGACGGTTGCAGTGGGGTTAATGGTCAGACTGTCAATCTTCTGTGCTAGAGCATCTACTTTAGCGTTGAACTTTTCAAGGCTGCTGATCTCGTACATCCCACCTTTCGCTGTGGTTTTCTCTGTTGGAGTGCGTTCACCTCCTCATTGGCAGTGGTTCTGAGACATGTTTTCGATTAGTTGATAGGCTTCATCGTATGGCTTATCCATAAGTGCACCGCCCGCGGCAGCGTCTATTGTCAATATGGTATTGTATAAAAGCCCATTATAGAAAGTATGGATCATCACCCAGTCTTCTAGACCGTGGTGAGGACATGTTCTCATCATATCTTTGAATCGTTCCCATGCTTCGTAAAGAGATTCAGTATCTTTTTGTCGAAATTCGTTGATTTGAGCTCTAAGCATAATAGTTTTGCTTGGCGGAAAATATCTCGCTAAGAAGACGTTCTTCAACTGTTCCCACGTCGTAACAGAGTTGGATGGTAAATATTGTAACCATGTCCACGCTCTGTCTCTAAGAGAGAATGGGAAAAGACAAAGTCTTATCGCGTCTGGAGTTACTCCATTTGCTTTCACTGTGTCTGCGTATTGTACAAACTTCGTTAAATGTTCGTTTGGATCCTCAGTTGCATTTCCTGAGAATTGGTTTTGTTGTACCGCTGACATCAATGATGGTTTCAGCTCAAAATCGTTTCGAGTAATAGCTGGGGCAGCAATGCTACTTCTAGGCTCCATCTGAGAGGGTGTAGCGTATGCCTTCAGCGGTTTGTTTTGAGGTGCTTCAGCCATCTTTGATTCTTCTTCTGATTTGGGAATGGGAGTGAGAGGATCAGGAATGTTATGTTTGAGTTGGTACTCAATGATTCGACTTCTTAAATGTAAGAAGCGCTTTAGTTCTGCGACTGAAGGTTTTAAGATATCGCCTTGTGGGCGATTACTTGGCATACAATCGACAGCACTAGTAAAGGAAAAATGAAATTGTTAACCTAGTCTATACGGCGTAACAGAAGGTTACACTATTGACTAAACGGGTCCCCATCAACGGCGCCAAAAACTTGATCGCGACTTTCTATGTCTAATACAACTTAACTACAAGTGCACAGTCTATCGCGTAGTAATAAAAGATATCGATCCCACAGGGACTCGTAATCAAACTAGTGTTCTCGGGAGTTACTATGTTTAGCTAGGTAGATAATGTTTAAGGGAATAAGATTTTCACTAAAGGGAACTAAAAGTTGTTACTTAAATTATAATTACGTGAATCGATATGCAGTAATTATGTTCTTCGGGGATTTGACAAGTTGTCGGTATATGAAATATTTTTCAGAGTTTATTTAAGCAGAAAATAGTGATCTGAAGACTCTCGTCTCACGATGGTTATTGACGCTAATCATAATTCTAAGGGCCAAACGTACGCTTTCGTGTCCCATTCGGGGTTAAAACTACTTTTTGGAAATCTCTAAGTTCTAATTCATTTTAAAGTGCTTTCGCTGTTATTAAAACAAGTGACTAGTGTTTACTATCTGGTCTTGCCGCAGCTTTCGCTTGTTGGTTCATACCTTAATTAATTTCCCACTTTCGTGGCAAAACTACTTTTAAATAAGTTCTCGCTTTCGCGACGAAGTTTATTCAGTAAATAAATTTAAACACTCAGACCATAAACAACTTTTGAAAAAGAAAGTTTTCAACCGGTTATTATCAAATCCCTTCCGAATTATTATTACATATCGATTACTTTGATTTAGCTAGACATGGATTTGGAAAAGGCAAAACATGAATGAAAACAATGAATAATAACATGCATCATAGTGAAAACGGAAATTACGATTAAAATTTGAAACCTGTAAATATTCCAATTGACCTTTGGGAAGATCCTCCACAGATGTTGGCAGGATTCTGGTCTTTATACCAATTGATCGTACAAGGGAAATAGGAATTACAGAAGAAATGAAATTGGGAAGCACTTCGTTGTCTGAATGCGGCTCCCTTTCTCAGCTCCCCTCCTTCCCTTTTTATAGAAATAGAATTCTAACGGTTATAACTTGAAGAAGGTGGACTTTGAGGCAGAAATATCAGGGAGTAGTGGTCCACTATTTGGGACTTGGAACTGCCTCTTGCACGTGCATTTGAAGTTGGGCGTTTTTGCCTGCATGACGGTCGTCACGGTGTGTGACGGTCGTCACCTGTGTGACGGTCGTCACCTGTGTGACGGTCGTCATGGAGCTGTGACGGTCGTCACAGCAGCAAAATATGCATTCTGCGTTTTTCATGTTGTTTTCATCCGGTTTTCGTCCATATTTCATCTGTGATTGCTTCTTTTCTTCATATTTCTTTGTTTAGACGTGATTATCAAATACCTGCAAAATATCAGACAAATAACACGGAAATAACCCGAAATCGGATCGAAAACAGTTAAACATCAGTTGAATTATGCATCAATATATATATATACGATTTCGTGTTATCATCCAACAAATTTATTTTGCCTGATAATTCTGGTATTACGCATGATGAAATACATGATATGTTATGCAGATGATGCAAAGAGAAAACGAAATCTTAGGGTCAAAAATCAGGGTATGACACTAGGCTAGCGAGAATGAATCCCTCAGTAGCTCCCAAGAGGAAGAGAAGGATGTAATCAATACAATCATGGAAGATGTCGAGTATTCTCATGGTGCACCAGCAAGACCTTATGGTCCATGCATTATCTTCTCAGCGGTCACCATTTCCAGTGGCGTCACAATATCCTTATGGGCAACCAACAATGCCCAGAGCACTATACCAGTAACCTTAGAGTGCTCCTAATTCAAACCAGCGAGCCTATGGCTGAGGACATCAGAACCATCATCAAAACCAACATAGGCCTCGAAACAACTTGTAAAAAGGAATGCTCCTCTTGATCCAATTCCTATGCCATACAACCAAATCCTACAACCTCTAATTCAAAGTTCATTGGGAGTTCCCAAGTCTCTGAAGCCTGTTTCACAACCATTCCTACTTGGGTACGATCCATATGTGCAGTGTGAGTATCATGCTAGATCGATAAGACACTCAACTAAAGAATGTAACACTTTTAAAGCCAAAGTGCAACAGTTGATCGACAACAAGTACATAGCCTTTCAAGAAGGAAACATGTTGGTGAACGTCAACCTCTCACCCAAATGAGTGTGAAGACCTCAAGGGGAATCTTCTAAAGACAGTGGATCAGACATGAAGTCATCCTAAACACCGGCAGTCATGGGGAATTATTATCCTTTGCATCTGTTTTTTCTGTTAAATGCTACTTGTTTTTTAAACATTGTTGTTTTTTTAATAGTAATATTAATTAAGTGATCATGCGTTTTAGGAATCAATCCATTTGTATTCACTCTTGTTGTTTTTCCTTCATTTAAACAAAAAGAGAACTACCAATACTTCTCCCACTCACTTTCTTTATCAAACTTATATTTAAGCAAAGATTGGAGGGAGGATGATGAAAACAAGATACCTGAAATTTTTGTGGTATGATTTCAATTATAACTTTGCCGATGATGTAAGGCATTGTTTCAAACCCCCAAACACTGAAGAGATAATAAGTTAATCCCTTGTCAACCACTTTAGGCCTAGAAGTTGTTGTTTATTTCGGATTTAAATAACCCTTGACCTTAACCAGGGGCAGGATACTTGTTCAATTAATTTGACTTTGCATTCAATTCACAAGAGGAACATCCCACCTAAGGATCAACCATATACTTTTCACACATCTTAAAGTGTCAAAGAAGTCGTGAAAAACCAAGAGAAATTATTTTGGTTGCTCCTCATCCACCAATGATATGGTAGTCACAATATTTCAAAACAAAAAGGCCAGCTATGTCAAATACCTCAAAATGACTTAGGCAAAAACCAAGGAATCCCAGTGGACCGAAAGCTTCAAAGAAGTGGTCCAGGAAAAATTAGGGATAAAAAATCAGTCAAAAGAGGTCATTTAAATCCTCAACAAAAACAAAATAAAGTGACTTCCATTTCAAGAAAATGTCATCTTGAATCCTCATCTTTACCATCACATATTCGAACCATTTTGGAAGTGGAATGTGTTGGTTAAATTAATTGAACGTAGGATTGGAGTTCATCAAGAAAAGGGGAGGTTTAAAATTAAACTTTGTGCCTCATATCCTTTTGTTCAAAAAATTGTGAACAAGGTCACGTTACAATCCGTAAAAGACCTAATTGAGGCAATGTTTATTCTGAAAGTATACTATAGCAAGGTTGCGCTAACCTGACTCTAAATGATATTTGTTAATCATCTGTGTTGATCAAACCACCTTGCACACTTTGAATGGATAAATTAACATTATGCTCTAATCATTGACTCGTTCATTGTATTTTACAAAATGATCTCAATAAATTTTGATTTCAAAATTTGCATAAGCAATGCATTAAAGTTACTATTTTTTAATGAACTATTTTAACAGCAAGTTAGCATTTAGCATCAAAGGACTCCCAACAATGCACAATCAATTTTTTAATTAACATTATTTTTCATCTCCCATTTATGTATTTAAACCCGCAGATCATAATTTCACATCACCTAACCAACGTATCAACAATAGTCACTCTGCTACAGGTATACAAGATATTGTTCTACATATATGAGTAGTAATTTCAACATATATATATATATATATATATATATATATATATATATATATATATATATATATATATATATATATATATATATATATATATATATATATATATATATATATATATATATATATATATATATATATATATATATATATATATATATATATATATATATATATATATATATATATATATATATATATATATATATATATATATGTTAATTATTATTTTTGTATCAGGCGATATGGATGTTGATGAAGCTTTTTAGGATGCAGTAATATCAGATGTTAATATGGAAGCCATAAATGATGGTGCATCATGTCGTCCTCAAGGTATATTCATAAACATTTTTCTGCCAAATAATGTAGCTTATACTCAAGTGACATAAACCTGAAAATTATGCACCGCATATTCTAAAGATAAAAAAGGGTGCACCATTGATGTTGTTGTGAAATCTAGATCCTAGATATGGACTGTGTAATGGGACGCGGTTATTATGTCGTGGGTTATATATGAATATGTTGGATGTGAAGATCTTGATAGGAAACAACGCAGAAAGACGAGCTTTCTTGCCCAGAATTAAAATAAAAACATAGGCCAGTGATGGGTTACCTTTGTCCTTAGTAGAAAGCAGTTTCCTGTGCGACTAAGTTTTTCAATTACAATAAATAAATCACAAGGACAAACCATCCCAAATATTGGTATATATCTTCCACGACATGTTTTCAGTCATTGACAGTTATATGTGGCTTTATCCAGAGGACTTTCATAGACTACAACAAAAGTTTTATCCAAGGAAGGAAAATTGGAAGGAGAAGATGGTGACTACACAAAAAATGTAGTCTTTAAATAAATTCTTTTATCGCACTCGCAGGTATCATTACGTACATTAAATAAATAATCTCACACATCGATTCCCATTTGTACACGAAATACCAATATTATATTGTATTCTTTATATGATAAAACTAAGTATAACTAAGTATAAAATTGTGTGGCTTTGATATACAGCCAAACTAGAACACAATGAAGTCTTCCAATTATGTAAGGAGCTGAGACGGAAGAATGTTGAAACTTGCTTCGACATAAAGGTAAGCTATACTTAATCCTTTATTTTATACTTTTAATTATAATTAATCAATTGGATCATACTTATTTTCATTATTCTTATATGAAATAAATTTTAGATGAAGGACTTTAAAGATAAATGGAATGCATGGAAGGATGAACAAACAATTTCATCTATCGGCAAGCTATACAATAAGGTGCATTTACCTTTTTCGCAACATGTATAAAAAAATATGTTTGTTGCATTTTTACCACTCTTTGACTAACACTTTTATCATCCTTATTAAAATAGGTCAAGTGTCTAAAATTTTATTCTGTCGGTTGGGGCTTCACAGTGATAACAGATAAAACACAACTTTGGAAAATGGTGAAAAAAAAATAATATCTCAAAGGATGGACAAGTTTTAATTTTATTCATTTTATAATGTTTATCCATAGAATATTTTTGAATGCATGAGTTTTACTTTTACTATTGTTTTATATAAATAAAAAAACCATGTATATTCACTAAATCCATTGTTTACTTTTTTTTACCAGAAATCCGCGTAATTCAAAAACAAGTCACGGTTGTTGTTTTACCAAATCTGAACTAAAACAAAATATTTCCATCTCCAGGTATACATTTATTTATGGTTCAACACACCAGATTATAATCAAACAAATCACATGTTTTGAATGTATTTCTTTGTTGATATGACATTTCACGATGTATTTGTAGTTTTTTAAAGCTCAAGAGCGCATCGATAAAGGGATGTAAGAAGAATTGATTCGAATCTTTACAAGGTAGAAAAATAATATATTACACTAATTACTATTACTTTCACTATATTTTCCCCTAGAGCAATTCTAATGTGAGAGTCTTACATGTTTTCTTTACTACGGAATATAACTGCAGAGACAGAAAAAATTCTCAAGATAAAGATTTTATGTTCGGTCTTCGTATTAAAGAACGTTATTGATTACACAGTATAGATAGTAATTTGTGTTCTTCAATTATTTTATATCATTTATAATAACTTTGTTTGTTATTAGCATGTTTAGACAACATATTTTTTAATCTAAATTTTATTTAATTCGGTATGTTTAAACTAATAGTACCATTAATGTATAGTTAATTCACTGAATTTTTTTAGTATGTTTAAACTAATAATACCATTAATGTATAGTTAATTCACTGAACTTTTTTTAGTATATATATATATATATATATATATATATATATATATATATATATATATATATATATATATATATATATATATATATATATATATATATATATATATATATATATATATATATATATATATATATATATATATATATATATATATATATATATATATATATATATATCATCTTGATTTTAAGACTGTTTGAGAATATCTAAAAATAAATACATTTAATTAATCATAAGTATGATAAAAACTTCATACAAAATATAACTCAATTAACAAATTTACGGATTTACCCGTACCAACCTAATAATGTTGTGAATTACCTTTACCAAACTAGTATACTCTATGTGTTTAGATTTTGATTTTGGACAAACCTAACCCAAACCGACTGCTCTAATCTTTTGTTACTATATTCTTTGTTTTTACTTAAACATTCATTAATTTTTATTCTTTTTATATTATGGTATTGATATTTTAAAATTTTAAAGTTGAATATAAGTTGTTGGATTGGTCTTATGGCCTCTAATTTTCAAGGAAAAGAGGTTCTGATAATCTCAAATTTACTTAGAGGTAAGTAAAATCTATTGAAGTTTGATTTCTAATTAAAAAAATATATTGAATATTATTTAAATTAGATATCAAACTTGAATTTTCTTTATCCAGCACTTAATTTTAAAAAATAATAAAAACACAATTAAGGTATTATTAACTTGTAATATTAAAAAATTAATGTAAAATATTAGATAAATCATATATAATTGCTTTTATTTTATTCTCATGTTATACATATGAATCTTTCATGCACTTTGGTCAAATTATATGCATGACACCACTTGTACATCTTATGAAAATAATTCACTCTGTCATTTCTTTATGTGTTAAATGTGTATATTATGAGTTTTGATATTATATTATATATCAAATACTTATATATTTTAAAAAATTTTTTTGAAACATTTGTTAATTTTTGGCCAAACTTTAAATTTCAATAGTTATTACTTTAAATTTAGATAAATAAGATCATCAATCTTATTATTTTTTGTTGTCTCATTTCTCTTCATTTATTCTTTTGTAATTTTTTATTTCTTCCTTTTGAAGACATATGTATAAATTTAAATGATATCCTCTAATTATTTATCTTTTTATATTTGATCAAATGATCTATTGATTAAATTTTAATTTTAAAAAGGAATAAATAAAATATCCCATATAAAAAGATATTTTAATTTAAAAAATGTATAAATAAAATTTTAATTTTAAAAATCAATAAATAAAATGTTCCTTAGATGGCTTAGTTATTTATCTATTCTATTAAAATAGTTTTTTTTTCTAAGCATCTTATCCATATATATATATATATATATATATATATATATATATATATATATATATATATATATATATATATATATATATATATATATATATATATATATATATATATATATATATATATAAATAAATATTTGGACATATTTTTAAATATGAAGCTCTGAAGAGATATCTAATAGAAATAAAAATGTAACTCTAATAGCTAAGTCAAATAAATTTACAATATTAAAATTTTAGTGGCCAAAATAAAAGAAATGATGAAATAAATGTGGCAATTTAATATCTTAAGTGACAAACAAATATGATAAGTTATTTTTAAAATTTAATCATCTCTTTCTATTTATAATTCTTATCTTAAATATGAAAAGTCGAGTTAGAAAACAATAAAATATGATAATAAAATAAATTGCAAGTTTTTGTTGTAAAAATAATTTAATTAAATATACTTTTAGTTCTTACAAAATTAAAATTTTTAATTTTAATCCTTGATAAAATTTGAATAAATATTTTTATAATTAATCTATGCAGTCAGATGTAGATAGAAATGTTAACGTGATATGGCTGTCAAATGTCAATTGACTCAATTTTTTTAAATTTTAATTTTAATTTATATTAAAATAAGTACCATAAAATATTCATATATTATCAATTAAATTATTTTTAAGACTAATTTAGTAATTTATAAAGTTCTTTCTATTATATAAGAATCTTATAGATATTTTTAAAATTGATAAATTTTGAATTGACAATTTTTGTTTCTTAATTCTTATTTTTTCTCAAAATCTAAAACTGACTTTTGCTATGACAACTTAATAAGCAAATAGATCTATTATCTTCTATTTATTAATTTTATTTCACTCATATAAAAAACCTCAACTCCATCTCCATCTTTTCAATTATCATGAAATAAAATCTCAAACATAAACCACCAATGATATTTAGAATTCAAAGTCCTATGATTTAAAAAGGGTGAAACTTAAAAATTCAAGCATAAAAAAAGTCTCTTAACTCATAAAAAACAACTTGAAATTATCACAAATACAACTAAACCTTCAAATTTATACAACAAGTCATCCATCTTCTCAAACTCAAAATCAAATATTGATTAATAGTGTAGAATTTATAAAATAACCAAAGATTTTAAAATAATTAAAACTATTCAACAACACTGAATCATATGACTAATTGGCTGTCACAATTTAGAAAAGGAACAATAGAATTAAAAATTGTCTTATTCCTTCGCATCACAAGACATACAAGTGGGAGTAGTAATAGAGAAAGCTATGTCTATATTTCATATTTTTTACAAAATTGGTGTATAAATTTGAAGAACTAACTTTTTTTAAAGTTAATTTAGACATGTTTCATCTCGAATCAATAAAAAAAATTCATTTTGGCTAAATGAATGTGAATTGTTTTACTATAATCTTTCTTAAAAATTATGTTTGATATATGAGACGGAGTTGAACTTTACTTTTGTTTAAATAAAAATGTTTTACATATATTGATTTCCGCCACAAAGGTGTGCAATATTTTTTATACTTTCGCACAATTAATAAATCATACATAATTCTTTCTAAAAACACTTATCATTACTATTACTTCTAAAATAACAAAATATACTTGATTACTAAAACAACCATAAAAGTATAATAGGAAAGATATATTCTTAATTGTTCGGGAAAGAATTACACCGTATAAATAGTACTTTGTGTTCTTCAATTATTTTATATCATTTAGAATAACTTTGTTTGTTATTAGCATGTTTAGACAACATATTTTTTAATCTAAATTTTATTTAATTCGGTATGTTTAAACTAATAGTACCATTAATGTATAGTTAATTCACTGAATTTTTTTTAATATATATATATATATATATATATATATATATATATATATATATATATATATATATATATATATATATATATATATATATATATATATATATATATATATATATATATATATATATATATATATATATATATATATATATATATATATATATATATATATATATATATATATATATATCATCTTGATTTTAAGACTGCTTGAGAATATCTAAAAATAAATACATTTAATTAATCGTAAGTATGATAAAAACTTCATACAAAATATACACACGTTTATTTTTCTATGTTGTGCGTATTAAAAAAGCGTGCCCGTCTGAACGCTAGTAAGAATATAAAATAAATTGGGTGCCACACGACCCAACTCAATTAACAAATTTACGGATTTACCCATACCAACCTAATAATGTTGTGAATTACCTTTACCAAACTAGTATACTCTATGTGTTTAGATTTTGATTTTGGACAAACCGACTGCTCTAATCTTTTGTTACTGTATTCTTTGTTTTTACTTAAACATTCATTAATTTTTATTCTTTTTATATTATGGTATTGATATTTTAAAATTTTAAAGTTGAATATAAGTTGTTGGATTGGTCTTATGGCCTCTAGTTTTCAAGGGAAAGAGGTTTTGATAATCTCAAATTTACTTAGAGGTAAGTAAAATCTATTAAAGTTTGATTTCTAATTAAAAAAATATATTGAATATTATTTAAATTAGATATAAAACTTGAATTTTCTTTATCCAGCACTTAATTTTAAAAAATAATAAAAACACAACTAAGGTATTATTAACTTGTAATATTAAAAAATTAATGTAAAATATTAGATAAATCATATATAATTGCTTTTATTTTATTCTCATGTTATACATATGAATCTTTCATGCACTTTGGTCAAATTATATGCATGACACCAATTGTACATGTTATGAAAATAATTCACTCTGTCATTTCTTTATGTGTTAAATATGTATATTATGAGTTTTGATATTATATTATATATCAAATACTTATATATTTTTAATTTTTTTTTGAAACATTTGTTAATTTTTGGCCAAATTATAAATTTCAATAGTTATTACTTTTAATTTAGATAAATAAGATCATCAATCTTATTATTTTTTGTTGTCTCATTTCTCTTCATTTATTCTTTTGTAATTTTTTATTTCTTCCTTTTAAAGACATATGTATAAATTTAAATGATATCCTCTAATTATTTATCTTTTTATATTTGATCAAATTATCTATTGATTAAATTTTAATTTTAAAAATGAATAAATAAAATATCCCATATAAAAAGATATTTTAATTTTAATTTTAATTTAAAAAATGTATAAATAAAATTTTAATTTTAAAAATCAATAAATAAAATGTTCCTTAGATGACTTAGTTATTTATCTATTCTATTAAAATAGTTCTTTTTTCTAAGCATCTTACCCATATATATATATATATATATATATATATATATATATATATATATATATATATATATATATATATATATATATATATATATATATATATATATATATATATATATATATATATATATATATATATATATATATATATATATATATATATATATATATATATATATATATATATATATATTTGGACATATTTTTAAATATGAAGCTCTGAAGAGATATCAAATAGAAATAAAAATGTAACTCTTATAGCTAAGTCAAATAAATTTACGATATTAAAATTTTAGTGGCCAAAATAAAAGAAATGATGAAATAAATGTGGCATATCATGATTCAATTTAATATTTTAAGTGACAAACAAATATGATAAGTTATTTTTAAAATTTAATCATTTCTTTCTATTTATAATTCTTATCTTAAATATGAAAAATCGAGTTAGAAAACAATAAAATATGATAATAAAATAAATTGCAAGTTTTTGTTTTAAAAAATAATTTAATTAAATATAATTTTAGTTCTTACAAAATTAAAATTTTTAATTTTAATCCTTGATAAAATTTGAATAAATATTTTTATAATTAATCTATGCAGTCAGATGTAGGTAGAAATGTTAATGTGATATGGCTGTCAAATGTCAATTGACTCAATTTTTTTAAATTTTAATTTAAGTTTATATTAAAATAAGTACCATAAAATATTCATATATTATCAATTAAATTATTTTTAAGAATAATTTAGTAATTTATAAAGTTCTTTCTATTATATAAGAATCTTATTGATATTTTTAAAATTGATAAATTTTGAATTGACAACTTTTGTTTCTTAATTCTTATTTTTTCTCAAAATCTAAAACTGACTTTTGCTATGACAACTTAATAAGCAAATAGATCTATTATCTTCTATTTATTAATTTTATTTCACTCAAATATAAAAAACCTCAACTCCATCTCCATCTTTTCAATTATCATGAAATAAAATCTCAAACATAAACCACCAATGATATTTAGAATTCAAAGTCCTATGATTTAAAAAGGGTGAAACTTAAAAATTCAAGCATAAAAAAAGTCTCTTAACTCATAAAAAACAACTTGAAATTATCACAAATACAACTAAACCTTCAAATTTATACAACAAGTCATCCATCTTCTCAAACTCAAAATCAAATATTGATTAATAGTGTAGAATTTATAAAATAACCAAAGATTTTAAAATAATTAAAACTATTCAACAACACTGAATCATAGGACTAATTGGCTGTCACAATTTAGAAAAGGAACAATAGAATTAAAAATTGTCTTATTCCTTCGCATCACAAGCCATACAAGTGGGAGTAGTAATGGAGAAAGCTATGTCTATATTTCATATTTTGTACAATATTGGTGTATAAATTTGAAGAACTAACTTTTTTTAAAGTTAATTTAGACATGTTTCATTTCGAATCAATAAAAAAAATTCATTTTGGCTAAATGAAGGTGAATTGTTTTACTATAATCTTTCTTAAAAATTATGTTTGATATATGAGACGGAGTTGAACTTTACTTTTGTTTAAATAAAAATGTTTTACATATATTGATTTCCGCCACAAAGGTGTGCAATATTTTTTATACTTTCGCACAATTAATAAATCATACATAATTCTTTCTAAAAACACTTATCATTACTATTACTTCTAAAATAACAAAATATACTTGATTACTAAAACAACCATAAAAGTATAATAGGAAAGATATATTCTTAATTGTTCGGGAAAGAATTACACCGTATAAATAGTACTTTGTGTTCTTCAATTATTTTATATCATTTAGAATAACTTTGTTTGTTATTAGCATGTTTAGACAACATATTTTTTAATCTAAATTTTATTTAATTCGGTATGTTTAAACTAATAGTACCATTAATGTATAGTTAATTCACTGAATTTTTTTTAATATATATATATATATATATATATATATATATATATATATATATATATATATATATATATATATATATATATATATATATATATATATATATATATATATATATATATATATATATATATATATATATATATATATATATATATATATATATATATATATATATATATATATATATATATATATATATATATATATATATATATATATATATATATATATATATATATATATATATATATATATCATCTTGATTTTAAGACTGCTTGAGAATATCTAAAAATAAACACATTTAATTAATCGTAAGTATGATAAAAACTTCATATAAAATATACACACGTTTATTTTTCTATGTTGTGCGTATTAAAAAAGCGTGCTCGTCTGAACGCTAGTAAGAATATAAAATAAATTGGGTGCCACACGACCCAACTCAATTAACAAATTTATGGATTTACCCATACCAACCTAATAATGTTGTGAATTACCTTTACCAAACTAGTATACTCTATGTGTTTAGATTTTGATTTTGGACAAACCGACTGCTCTAATCTTTTGTTACCATATTCTTTGTTTTTACTTAAACATTCATTAATTTTTATTCTTTTTATATTATGGTATTGATATTTTAAAATTTTAAAGTTGAATATAAGTTGTTGGATTGGTCTTATGGCCTCTAATTTTCAAGGGAAAGAGGTTTTGATAATCTCAAATTTACTTAGAGGTAAGTAAAATCTATTGAAGTTTGATTTCTAATTAAAAAAATATATTGAATATTATTTAAATTAGATATCAAACTTGAATTTTCTTTATCTAGCACTTAATTTTAAAAAATAATAAAAACACAACTAATGTATTATTAACTTGAAATATTAAAAAATTAATGTAAAATATTAGATAAATCATATATAATTGCTTTTATTTTATTCTCATGTTATACATATGAATCTTTCATGCACTTTGGTCAAATTATATGCATGACACCAATTGTACATCTTATGAAAATAATTCACTCTGTCATTTCTTTATGTGTTAAATATGTATATTATGAGTTTTGATATTATATTATATATCAAATACTTATATATTTTTAATTTTTTTTTTGAAACATTTGTTAATTTTTGGCCAAATTATAAATTTCAATAGTTATTATTTTTAATTTAGATAAATAAGATCATCAATCTTATTATTTTTTGTTGTCTCATTTCTCTTCATTTATTCTTTTGTAATTTTTTATTTCTTCCTTTTAAAGACATATGTATAAATTTAAATGATATCCTCTAATTATTTATCTTTTTATATTTTATCAAATTATCTATTGATTAAATTTTAATTTTAAAAATGAATAAATAAAATATCCCATATAAAAAGATATTTTAATTTTAATTTTAATTTAAAAAATGTATAAATAAAATTTTAATTTTAAAAATCAATAAATAAAATGTTCCTTAGATGACTTAGTTATTTATCTATTCTATTAAAATAGTTTTTTTTCTAAGCATCTTACCCATATATATATATATATATATATATATATATATATATATATATATATATATATATATATATATATATATATATATATATATATATATATATATATATATATATATATATATATATATATATATATATTTGGACATATTTTTAAATATGAAGCTCTGAAGAGATATCTAATAGAAATAAAAATGTAACTCTAATAGCTAAGTGAAATAAATTTACGATATTAAAATTTTAGTGGCCAAAATAAATAAAATGATGAAATAAATGTGGCATATCATGATTCAATTTAATATTTTAAGTGACAAACAAATATGATAAGTTATTTTTAAAATTTAATCATTTCTTTCTATTTATAATTCTTATCTTAAATATGAAAAGTCGAGTTAGAAAACAATAAAATATGATAATAAAATAAATTGCAAGTTTTTGTTTTAAAAAATAATTTAATTAAATATACTTTTAGTTCTTACAAAATTAAATTTTTTAATTTTAATCCTTGATAAAATTTGAATAAATATTTTTATAATTAATCTATGCAGTCAGATGTAGATAGAAATGTTAATGTGATATGGCTGTCAAATGTCAATTGACTCAATTTTTTTAAATTTTAATTTAAGTTTATATTAAAATAAGTACCATAAAATATTCATATATTATCAATTAAATTATTTTTAAGAATAATTTAGTAATTTATAAAGTTCTTTCTATTATATAAGAATCTTATTGATATTTTTAAAATTGATAAATTTTGAATTGACAACTTTTGTTTCTTAATTCTTATTTTTTCTCAAAATCTAAAACTGACTTTTGCTATGACAACTTAATAAGCAAATAGATCTATTGTTTTCGATTTATTAATTTTATTTCACTTAAATATAAAAAACCTCAACTCCATCTCCATCTTTTCAATTATCATGAAATAAAATCTCAAACATAAACCACCAATGATATTTAGAATTCAAAGTCCTATCATTTAAATAGGGTGAAACTTAAAAACTCATTCATAAAAAAAAGTTCTTAAGGTAAAACCACTCATAAAAAACAACTTGAAATTATCACAAATACAACTAAACCTTCAAATTTATACAACAAGTCATGCATCTTCTCAAACTCAAAATCAAATATTGATTAATAGTGTAGAATTTATAAAATAACCAAAAATTTTAAAATAATTAAAACTATTCAACAACACTGAATCACAATGACTAATTGGCTTATTCCTTCGCATCACAAAACATACAAGTGGGAGTAGTAATGGAGAAAGCTATGTCTATATTTCATATTTTGTACAAAATTGGTGTATAAATTTGAAAGAACTAACTTTTTTTAAAGTTAATTTAGACATGTTTCATCTCGAATCAATAAAAAAAATTCATTTTGGCTAAATGAAGGTGAATTGTTTTACTATAATCTTTCTTAAAAATTATGTTTGATATATGAGATGGAGTTGAACTTTACTTTTGTTTAAATAAAAATGTTTTACATATATTGATTTCCGCCACAAAGGTGTGCAATATTTTTTATACTTTCGCACAATTAATAAATCATACATAATTCTTTCTAAAAACACTTATCATTACTATTACTTCTAAAATAACAAAATATACTTGATTACTAAAATAGCCATAAAAGTATAATAGGAAAGATATATTCTTAATTGTTCGGGAAAGAATTACACCGTATAAATAGTACTTTGTGTTCTTCAATTATTTTATATCATTTAGAATAACTTTGTTTGTTATTAGCATGTTTAGACAACATATTTTTTAATCTAAATTTTATTTAATTCGGTATGTTTAAACTAATAGTACCATTAATGTATAGTTAATTCATTGAATTTTTTTTATATATATATATATATATATATATATATATATATATATATATATATATATATATATATATATATATATATATATATATATATATATATATATATATATATATATATATATATATATATATATATATATATATATATATATATATATATATATATATATATATATATATATATATATATATATATATATATATATATCATCTTGATTTTAAGACTGCTTGAGAATATCTAAAAATAAATACATTTAATTAATCGTAAGTATGATAAAAACTTCATACAAAATATACACACGTTTATTTTTCTATGTTGTGCGTATTAAAAAAGCGTGCCCGTCTGAACGCTAGTAAGAATATAAAATAAATTGGGTGCCACACGACCCAACTCAATTAACAAATTTACAGATTTACCCATACCAACCTAATAATGTTGTGAATTACCTTTACCAAACTAGTATACTCTATGTGTTTAGATTTTGATTTTGGACAAACCGACTGCTCTAATCTTTTGTTACTATATTCTTTGTTTTTACTTAAACATTCATTAATTTTTATTCTTTTTATATTATGGTATTGATATTTTAAAATTTTAAAGTTGAATATAAGTTGTTGGATTGGTCTTATGGCCTCTAATTTTCAAGGGAAAGAGGTTTTGATAATCTCAAATTTACTTAGAGGTAAGTAAAATCTATTGAAGTTTGATTTCTAATTAAAAAAATATATTGAATATTATTTAAATTAGATATCAAACTTGAATTTTCTTTATCCAACACTTAATTTTAAAAAATAATAAAAACACAACTAATGTATTATTAACTTGTAATATTAAAAAATTAATGTAAAATATTAGATAAATCATATATAATTGCTTTTATTTTATTCTCATGTTATACATATGAATCTTTCATGCACTTTGGTCAAATTATATGCATGACACCAATTGTACATCTTATGAAAATAATTCACTCTGTCATTTCATTATGTGTTAAATATGTATATTATGAGTTTTGATATTATATTATATATCAAATACTTATATATTTTTAATTTTTTTTGAAACATTTGTTAATTTTTGGCCAAATTATAAATTTCAATAGTTATTACTTTTAATTTAGATAAATAAGATCATCAATCTTATTATTTTTTGTTGTCTCATTTCTCTTCATTTATTCTTTTGTAATTTTTTATTTCTTCCTTTTAAAGACATATGTATAAATTTAAATGATATCCTCTAATTATTTATCTTTTTATATTTGATCAAATTATCTATTGATTAAATTTTAATTTTAAAAATGAATAAATAAAATATCCCATATAAAAAGATATTTTAATTTTAATTTTAATTTATAAAATGTATAAATAAAATTTTAATTTTAAAAATCAATAAATAAAATGTTCCTTAGATGACTTAGTTATTTATCTATTCTATTAAAATAGTTTTTTTTCTAAGCATCTTACCCATATATATATATATATATATATATATATATATATATATATATATATATATATATATATATATATATATATATATATATATATATATATATATATATATATATATATATATATATATATATATATATATATATATATATATATATATATATATATATATATATATATATATATATATATATATATATATATATATATATATATATATATATATATATATATATATATATTTGAACATATTTTTATATATGAAGCTCTGAAGAGATATCTAATAGAAATAAAAATGTAACTCTAATAGCTAAGTCAAATAAATTTACGATATTAAAATTTTAGTGGCCAAAATAAAAGAAATGATGAAATAAATGTGGCATATCATGATTCAATTTAATATTTTAAGTGACAAACAAATATGATAAGTTATTTTTAAAATTTAATCATCTCTTTCTATTTATAATTCTTATCTTAAATATGAAAAGTCGAGTTAGAAAACAATAAAATATGATAATAAAATAAATTGCAAGTTTTTGTTTTAAAAAATAATTTAATTAAATATACTTTTAGTTCTTACAAAATTAAAATTTTTAATTTTAATCCTTGATAAAATTTGAATAAATATTTTTATAATTAATCTATGCAGTCAGATGTAGATAGAAATGTTAATGTGATATGGCTGTCAAATGTCAATTGTCTCAATTTTTTTAAATTTTAATTTAAGTTTATATTAAAATAAGTACCATAAAATATTCATATATTATCAATTAAATTATTTTTAAGAATAATTTAGTAATTTATAAAGTTCTTTCTATTATATAAGAATCTTATTGATATTTTTAAAATTGATAAATTTTGAATTGACAACTTTTGTTTCTTAATTCTTATTTTTTCTCAAAATCTAAAACTGACTTTTGCTATGACAACTTAATAAGCAAATAGATCTATTGTTTTCTATTTATTAATTTTATTTCACTTAAATATAAAAAACCTCAACTCCATCTCCATCTTTTCAATTATCATGAAATAAAATCTCAAACATTCAAAGTCCTATGATTTAAATAGGATGAAACTTAAAAATTCAATCATAAAAAAAGTTCTTAAGGTAAAACCACTCATAAAAAACAACTTGAAATTATCACAAATACAACTAAACCTTCAAATTTATACAACAAGTCATCCATCTTCTCAAACTCAAAATCAAATATTGATTAATAGTGTAGAATTTATAAAATAACCAAAAATTTTAAAATAATTAAAACTATTCAACAACACTGAATCACATGACTAATTGGCTTATTCCTTCGCATCACAAGACATACAAGTGGGAGTAGTAATGGAGAAAACTATGTCTATATTTCATATTTTGTACAAAATTGGTGTATAAATTTGAAGAACTAACTTTTTTTAAAGTTAATTTAGACATGTTTCATCTCGAATCAATAAAAAAAATTCATTTTGGCTAAATGAAGGTGAATTGTTTTACTATAATCTTTCTTAAAAATTATGTTTGATATATGAGATGGAGTTGAACTTTACTTTTGTTTAAATAAAAATGTTTTACATATATTGATTTCCGCCACAAAGGTGTGCAATATTATTTATACTTTCGCACAATTAATAAATCATACATTATTCTTTCTAAAAACACTTATCATTACTATTACTTCTAAAATAACAAAATATACTTGATTACTAAAACAACCATAAAAGTATAATAGGAAAGATATATTCTTAATTGTTCGGGAAAGAATTACACCGTATAAATAGTACTTTGTGTTCTTCAATTATTTTATATCATTTAGAATAACTTTGTTTGTTATTAGCATGTTTAGACAACATATTTTTTAATCTAAATTTTATTTAATTCGGTATGTTTAAACTAATAGTACCATTAATGTATAGTTAATTCACTGAATTTTTTTTAATATATATATATATATATATATATATATATATATATATATATATATATATATATATATATATATATATATATATATATATATATATATATATATATATATATATATATATATATATATATATATATATATATATATATATATATATATATATATATATATATATATATATATATATATATATATATATATATATATATCATCTTGATTTTAAGACTACTTGAGAATATCTAAAAATAAATACATTTAATTAATCGTAAGTATGATAAAAACTTCATACAAAATATACACACGTTTATTTTTCTATGTTGTGCGTATTAAAAAAGCGTGCCCGTCTGAACGCTAGTAAGAATATAAAATAAATTGGGTGCCACACGACCCAACTCAATTAACAAATTTACGGATTTACCCATACCAACCTAATAATGTTGTGAATTACCTTTACCAAACTAGTATATTCTATGTGTTTAGATTTTGATTTTGGACAAACCTAACCCAAACCGACTGCTCTAATCTTTTGTTACTATATTCTTTGTTTTTACTTAAACATTCATTAATTTTTATTCTTTTTATATTATGGTATTGATATTTTAAAATTTTAAAGTTGAATATAAGTTGTTGGTTCAAGGGAAAGAGGTTTTGATAATCTCAAATTTACTTAGAGGTAAGTAAAATCTATTGAAGTTTGATTTCTAATTAAAAAAATATATTGAATATTATTTAAATTAGATATCAAACTTGAATTTTCTTTATCCAGCACTTAATTTTAAAAAATAATAAAAACACAATTAATGTATTATTAACTTGTAATATTAAAAAATTAATGTAAAATATTAGATAAATCATATATAATTGCTTTTATTTTATTCTCATGTTATACATATGAATCTTTCATGCACTTTGGTCAAATTATATGCATGATGCCAATTGACATCTTATGAAAATAATTCACTCTGTCATTTCTTTATGTGTTAAATATGTATATTATGAGTTTTGATATTATATTATATATCAAATACTTATATATTTTTAATTTTTTTTTGAAACATTTGTTAATTTTTGGCCAAATTATAAATTTCTATAGTTATTACTTTTAATTTAGATAAATAAGATCATCAATCTTATTATTTTTTGTTGTCTCATTTCTCTTCATTTATTCTTTTGTAATTTTTTATTTCTTCCTTTTAAAGACATATGTATAAATTTAAATGATATCCTCTAATTATTTATCTTTTTATATTTGATCAAATTATCTATTGATTAAATTTTAATTTTAAAAATGAATAAATAAAATATCCCATATAAAAAGATATTTTAATTTTAATTTTAATTTAAAAAATGTATAAATAAAATTTTAATTTTAAAAATCAATAAATAAAATGTTCCTTAGATGACTTAGTTATTTATCTATTCTATTAAAATAGTTTTTTTTCTAAGCATCTTACCCCATATATATATATATATATATATATATATATATATATATATATATATATATATATATATATATATATATATATATATATATATATATATATATATATATATATATATATATATATATATATATATATATATATATATATATATATATATATATATATATATATATATATATATATATATATATATATATATATATATATATATATATATATATATATATATATATATTGGACATATTTTTAAATATGAAGCTCTGAAGAGATATCTAATAGAAATAAAAATGTAACTCTAATAGCTAAGTCAAATAAATTTACGATATTAAAATTTTAGTGGCCAAAATAAAAGAAATGATGAAATAAATGCGGCATATCATGATTCAATTTAATATTTTAAGTGACAAACAAATATGATAAGTTATTTTTAAAATTTAATCATCTCTTTCTATTTATAATTCTTATCTTAAATATGAAAAGTTGAGTTAGAAAACAATAAAATATGATAATAAAATAAATTGCAAGTTTTTGTTTTAAAAAATAATTTAATTAAATATACTTTTAGTTCTTACAAAATTAAAATTTTTAATTTTAATCCATGATAAAATTTGAATAAATATTTTTATAATTAATCTGTGCAGTCAGATGGAGATAGAAATGTTAATGTGATATGGCTGTCAAATGTCAATTGACTCAATTTTTTTTAAATTTTAATTTAAGTTTATATTAAAATAAGTACCATAAAATATTCATATATTATCAATTAAATTATTTTTAAGACTAATTTAGTAATTTATAAAGTTCTTTCTATTATATAAGAATCTTATTGATATTTTTAAAATTGATAAATTTTGAATTGACAACTTTTGTTTCTTAATTCTTATTTTTTCTCAAAATCTAAAACTGACTTTTGCTATGGTAACTTAATAAGCAAATAGATCTATTATCTTCTATTTATTAATTTTATTTCACTCAAATATAAAAAACCTCAACTCCATCTCCATCTTTTCAATTATCATGAAATAAAATCTCAAACATAAACCACCAATGATATTTAGAATTCAAAGTCCTATGATTTAAAAAGGGTGAAACTTAAAAATTCAAGCATAAAAAAAGTCTCTTAAGGTAAAACCACTCATAAAAAACAACTTGAAATTATCACAAATACAACTAAACCTTCAAATTTATACAACAAATCATCCATCTTCTCAAACTCAAAATCAAATATTGATTAATAGTGTAGAATTTATAAAATAACCAAAGATTTTAAAATAATTAAAACTATTCAACAACACTGAATCACATGACTAATTGACTGTCACAATTTAGAAAAGGAGCAATAGAATTAAAAATTTTCTTATTCCTTCGCATCACAAGACATACAAGTGGGAGTAGTAATGGAGAAAGCTATGTCTATATTTCAAATTTTGTACAAAATTGGTGTATAAATTTGAAGAACTAACTTTTTTTAAAGTTAATTTAGACATGTTTCATCTCGAATCAATAAAAAAAATTCATTCAGGCTAAATGAAGGTGAATTGTTTTACTATAATCTTTCTTAAAAATTATGTTTGATATATGAGATGGAGTTGAACTTTACTTTTGTTTAAATAAAAATGTTTTACATATATTGATTTCCGCCACAAAGGGCTTTATCAATGTTTTCCCTTTTTAAAAAGAAATGTTGGTGGCGACTTCATTTTTTTCGAGCGTTTTACTCGCTCGAGTATTTTTTGCATCGCGTCAGCTAACGACTTCACTAAGGATGTTTAGAAAGTCAAGCTTAGATTAGTTAGTTTAGTGATGAATGTTAACCTTGTTTATCTTTCTTCTAATGTATTTTTATTTTTTTTATTTTTATGTTCTTATTTTATTATTATCTATGTCGATTTAATGTTTATTCATTATATGATTTGAATGTGTTTTTGGTTCGCATTTTCTATATGCCTTCAAATACATACACTTTTGAGTGTGACTTTATACCTGAGTCTATAAAGGATTAAGTTTAATGAGAGGTCATGTATTATTGCCATTTGAGATGTATATCTCGCTTGGTTGGCATGAAGATCTCACCTAGAGTAGCTCTTTTTGGGGAAATTGTCGTTTAATGGTTAATCTGTTATTGATTAATATTTCCAAATAGGGCCTATGACTCGAGGAACCTTGTTTAGATCCTTAGAGTCGTTATTAAGTTTATAGTTTGCATAGTGTTGGCCTTTGAGAAGTATATCTCACTTGGTTGGTATGAAGACCTCACCTAGAGTAGATTCTTTTAGGGATATTATCATCTAATGGTTAATCTGTTATTGATGACAACATTCCCAAACAGGGTTCGTGACTATAGGAACCTTGTAAAACTCCAGAGCAATCCCTTGCGAGCTTCACTAATTAGAAGGACTTTAGAAGCTTCCCATTGTCATACCTCAATTTTGAGCCTAAATCATCAAATCAATACATTTATCACAACATTAACAATATTTGAATAACATAACATGCATTTCATCTTATATAATGCCTAAAACATCAAGCAAAATATTTTTTCGGATATACAGACAAACCAGTCAAATTGATTCTCAATTGTGCGTAAAATTAGTAGGCGAAAAATTTCAAAATCTATCATGTAGACGTCAATTTTATTGATTTACGGTTCACGTAGTATAACATGGTATGCTCGTTTTAATTTTCTGACTATTATTTTTGAGTGCACTTTGATCAGCCTGAGCCTTTTAAGTGATCAATTTTTATTTCAAAATTTGATCAAAACCTATATGTTTCTGGGATGTTTATTTCGCGCCGATCATTTTGGTGCAATCATATTAATATTTCGAGCATTTTTTGCGCCCAAGTATGCTCGAAATAATAAAATAAATTTTTCTATACTTTTATTTCAAATTAATTTTAATTATTTAAACTAGTATATTTTTATTTGATTTAAATTGTTTTTAATTTATTTTTCACTAAAATAACACCCACAAGTGCATTTGTGGAATTTTGAAAATATTAGAATTCTTAGTACGCATTATATAATGTTTCATTGGCTAGTGAGAGAGTGAGAAGACACACAAAAAGCCAGATTCGCGACACTTAGAAAAGAAGGATCTCTCTCAATTGAATTGAAAAACAAAGAAAAGAAAGGAAGAAAAGCAACTTCTTCTAAAAAAAACTCCCTCAAAAACCCTAGTTCACTCTTATAGATTATGAAACTGGGAGCAACATTTCTCAATTGTCAAAGGTGAAACCGCCTCCACACGTCAATTCCTATTGGTTCTTGTAAATTTTTTGTTCATTGTCTCATTTATATGGTTTATGCATATGATTTTGTATGATTTTCTTATCCTAGATTCAATTTTGTTTTCTCTGAATTTTGAATGTTATTATGAATTAAATTTTATAAAGCTCTAACCTCAGAATTGATGTCTGTCTTTCTCATCTCCAACCTCAGAGTTGATGACTGTTTGGTTTATCTCCAACCTCAGAGTTGATGTTAATTTTTTTTTCTCTCCAACCTCAGAGTTGATGTATGTCTTTTCCCAACCTCATAATTGACGCCAGTCTCTTCCTGACCTCAGAGTTGATGTTGTTCATCTCTAACCTCAGAGTTGACGTTGGTCTTCTTCTCAACCTCAGAGTTGACGTTGGTCTTCTTCTCAACCTCAGAGTTGATGTCTTTCTTTCCCAACCTCAGAGTTGACGCCTTTCTTCCCCAACCTCAGAGTTGACGCCTCTCTTTTCCCAACCTCAGAGTTGATGTGTATCTTTTTTATTCCAACCTCAGAGTTAATGTCTATCCTTTTCCCAACCTCAAAGTTGATATATATCCCTTTTTTCCCAACCTCAAAGTTGATGTCTATCCTTTTCCCAACCTCAGAGTTGATATGTATCCCTTTTTTCCCAACCTCAGAGTTGATGTCTATCCTTTTCCCAAATTTCAGAGTTGACACATGTCCATTTTTTCTCAACCTCCGAGTTGACGTTTACTCAATTTGTTTTCCTCAACCTCAAAGTTGATGTCGTACTCCCAGTTAACCAAATTGAATTCCAGTCACCGTGCTGATATGATACAATGTACTTTCCCAACCGCAGTGCTGACGACTAGCCTTTTTATTATTGCAGGGTTCTTTGCACTAAAAGCTTCATTCCCCAGCAAATCTTTTAATCAATTCCTAGGGTCGTAGATCAGTTGGTTGTACCCATGGTCTACCTTTCTTTCTCCATAGAGTGCAAATTTTTGAGTTCTTTTGTATTCAATACCCTTATACCTTGAACGTCTGAAAAAGTGTCCCTCTTCATCCCTTCAGGTTTAAGCTAATTGAATAAGGGCAACTGTAGCATCCCAAAATATGCCCTATCGTTTCTAACCCTAACCGGATTTCGCTTCACATTCATTTTCATTAGGTCATAACAGTCAATCATGCATTGCATTGAGTGCTTGAGACATGGGATCACTTTTTTCTTATGGCTCATGACTTCTTTTTATTTTAAGTTTTTAAGAAGACAGTCATCAGAGGCATCTTCAGAAGTTTATTTTGCTCAACAGATGGCTTGTTTATTTCAGAATCAATATCATAAATCAAGGTTCATATGATCTTGTTTCAGACGGGTTCTCTATCATGTTTCAGTCATCATTCAAGGGTATTATCAATGACTAAGGTTCAAATGCGACACCCACCTATATAGGTTGTTCTAACAATACTCATGTTATCTTGGATCCAAATTATGATTGCATTGCATTTTCTTTACATGCCAAAATCCAAAAAAAAAAAACCAAATCATGCATTTGCATCCACCAGCATGCATTGCATATCATTTTTCAAAATACTCATTTTGCCTTTGTCCATAACTGTCCAATTGATTTCCTGGTACCCATGTTGAACCTGTGGTAGCTGTTTAAGGATAATAGAGAATTTGAATTTGGATCAAGCATAGATAAGAGGGAATATAGATAAAGGCCAAGTAGACCAGACGTTGGAAGTTGTGGTAGCTTTTTCAAATAATAATCTTTAGCATGTAGTTGCAGAGAATGTCAATCCCCCATACGGGTTTACTTTGGTGACTAACCCGATGTATGATCTTCCCCCTGAATGTCCCCCTCAACAAGTGGATTTTCCTACTCAACCTCAGACTGTGCATATTTTAGTATCATGTGAGATCCCTGTAATGCCGAAGAACCCCACTGTTCATAATGATGTATGGAATCTTCAATTCACAAGGAACATGTGAAATTCTAAAGGTGCCCTGTGGTGACAAAAATGGATCTTTCTCAAGTGGCTGAAGTCGCAGAAATAGGTCGTGATCTTGATAAACGTTTGAGGGCTATAGAAGGTTTTAATAGGTTGATACTTGATGATATGTGTTTAGTGCCAAATCTGGTCATACCTCTGAAGTTTAATGTACCTGAATTCGAGAAGTACAAAGGGGATAGCTGCCCAAGACACCATTTGGCGATGTTCTTCTGAAAAATGACCCTTCATTCTCACGATGATAAGCTGATGATTCACTATTTTCAAAACAGATTGAGTGAGGCATCGTTGAGTTAGTACATGAAACTAGAAAGGAGTCATATTCAGTCTTAGAAAGACTTACCCAAAGCCATTTTGAAGCAATACCAATAAAGCTTGGACATGGCCCCTGGTCGAAGGCAGCTACAAAGCTTATCTCAAAAGTGCAACAAATCCTTCAAAGGATACGCGATGCAGTCGAGAGAATTAACAGTCCAAGTGTAACCACCACTCTTAGACAGGGAATTGGTTGATATGTTCACGGGTTCTTTGAAAAGCTCATACTTTGAAAGAATGGAAGGTATTACATCATCAAACTTCTCTGACTTGGTGAAAGTTGGGAAACACACTAAGAGCGACCTCAAGAACTGAAAAATCCAAGACACCTCAAGCATTCAAGTGTCACAGTGAGAATCAGAGAGCATAGCTTTTGAGTTAGCTAGGCTTCACAAATTATAAGATGTCACCATCGATCTTTAATTTATCTAAGGGAAGGGAAAAAGAAAGAATAACCCATAAATATGCAATGCAAAACAAAGTAATAAATAGATCTAAGGTACGAGGGTTGGTTATACTAAGGGAAGATATTAACACCCTAAGTATCTATAGTATCCTATAGGAACCTCTTGTTGTGTTTGTGTTATGGTTAAAGTTGTTTGCTAATTGAGATTGACCGAGGAGATGAGAAGAGACATGTTCTTTTTATTGTTTTTATGAAAAAAGGGAAGAAAAGAAAAAGGTAGAAAAATAAAAGGTAGAAAATAAAAAAGGTAGCTCGCTAGGATCTCGCAATCCTATGCGTACCTATCCTGTATAGAAAGTTAGAGCAATCGTAGTTCGGCTAACTACGAGTAAAAGCAATGTTTGTTGGTTGGTTTTAGGAGAAGAGACAAGTTGTCATCTTAAGGAGAATACTCAACAGGAAAAAGCATCTCAAATCAAGTAACCATCACATGAAAGGCATATAAGCATTCACACTTCAAGAATCAACTTATTTCTTGCAGAGTTGGCAATCTTTTGCGGGGGTTGATTTAAGAGAATTTTGAATTAGAGTTCTTGATTTTTGTTCATCCTTGGCTATAATAATATCTTCGGGTTTACAACGATAACTTGGTATATCTACTATACGACCATTAATTAAAACATGTATGTGGTTAACTAATTAATGGGCTTGAGGAATAGTCGCAGCCATACCCAATCTAAAAGGTATGTTATCTAAACGCATTTCTAGTAATTGGAGTAAAATCTGGTCGGTTGACCCTTTCGCCACAAAAAAAGTAATAGTCAAAATGTAGCAAAATCATGACATTCGCAAAAACACATGAAAGAAAAATCAACAATAATATCATCAAGAAACCATGGCAAGATAACAATAGATTAACACAATTAAGGAGAAGAAAATGAAACATATTTATAAAAATACAAAAAAGGAAAGATAAATATTAAAAATAAAATAAAATATTTTGTTCTTTTAAATATGGGAGTGAAATAAATAATCAAAAAGATAACTAAATATTTTTTAAAAATATAAATAAATAATAAAGTGAGAAAAAAAATATTTTTCGGCATTTTTAAATATATCAAACAAAAAATTTTAACACATTTTTTTTAATATTTAACAAATAATTAAACTATAAGATAAAGAAAAGCTATATATAAAAAATGTTTTGTTTGGCCTTTTAATTATACAAACAAAAAATAAAAAATAAACAAATAAATAATTAAAGATATAAATAAATAAAACATAATAATAAAGTAACAATAAAATGAAATATAATGAAATAAATAATTAAAAAATAATAATTAAAATAATTAAAAATTGAAATAAAAACGGTAAAAAAGGAATAATTGGACCAGTATCGAAGTGCTCAAAAAATTAAAACGAATACACCAAAATGATCAGAACGAAATAAACATATTGGAAAAATACAACATTTGGTCAAATTTCGAAATAAATTTTACCCAATTAAATGACTTAAACTGATCAAAATGCGATCAAAAAGCAGTTGAAAAATTTAAAAACGAGCACACTAGGTTAAATTACGCGAAACATAGATTAACATGACTGATGTTTGAAAGCTCGATTTTAAAATTTCCCGTCCACTAATTTTACGCATAATTGACTTTTATTTTGACCAAATCGGCTATAAATCCAATAATCGCGACTTTCTATGTCTAATACAAGTTAACTGCAAGTGCACAGTCTATCGCGTAGTAATAAAAGATATCGATCCCATAGGGACTCGTAATCAAACTAGTGTTCTCGGGAGTTACTATGTTTAGCTAGGTAGATAATGTTTAAGGGAATAAGATTTTCACTAAAGGGAACTAAAAGTTGTTACTTAAATTATAATTACGTGAATCGATATGCAGTAATTATGTTCTTCAGGGATTTGACAAGTTGCCGGTATATGAAATATTTTTCAGAGTTTATTTAAGCAGAAAATAGTGATCTGAAGACTCTCGTCTCACGATGGTTATTGACGCTAATCATAATTCTAAGGGCCAAACGTACGCTTTCGTGTCCCATTCGGGGTTAAAACTACTTTTTGGAAATCTCTAAGTTCTAATTCATTTTAAAGTGCCTTCGCTGTTATTAAAACAAGTGACTAGTGTTTACTATCTGGTCTTGCCGCAGCTTTCGCTTGTTGGTTCGTACCTTAATTAATTTCCCACTTTCGTGGCAAAACTACTTTTAAATAAGTTCTCGCTTTCGCGACGAAGTTTATTCAGTAAATAAATTTAAACACTCAGACCATAAACAACTTTTGAAAAAGAAAGCTTTCAACCGGTTATTATCAAATCCCTTCCGAATTATCATTACATATCGATTACTTTGATTTAGCTAGACATGGATTTGGAAAAGGAAAAACATGAATGAAAACAATGAATAATAACATGCATCATAGTGAAAACGGAAATTACGATTAAAATTTGAAACCTGTAAATATTCCAATTGACCTTTGGGCAGATCCTCCACAGATGTTGGCAGGATTCTGGTCTTTATGCCAATTGATCGTACAAGGGAAATAGGAATTACATAAGAAATGAAAGGCAACAAAAAAATAGAAAGAAATAAAACTGAACTTTTGCTCTGGAAATGAAATTGGGCAGCACTTCGTTGTCTGAATGCGGCTCCCTTTCTCAGCTCCCCTCCTTCCCTTTTTATAGAAATAGAATTCTAACGGTTATAACTTGAAGAAGGTGGACTTTGAGGCAGAAATATCAGGGGGTAGTGGTCCACTATTTGGGACTTGGAACTGCCTCTTGCACGTGCATTTGAAGTTGGGCGTTTTTGCCTGCATGACGGTCGTCATGGAGCTGTGACGGTCGTCATGGAGCTGTGACGGTCGTCACAGCAGCAAAATATGCATTCTGCGTTTTTCATGTTGTTTTCATCCGGTTTTCGTCCATATTTCATCTGTGATTGCTACTTTTCTTCATATTGCTTTGTTTATACGTGATTATCAAATACCTGCAAAATATCAGACAAATAACACGGAAATAACCCGAAATCGGATCGAAAACAGTTAAACATCAGTTGAATTATGCATCAATATATATACGATTTCGTGTTATCAAACTCCCCTAAGCTTGAATCTTTGCTTGTCCTCAAGTAAAACAGGAAAAAGTCGGCAAGCACGAGGCAGCTTCTTCATTCATAAAGCTGGCAAAAACCGGGATTTCTTAGTAAGAACAAAACGAGTACGGTGATGACACTGGACTATAAGTCTTCGGAGGTCTCCTTCTTATGTAAATCGGTCCCAGTCATGCTACTGTAGCTTAGTGTCAAGGTTCTCGTGGCAAGTTCACCCTGTTTGTTCTAGCGCAATCACATTAAGCCCGTTGTCCATACACTTTCATGGCAAGTCGACCTGTTGGTGAATATGATCTCATTTCTTGTTTTGATCTTTTTCAATGATCATAAGCTTATACCATTGATTTTTTTTCAATGAGTTTTCGTACCGTTGGGCTAAATGCTTGGGTGAGGAGCACCTAACTTAGAGGGAAACGCGTCTTTATATTTTGGCTAAATGGCTTTCTTTTCATGATTTTTCATCTTTTTGGAGATCATACACTTATTTGCATCGATGGCTCGCTTAGAAGTGTTTTAGGATGGTGCTGACTGCTAGTATAAACTACTTGGGGCTGAGTTTGCGTAGACACTTGAAACTTTGGTACACGTAGGTAGTGAAACCGACTCGCATAAACCGGAGATCTAAGGTGTCAGGACGGTACTGGTTTTGTTAGAATTGTCATCTCCTCGGAGTTTCAAAACTTGGTTTGAACTTGGGTGCATTCTCGTGATGCTTTTGCTTTTGAGGAACGAACGAAATTTTTTTTGTTTACGTCGAATAAAGTGGGGATGTTTGCGTAACGGGAAAAAGATATATAAAAGAGCTTTTATTTGCTAAAACGTGAAAATGTTTGAAATAGAAATTACGGAATTCAAAGTACAATGGAATAGGAAATAAACGCTCCGCTCCCACACTATCTCAATCAGTGTCCCCACTGATTTGAAGGAATGCGAGAGGGAGATACAAGGGAAATGAAAATACAAGAAACTGAAAATATAGTAAACAAATAAGGAAAATAGTAACTAATCACGGCCTCTGCCTTGGTCACGTCCTCGCTCGCGTCCTCTGGCTCTGACTTGGTCAACTCGGTCCTCAAAACTCATTGCTCCGGTGTGGTAGACATAGTCGCGGAGTCCTTCGAACTGTAAGGTCAGATTCGCCAAGTTCTCAGTAATGGTTTCTTGGCCGGTTTGTAGTTGTTGCATTTGGGTCCGATGCCAAGCTTCGAACTGCTCTGCTCGCTGATTCTGCTGCTGCATCATAGCGAGTATCTGGGCCTGCTGGTCGAGAGAGCGACGGAGGTCTTCTTCTGAGTAGTCGGGCTCTGGACGATGGCGGCGGCGGCGGTAGGATGTACCTTCGGAAGGAAGAGGTTGCGATGCCTCCAGTTGCTCTGGTCTGTCCAACTCAGCTTGGATTTCGTCATCAGAACCTTGGGTGTGGCTCTGAGTTGGAGCAGCGGCAGCAGGAGGGGCAGTGAGGTCAAATAGCCAGTTGGTATGATCCTCTGGGTGCATCCGGGTGCGTGATGGAAGGATGATGCTTCGGACGGTTTTGCCACGCACTACCGGGTGGTACTTGCCATCGGCTCTGGAACGGATGAGGTGAGAGGCTCTGCAGTGGTCGGTGTCGAGGAACACCGAGGGAATGGCATGGAGGTGCTGGAGGCGGTCACCGAGGTTCAGCCCAAGTGCAATGGCAGTGACAATCCCGCCAAAGTAAAATGGCTTAGAGCCACGGTTACAGTTGGCCTGAATGTGGGCCAGGAGGAACGGAGCGGCGTTGATGGGCTCGTTGTTGAAGACACAGCGGAGAAAGAAGAGCTCTTTCGAGTTCACCTTATGGTTGCTATCCCAGGAGAAGATGGTGTTGCTCAATGCTCGGAGGAAATACCGGATGGTCGGGTTGTGGATATGCGTTGCGTACAGAGAATCTCAACCATCGGCATTGATGCCGGTTAACTGGTACCAGAGCGCGAAGGCTTCGTGCTGAAACTGGTCGGTGAGGCGGCAGTGAGCATTGTCGCCTCGAGGGAATTGTAAGATGGCGGCAATCTGGTTCTGGTTCACTTGATAGTTTGTGCCGAACATCCGGAAGCATGCGGCACCAGAGTGTTGGCTGAGGTCGCTGCTGGAAGTGACGTAGGTGAACGAACTTAGGAACTCGAGGGTGAGTTGTTCGTACGTCGGCAGTGGATTGGTGCAGAGGTTCCAGATGTCGGCTCTTTGAAGCATCCAAGTAACGCCGTCAAGGAGTCCGAGCTCCGTGAGCGATGGGATATGTGGATAGTGGGTCGGCTGTAGCGACCGTTGGTGGAAGGCGATATAGTTGGCTCGCTGTCTCTCTCCTGAGTCACCGTCGTTGAACACAATGTTGCTGAGGTCTGGGGTTTCGTTGTTTCTCGCCATTGTTGGAGGATGGAGTTGGTTTTGTGGAGTGGAAAAATGTAACAGAAGTGTGGTAGGAAGTTGAGATGGGAGTTGGAATATATGGAGCAAGGTGGGGAAAACGAAAATTGGGAGTGGGGTGTGAGTTCTTGATGATTGGAAGTTGAAAGGAGATGAGTGGGAGAGAAAACACAACCCCTGTTATATCAGATAACAGTTTTGGGCTCGTGACGGTCGTCACGTATCTGTGACGGTCGTCACCCGCGTGACGGTCGTCAGGCTCCTGTGACGATCGTCACACCAGCAAAATCTGCAGAATGCAGAATTTTGCTTTGGGGGTGCTCTTGCAATGATTTTTAGGCCTATAAATGATATGGCAATGTATTATATCGGCCGATAAACAAGGAATAACGTAAAAACGGAATGAACGAATAAAGACTATAATTGAAATAACAAGTAATTAGAATGATTGTAATGTAATACATAGGGAAATTAACAATGCAAAAATCAAAATAATTGAAAACGGACGGAAAACAGAAAACTAAACTAAACTAAACTAAAACTAATATCTAGTCTTTTCGTGCCTTCAATTCATCGAACTTCCGTGCGTAGTAGTCGAGCTGGTCACAGACTAAGTCCATGAAGACTACGAGTTCGCTGTGTATGCCTGCTGTAACACGGTGGGAGAACTGACTTTAAACAATGTTGCGGATAGCAAGAGTCGCCACCGACTTTTATTTTATCCATAAGGAAAGGTTATAAAAGAACAGGAAAGACCTTAGAGAATATTTTGGGTCCGGGGGGTAGGTTACGAAAAGGGAAGGTGTTAGCACCCTTTTCATCCATGGTTATCCATGGGCTCTTAGGTACTTAAGCTCACTTTTGAATTGTTTTGAAAGTGTAGTGTGTGAATAGAAAATTTTCAGAATAGTTAATAAATAATCCATGTAAGGATGTGTTAAGAACTTGTTTGAAAACTTGTTGAAAATTTGTTTAAGTGTGAAACAGTTTTGAAGTGAGCAAGTATCTAGGAGTAGCCTACCCTAATGTTTTAAGGTCTTTCTTATTCTTTATCCTTTCCTTAGTAAGACTATCCCTACTATAATGGAGTAGGTAGTCCTTACTTTGGATGTTAAGGGACATGTGAGGGACAATTTGACTTTGAAGGCCATTGTGGGATGTAATAAGCACATATAAGGGACCATCATCATTTTTCGAAAGGGACTTGATTCGTAAAGGCAACCATAAGGGACCTTGATGATTTTTTTATTTGAGGGACTTGCTTTATACACCCCACTTAACCATTATTCGTAGGCAACTTGAGGGATATCCTTAGGAAGTGAGACGGCGATTAAAATCGACTTACGTGTGTGACGTGTTTATTTTAATTATCTTTATTTAAAAGTGATCTAAATTTATTTTAATATTACATACATGTTATTACACTCCCTAATTACTAACCATAATAATAATTAAATAATTAAACAACTTTACATCCAAGAAACAATTACAAAATAATAAGCAAAATAATTAAATAGCAAAGATAAATAAAATATAAATAAGCAATAATAAATAATAAAGGGGGTTAATTCTAAGTTTACTCGGCAAGACATCGCATCTTGTGCCTACGTATCCTTACGGGAGTGGAATCAGAGTAATCGTAGTTCCCCTCAATAGGGAGGTTAGAAACTTCTTGACTGTGGTCAAGGTCTCAAGGGGAATAAACGCATCTTAAGGACACGCTTACGTGGAGTGTAGAAACTCCAAATCTCTACGTTGAAATGTTAAGTTGTAATTAGGGTTAAATTAGGGATTCCACGGCGGGAAACCCTAAAATGAGCGCGGCGGCTCTTTGACCTAATGCTAAGGGTAAAATTGTAATTTTGCCTGCGGCGAGGCATTTGTGAAAATTAGGGTTTGTAGTTTGTAGTTTTGAGGATTTGAAATTGAATGTGTGAAGTTTTACGGACTATTGGCGCGGCGGCCAAACAGTTAGACCTAACCTTCGGATGTGTGCAATGTGACAGAAATAATAGTAAACGCGTGAGATAATTGAATCATGCAAACAGAGAGATAATGTCATAATTTAAACCATGCAAGCAGAAATTTAAAGGCAGAATTTAAAGAGCGATTGTTAAGTTCGCGAGGTTACATGAGAGGAGCAGATACAATATGATAATGAAATTTGAATTGAACAATAATAAAATAAAATAAATAACGGTTCTAGTTATTATTTTAAAAAAAAGATTTTAGTTATTATTTTAAATTTATCTAAAAAAAAGTTTTTCTTAAAAATAATAGGTTTTCATATTAATTTGGAAAAGATGTTAATGTTATTTATTTTAAAAAACAGATTTTTATATTATAACAAATTTTAATAAATTAATGATAACAATAATAATAATAATGGTAATAATAATGATAATAATGATAATAATAATAAATAATGATAATAATAATAATAATAATAATAATAATAATAATAATAATAATAATAAAGCAATAATGAATTTTAAATGTGCCAAATAACCCAACAATGTTGCTAACGCAGAAATGCGCTCATCGCAACCAGATCTAAATCGGACGAAACAAAATTTATCGCAAAGAAAAAGAAATTAAGCAAAAAATAGTATTATTGCTCACACAAAAATGCGATCATCGCAACCAGATCGAACTAACACAAATGTCACGCGTCATGCACACAAATGTGCAAACATCGTATCGACATAATTCGATCAAAAATCTTATATATATAAACTCTAACAATTTAAAAAATTATATATATATAAACGTAACAGTAATAGATAAAGAAAAAGAAATAACGGTAATAGATGAAGAAAAAGAAATAACGGTAAAAGATGAAGAAAAAGAAACAACAGTAATAGATGAAGGAAAAGAAATAACGGTAAACGATGAAGAAAAAGAAACAATAGTAATGGATGAAGAAGAAAACTAAATAACGGCAAACGGCACTCACTCCTCTTAGGTTTTTTTTCATTCTCTCCTGTTTTCCAACAAGGCAACACATGTATATATAGGGAACAAATTAGGGTTAACACCAAATTGTCAATAATGTCCCTAAAGCCCATTTTAAAGCCCAAACTAAATAATTAGTTAAGAAAAAATAAAATTTAAATAATTTAAAATAATTAAAATAAACTTAAAATGAAAACTAATAATCCTATTGATTCCTAAAATAAAAAATATTATAAAAAGAACAAAATTTTTTTCAATATTTTTTATTTTATGATTTTTTGGATATTTTTATGAATAATTTAGAAAAAAGTGAAAAAAATAATATTTTAAAAAATGATTTAATTAAAATACGAAAATAATAATTAAATAATAATAAAAAACTATTTTTGTTATTTTTTTAATGAAAGATAGAAAAATTTAGAGTAAAAATAATAAAAAACAAAAAAAATGACAAAGGTGAGATTCGAACTCTCAACCTCTCACACTCATAACTCCTTACACATGTCCTCCTGCCAATTGTGCCATTTTTACTTTTTAGAAAAAAATGCATGCCATATGATATTTACCTGTAAAAAGTCAAACGACTACACAAATTTGTTAGTAATTGATTAAACGCAATGAAATGCGACGACAAATCTTAGGGCAAAATTTGGGGTATTACAGTTATTATGATAATATTTCTCACCCAACCTCTCTTTGATGTTGGCAAAAAAAAAATCATGAAGTTTGACTTTGGTTTGACCACAGTTGACCTCAGTTTGACCTTTTAACTGCATTGACTGCTTTTGACTTATCTGATCATCTGACTGAGCAAACTTTTGAGAAAAGTCTTGAAACTTGACATGGGGGTTCTTATACACATATAAGATGTTATGAAGCTCACTTGAAGTCTTGGAAGTCCATTTAGCCTGATTAAAGTCAAAACCCTAGTTTTGGATGCACTGCTTAGGAGGTGCATTGTCTGAGGGAATTGTCAACTCTTCTGACCAATTGTGAACTTTGTGAACCTTGTGAACCTTCTTGGAACACAAAGTCTTGTATTGTGAGGGCAAATTTTGGGGTGCAACAGCTGCCCCTGTTCAATTTTCTGAAACCTGAGGGGTTAGATTGGTATATTTGCCAGTCGTAACCTGGAAGGTTGAAGGGGATTGAACACAAAAGCCCAAAAATTTGCACTCACCAGTGCATGGAGTGATATTGATGGTTGGTTGAACATGATTGAGTGGGCTTAAAGATGCCACTAGGGGAAAGTTCTTCAGTAGTATAATGAGAACTGTCAGGAGTCTGGAGTAATACTGATGTAACAACATGTCTTCATGAGGATAGAGCAATCAATAATGATAACCCTAAAGCAGTCTTGGAGCAATGATATGATTTCAGGAGGATAGAACAATGAATGGCTCTAAAGCAGTCTTGAAATAATAATGTGATATGTCTTCAGGAGGATAGAGCAATCAATAGCTCTAAAGCAGTCTTGAAGTAATAATGTGATATGTCTTCAGGAGGATAGAGCAATCAATAGCTCTAAAGCAGTCTTGAAGTAATGATTTCAGGAGGATAGAGCAATGGATAGCTCTAAAGCAGTCTTGAAATAATAATGTAATTTCAAGAGGATAGAGCAATGGATAACTCTAAAGCAGTCTTGAAATAATTAGATGGCTTCAGGAGGATAGAGCAATGAATAGCTCTAAAGCAGTCTTGAAGTAATAGGATGATTTCAGGAGGATAGAGCAATCAGTAGCTCTAAAGCAGTCTTGAAATAATGATTTCAGGAGGATAGAATAACCCTGAGGTTACAATAAAGCAGTCCCAAAGTAATAAGAAGCTCATCAGGAGGATAAAGTAACCCTGGGGTTACAATAAAGCAGTCCCAAAGATCATAAGCTTGTTTGTTGGATAATTAACCTGAAAACAAGGTAGCACTCTGTATAACAACATTAGTTTATGCTTTATGTATGCATGTATGACATGATGCACTTAGGTAATGTACTATAGACATATATGTTATGGTATGATGTAAATGATGTATGTATGATATGACACTGCTGGAAGTGTCTGGATATCCTTGTATAACAACCGCTGGCCAAGGAAAATAAATCCCGATTCGTTGTTGAAGAATATATAACCCTCCGTCTGCTGGGGATAACAAGATATAGATAACCTCCCGTTGTTGGGGATAACAAGGTATAGATAACCTCCCGTTGTTGGGGATAGTAGGATAAGTATAACATCCCGTCTTCGTTCATCGTGCCCTTATTGGAAAGTAATTTCCCGTATATCCGTATGAGGATAAAAGAGATGGATATAAATTCCAGGGGAGATTAGACTTTGTGAAAATGGATTAGTCCTACTGATGGTTTGTAACTGCCTTGTAAAGATGAACCGGCGAAGCTTCGTTGAAATCCTTCCCTCGTTCGTCCTTAGTAAATACTATTACTGCATTTTCATGCATTTCTGGTAAACATCAATCATATTAAAAGCATACATGCATTTCTGGTAAACATCAATCATATTCAAAGGCATACATACATTCAAACACAACCAATGGACGTTTCGCTTATGTAAATAGGGTAAAAGTAAATCTGGATTCAAAAGATGGAATTTATTTATATCAAAAGTGACCCATACACGGGTAAGTTTGTACAAGGAGACATAAACCCTAGTAAGAGAATTTTGTCATGAAGTTTTACAAAAAGAATCAGCTATGTGGGAAATAATCCTATTGAGTTTCAATTCTACTATTGCCCCTCAAGTATCTCATCTTCTTGCTGTTGAGACGGAAACGATTGGATTGAGCTTTATCTGTTTGAGCTTGAGTAAGTAGTACAACTGGTTGCAGTTTCATGAGTGATCCAAACGAGACATAGTCATACGCTTTAATCCCTAACTTTTGCCTGGATTGCCCTTTCAGGTTTTCAATCCACCGGGATACCCTTTTTTGCCCAAGCCGCCTTTTCAGGTTTTCGACTTGCCGGGTGTACATCTTTTTATATATATATATCCCTAATTTTTGCCCAAACCCTTTTGGTTTGCCGGGATGCCCTTATTTTTGCCTAGGCCTGTCAACCTAGCGGGTCTCTTTTTATACGTAGTATTTTTTAACTATGTCTGCGTTTACAGGTTGTGGGAAGTCTTCACCATCCATTGCAGTCAGTATCATGGCACCCCCTGAGAACACTGTCTTGACTACAAATGGTCCCTCATATGTTGGAGTCCACTTGCCCCTTCAGTGTCAATCTCATTGCAGTATGCAGGCTTCTCAAATCTATCAATGGTAGTCTTGGGAGCTTCATCATCCCAGCTGATCTCAAACATAGATGCCATGGTGGCCAATGCGTCTGCCAACTGATTCTCTCTTCGTGGAATATGTCCAAAAGTAATCTCTTTGAAATGTGGGATCAAAGACAACACATGTTCTCTGTAAGGAATGAGATTATCATGCTTTGTATCCCAATCTCCTTTAATCTGACTTACTACCAGAGCTGAATCTCCATACACCTCAAGGAACTGAATCTTCATATCAATAGCAACTTGCATACCCATGATACATGTCTCATACTCAGCCATGTTATTGGTACAATAGAAACAAAGTCTGGCAGTAATCGGGGTATGACAACCTTCAGGGGAACTAATCACAACACCAACACCATTACCATGTGCATTGGAGGCACCATCAAAAACCATAGTCCATCGGGATCCTTGTTCAGGTCCGTCATACTGTCCAGGTTCTTTGGTAACAGACATAATGTCTTCATCAGGGAACTCAAAATTCATTGACTGGTAATCATCTACTGCTTGATGAGCCAAATGATCAGCAACAACACTCCCCTTAATGGCCTTCTGAGTAGTATACTATATATCATATTCCGTCAAGATCATTTGCCATCTTGCAATTCTTCCGGAGAGAGCAGGTTTCTCAAATATGTACTTGATTGGATCCATCTTCGAAATCAACAAGGTAGTATGGGTCAACATATACTGTCTTAGTCGGCGAGCAGCCCATGCCAAAGCGCAACAAGTTTTCTCGAGCAGTGAGTATCTTGTTTCACAGTCGGTAAACTTTTTGCTAAGGTAGTATATTGCCTGCTCTTTTCGACCAGACTCGTCATGTTGCCCCAATACACACCCCATTGAGTTGTCTAATACTGTTAAATACATAATCAAGGGTCTTCCATCAACTGGTGGCATTAAAATTGGAGGTTCTAGCAAATATCTCTTGATTTCATCAAAGGCAGTCTGGCACTCATCATTCCATTCCATCACCTGATCTTTCTTCAACAACTTGAAGATTGGCTCACAGATGGTAGTTAATTGGGAAATAAACCTTGCAATGTAGTTCAATCGTCCCAAGAAACCTCTCACCTCCTTCTCAGTACGGGGAGCTGGCATCTCTCGTATAGCTTTTACTTTTGCAGGATCCACTTCAATACCTTTTCCACTGACAATGAAACCCAGGAGCTTTCCAGATCTAACTCCAAAAGTACACTTGTTTGGATTTAATCTCAACTTGTATTTCTTCAACCTCTCAAACAACTTGTGCAGATGATCAAGATGTTGCTCTTCATTCTGAGATCTGGCTATCATATCATCCACATATACCTCTATCTCATGATGAATCATATCATGAAACAAAGCCACCATAGCACGCTGATATGTTGCCCCTGCATTCTTCAAACCAAATGGCATTACCTTATAGTAAAAGGTGCCCCACTGTGTCACAAATGTAGTCTTCTCCATATCTTCAGGTGCCATCTTGATTTGATTGTAACCAGAGAAACCATCCATAAAAGAGAATACCTTATGCTGAGCAGTGTTGTCTACCAGAATATCAATATGAGGAAGTGGAAAGTCATCTTTAGGGCTAGCCTTGTTCAGATCTCTGTAGTCTACACACATACGTACCTTACCATCTTTCTTAGGAACTGGTACCACATTTGCAATCCACTGAGGATAAGAAGTTACGGTCAAGAACCCTGCATTGAACTGTTTCATTACCTCTGCTTTGATCTTTTCTGACATTTCAGGACGCATACGACGAACCTTCTGCTTCTTTGGACGACAATCTTCTTTCACTGGCAAACGGTGAACCACAATGTCTGTATCCAACCCTGGCATATCTTCATAAGACCAAGCAAAGATCTCCACATAGTCACGTAGCATCTGAACCAACCTGCTCTTGACACTGTCCTCTAAATCAGCCCCTATCTTGACCTCTTTTCTGTTTTCTTCAGTTCCCAGATTCACAACTTCGACTGGCTCTTCATGTGGCTGTATAGCTTTCTCTTCTTGTTGTAACAACCTAGCAAGCTCTACAGGTATTTCACAATCGTCCTCGTTTTCGTCTTCAGTTTGATAGATCGGATTCTCGAAATTGTAATTGGCAATAGTAGAACTGTTATCAATTGGATCCAGAGTGGATGAGGATCGGCATTTTAGTGACGTGGGTGTGTGTAAGAACACATAGCTGATAAAGCAAAAATAAAAGAAAAAGAAAGACAAGGAACACAATATTTACGAAAACGAAACGTCCACTGATTTTATTGAATGAAGTATGCAAATGAAATGGCAACCCGTAACAAGCACACCATTGTGCCCCGGGTAAGGCACATGGCTTGAAAGTTTTAATTGTTCCAGAAATCACAAATTTAAAAACATAACACAGTAATAGTATTTACTCCTGACTAAAGGAGATAGGGATAACATCTTCAGCTTTCCAATTATTGAGTCCAGCACCCACAGTAGGAAAAATCCATGCCTCCACGTTGTAGTCTTCATCTTGATCTCCCACAGCATTGATAACCCCTTGATTGGTGATACGAACAGCACGAGCACGACGAACAGCCTCCCGGGACTCTGCAGTGAAACCCAAACCAAACTTGTCAGACTTGTATGGAATATCAGGAAGCTGACCCCAAATAGTACAACCACCTTCTTCCACCATAGCTTTTGCATCATTGAGGGAGGCCATTGCCATTGTTGGAGGGTTTCTGATGACCACAGGAACCTTCTTCACAGCAGGAGGAGTCACACAATCCTTAACAGCCCAGGGAACCACTTCAAATGACTGACATGGAGTTTCAATGTATTCACCTTCTACTTCCAGATACTTGAAAGTGTTTACATGGCTGACAAAGTATTCTTCCTCTCCAAAGACAGTAACAACTTTTCCATTCACCGGATATCTCAACTTTTGATGTAATGTGGAGGTCACCGCACCTGCCCCATGGATCCAGGGACGACCAAGCAGACATGAGTACGAAGGACGAATATCCATCACATAGAATGTAGCAGTAAACACCTGAGAGCCAACCTTGATTGGAAGATCAATTTCCCCATGCACTACTCTTCTAGAACCATCAAAAGCCTTTACCACAATATTACTGGGCTTCAATACCGTATTTTCAGGACTCAGCTTGTTCAGGACTTCCTTAGGCAACACATTCAGAGAGGAACCATTGTCTATCAGCACATGAGACAGGGTAGTGCCCCTGCATTCAATTGAAATATGCAAGGCCCTGTTATGATCCCTCTTGGCAGGGGTCAAGTCGGCATCAGAAAATCCTAACCCGTTGTCATAGGTCAGGTGAGCAACACAATTCTCAAACTGGTCCACAGAAATTGCACTGGGTACATGAGCCATCTTTAGAAACTTGATCAATGACTTGGCATGAGCCTCAGAACATAATAACAGGGAGAGCATAGAAATCTTTGAGGGAGTATGCCCCAGCTGATCAACAATATCATAATCACTCTTGCGAATGATTTTCAATACTTCTTCCATCTGCTTAGAGAGGTCATCAGCAGCTGGCACATCAGTAGATACAGGCTCAATAACAGGACCCTTGCCCCGAGCATCAGTGGTGGAAGTAACAGCAGGGGTAACTGCACTCTTAGAAGCAACTGGAGGAGAGAAGACTCTTCCACTACGAGTGATCTTGTTAGATCCAGCAATATTATCAATGTCAACAGGCATATCAGGTAAAGGCTCCTGCTTGACACCATGGATGTAAACATCAGACCCATAGTGCCAGGGCACAACTTTGTCAGATGTATAAGGAATAGGACCAGGAGTGGTAATGATCAGAGGAGCTACTCTGGCTTCAGCAGCAACTTTCACAGGACCTTCAGCAGTAATCTTGATTGGGCCCTGATGAGTGATTTTAATGGGACCCTTTGAAGTGATTCTTAGTGGTACTTTGTCAACCATGTCAACCTCTTCAATCTTCTTACCCTGAGTCAGATGATCCACCATACTTTCTACAGATGCTGGTCTTCTTTCAAATACTATAGTATATTTATCCATGAGACGTTGAATCCCATCTCTCAAAATGAAGCAACTATCCGGCTTATAGGTACAATATAGACAATCTTCATGACAACCTGGAAAGATCCCAGCTTGTACTAACCTCTTTTTGATAACAGACAATGGTGTGCTCAACTCCATAACTGAATAGACATGCAGATCTTCATCAATATCTTCATCAATGGCGTTGACAGTCTTCTCGTGATTTGGCATTGGAGCTGTAATCACATTTGGAGTACCTGGTGGATCAAACTCAATTTCTCCAGCATCAATCATATCCTGAATTTTGTTCTTCAAGACCCAGCAGTTATTAGTATCATGTCCTGGACAGTTTGAATGATATGCACATCGTGCATTGGGATTGTACTTGGGAGAGGTAACATTGGGATTCTGAGGAGCCTCCCTCAGGGTAATAAGTTCAGCCTTCAACAAGTGTTGCAATGCCTGAGCCATTGACATGTTGATCTTCGTGAACTGTCTTCTAGCCCTCTGTTGGTTGCCTTGAGGCTGCTCTGTTGTTGCAGGAGTTGGATTTGAAATATGAACTGCACTAACAGACTGATGCCTTCTGTTACGATCAGGCTGACCATACACAGCATTAGATTCTTTCTTCCCAGTGGGAGGCTTCTTTGCAGCACCTGATGAAGAAGTGCCCACTTGGATCTTACCACTCTTGATACCATTCTCTACTCGCTCTCCTGTCATGATCAACTCAGTGAAGCCAGATGATGAGCTTCCAATGAGATGACTGTAAAACGGACCATTCAGCGTACACATGAACATATCAACCAACTCCCTATCAGTCAAAGGGGGTTGAACTCTTCCAGCTAAGTCTCTCCACTTCTGAGCATACTCCTTAAAACTTTCCTTGGCACCCATAGACATGCTTTGAAGCTGCATGCGAGTGGGGGCTAAGTCAGCATTGTATTGATACTGCTTGTAGAAAGCTTCAGCAAGGTCATTCCAATCTCTGATGTTGACACTCTCCAACTGATAATACCACTCTAGCTGAGCTCCAGATAAACTCTCTTGAAAGAAATGGATCCACAACTTTTTATCAGCAGTGTGGGGTTGCATTCTTCTGACATAAGACCTCAGATGCAATTTGGGACAAGAGACCCCATCATAGACAACAAATGTAGGAACTTTGAACCCAATGGGTATGACCACCCCAGATATCAAGCTCAAATCCTCAAAATCCAGCCCAGATGATTTCTGTAATTCCATAGCATCCATTCTATCCACCAGCATCTTGAATTTGTCTTCGTTAGGCTCATGGTAGTAGTTAGCCTCAGAATCAGAGTCCCCCATAGTGTTGTGGAGACTGCCTATCTCCTGCTCAGATTCTTCAGATTCATAGTCTTCAACCTGTTCCTTGGTCTTGTCAGGACCCTTGAACCTCCTTCCCATGTTGAGCAACCCAGCAGACCTTCTAGCCTTCTTAGTCTTCTTGGCCAGCAGTGTCTTCAATTCATCCTGCCCCTTGGATAGGTTCAGGATCAGCTCTTGGAACTGTGCATTCTGTGCCTGGAGATCCTTAACTGATTGTTTAAGAGCCATTGCTGAAATAAACAGCGAGAAGATGAGAAACCTGTGCACAATTATAAACCTGTGATGCAATGATATGGGAATGCATATGCAATGTTTTCAAGGACCGCAGGATTTAAATTTGCTTAAACAATCAAGAAAGTAACTTTTTATTAGTAATAACTTGTTTTGCCTTTTAGGCTTACAAAAAATGAAAACGAAATAAGTACAAAAGATGGGGTTTTAAGTCTCCCATGGACGTTTCCTCTTTGTGTTGAGGTATGAGTTGAGGTTTCGTTCCTCATGAAGTAGCTTTGTTAGCTCTAGGATCCTTGCTTGGCTTGCTTTGTAATGAGCCTCGAAAGTATCCCTTTGCTCTTTCAGTTGGATCCATGATCTCTGCAAGTCTTCCATATCAGTAGGCATGTCTGGGTGAAGGATGGTATAAGCTGTGTCTCCTTCAGCAACAGGTTCCATGGTAACTGGTAGGACGGCAGGATATGGCATCATGAGTGTCTGAGCACGAAATCGTACCCATCTGAGATAAGCCTCCATAGGAATGGTGTACTTAGGCTCCAGTGTCTTGCTGTCAATCCTGTTTACCTTTCCCCAAGCTCGTATGAATCTCTGACGGTAACCCTGAAGATCATTGTCGTAATCAAACACAATGCCCTGAGTCAACATGTCATGTGGACCGTCACTTCGGGCGTAACCAAACTGTCGTAAAGCTAGAGAGGGGTTGTAGGTGATGCCTCCTCTTATGCCTAGAAGTGGCACATTAGGAAACTCCCCACAATGGTCAATGATGGTGACATTCTCCATAGATCTGGAGCACCAATGAATGTCTGAGTGAGATAGTGACATGATCCTCTTGGACCATCTGAACCCTTGCTCATTCTTCATTACTGAGCGAGGAAGGTGAGAAATAAACCACCTAGAGAGCAAAGGTATGCAGCACATCAAAGTTCCTCTTGCCCTTGTAGTACGGGTGTGAAGAGAATGTAGGATGTCTCCAAGCAATGTAGGCACTGGATTGTGACTCAGGAATATGTTGATGGCATGAACGTCTATGAACTGATTAGGATTGGGGAACAACACTAAGCCGTAAATCAATAAGGCTAAGATCTCCTCAAAAGCATCGTAACTCATAGCCTTCAAGAACATTTGAGCTTTATCCACTAATACCTTGGCAAGAATACCTTTAACTCCACTTCTCGTCTCTAGAACAATGTCAGACTTCTTCAGATGTAGAGCTGCGGCAATAACTTCTGGTTTAAGCTCCTTCTCTAAGCCTGTGAATGGCTTCTGATCAAGAACAGGTATACCCAGAAGTTTAGAGAACTCCTCCATGGTTGGAACCAGCTGATAATCAGGAAATGTAAAGCAATGGTGCTTAGGGTCAAAGAACTGAAACAGCACACTCATCATGTCTTCACTGAACCCTGAAGTAACTAGATCCAATAAGTGACCATGTCTCTTGTTGAACTGGGAATGATCAGGCACTAGGGAAACCAACTCTTTGAGCTTGGGAGGTATCCCTACAAAGTTGATCCTGATGGTGTTTCTACGAGCAGAAGCCATGACCTGCAACAAAGAACAAAAATAAATCCCTTGGTCCTTGAAATGGTTAGGGAAAATGATATGCTCATGATGCATGATGATGTCATGATGTTATGTTCAATCACAAACATGTGGCACACACAAACAAGTCACACAATTGCCCTAGGTTTAAAGGCTTGCATGAGGTTTAAAGGTAAGTACCCTCCCCTGAAGTTAGATGGTTCATCCTGTCCTACAAAAGTAACCGGGTTCTAAGGGATCTCAATATCATTGATCCTTCACAAGGGTGGTTGTTCAGAAGGCAACTTACTTGCCAACCAAAACCCTCCAAGTTTAAGATCTCAATGAGCGTAGTATCGAGTGTCAACCAACTTCAGTCTGCACCAAAGCCGGTTACCTCACTACTTTCTAAAGGCCAAGATGAGTTAACTAGGGTTCTAAAAGTCAGTTAGTGCATTGACAACATATGGCAGCCTCAATATTATCCTCAACTTGACTTAAGGAATATAAGCACCAACCAAGAAGTCGCACTAACTATGGCCACCAGATCAACCGTATCGATATACGTCGTACAGTTTCCTTGGTCTATTGCCATTTACCTAAGGTACACTAGATCCGGGTTAGGACCTTTCACACATAAGAGCACCCCAACAATATAATAATAAAGCAAACAAGGCAAACAATTTAAAGTGATCTTAATTCCTAAGGGTACCCCTCTTAAATAAATCCCCAGCAGAGTCGCCAGTTCTGTAACACGGTGGGAGAACTGACTTTAAACAATGTTGCGGATAGCAAGAGTCGCCACCGACTTTTATTTTATCCATAAGGAAAGGTTATAAAAGAACAGGAAAGACCTTAGAGAATATTTTGGGTCCGGGGGGTAGGTTACGAAAAGGGAAGGTGTTAGCACCCTTTTCATCCATGGTTATCCATGGGCTCTTAGGTACTTAAGCTCACTTTTGAATTGTTTTGAAAGTGTAGTGTGTGAATAGAAAATTTTCAGAATAGTTAATAAATAATCCATGTAAGGATGTGTTAAGAACTTGTTTGAAAACTTGTTGAAAATTTGTTTAAGTGTGAAACAGTTTTGAAGTGAGCAAGTATCTAGGAGTAGCCTACCCTAATGTTTTAAGGTCTTTCTTATTCTTTATCCTTTCCTTAGTAAGACTATCCCTACTATAATGGAGTAGGTAGTCCTTACTTTGGATGTTAAGGGACATGTGAGGGACAATTTGACTTTGAAGGCCATTGTGGGATGTAATAAGCACATATAAGGGACCATCATCATTTTTCGAAAGGGACTTGATTCGTAAAGGCAACCATAAGGGACCTTGATGATTTTTTTATTTGAGGGACTTGCTTTATACACCCCACTTAACCATTATTCGTAGGCAACTTGAGGGATATCCTTAGGAAGTGAGACGGCGATTAAAATCGACTTACGTGTGTGACGTGTTTATTTTAATTATCTTTATTTAAAAGTGATCTAAATTTATTTTAATATTACATACATGTTATTACACTCCCTAATTACTAACCATAATAATAATTAAATAATTAAACAACTTTACATCCAAGAAACAATTACAAAATAATAAGCAAAATAATTAAATAGCAAAGATAAATAAAATATAAATAAGCAATAATAAATAATAAAGGGGGTTAATTCTAAGTTTACTTGGCAAGACATCGCATCTTGTGCCTACGTATCCTTACGGGAGTGGAATCAGAGTAATCGTAGTTCCCCTCAATAGGGAGGTTAGAAACTTCTTGACTGTGGTCAAGGTCTCAAGGGGAATAAACGCATCTTAAGGACACGCTTACGTGGAGTGTAGAAACTCCAAATCTCTACGTTGAAATGTTAAGTTGTAATTAGGGTTAAATTAGGGATTCCACGGCGGGAAACCCTAAAATGAGCGCGGCGGCTCTTTGACCTAATGCTAAGGGTAAAATTGTAATTTTGCCTGCGGCGAGGCATTTGTGAAAATTAGGGTTTGTAGTTTGTAGTTTTGAGGATTTGAAATTGAATGTGTGAAGTTTTACGGACTATTGGCGCGGCGGCCAAACAGTTAGACCTAACCTTCGGATGTGTGCAATGTGACAGAAATAATAGTAAACGCGTGAGATAATTGAATCATGCAAACAGAGAGATAATGTCATAATTTAAACCATGCAAGCAGAAATTTAAAGGCAGAATTTAAAGAGCGATTGTTAAGTTCGCGAGGTTACATGAGAGGAGCAGATACAATATGATAATGAAATTTGAATTGAACAATAATAAAATAAAATAAATAACGGTTCTAGTTATTATTTTAAAAAAAAGATTTTAGTTATTATTTTAAATTTATCTAAAAAAAGTTTTTCTTAAAAATAATAGGTTTTCATATTAATTTGGAAAAGATGTTAATGTTATTTATTTTAAAAAACAGATTTTTATATTATAACAAATTTTAATAAATTAATGATAACAATAATAATAATAATGGTAATAATAATGATAATAATGATAATAATAATAAATAATGATAATAATAATAATAATAATAATAATAATAATAATAAAGCAATAATGAATTTTAAATGTGCCAAATAACCCAACAATGTTGCTAACGCAGAAATGCGCTCATCGCAACCAGATCTAAATCGGACGAAACAAAATTTATCGCAAAGAAAAAGAAATTAAGCAAAAAATAGTATTATTGCTCACACAAAAATGCGATCATCGCAACCAGATCGAACTAACACAAATGTCACGCGTCATGCACACAAATGTGCAAACATCGTATCGACATAATTCGATCAAAAATCTTATATATATAAACTCTAACAATTTAAAAAATTATATATATATAAACGTAACAGTAATAGATAAAGAAAAAGAAATAACGGTAATAGATGAAGAAAAAGAAATAACGGTAAAAGATGAAGAAAAAGAAACAACAGTAATAGATGAAGGAAAAGAAATAACGGTAAACGATGAAGAAAAAGAAACAATAGTAATGGATGAAGAAGAAAACTAAATAACGGCAAACGGCACTCACTCCTCTTAGGTTTTTTTTCATTCTCTCCTGTTTTCCAACAAGGCAACACATGTATATATAGGGAACAAATTAGGGTTAACACCAAATTGTCAATAATGTCCCTAAAGCCCATTTTAAAGCCCAAACTAAATAATTAGTTAAGAAAAAATAAAATTTAAATAATTTAAAATAATTAAAATAAACTTAAAATGAAAACTAATAATCCTATTGATTCCTAAAATAAAAAATATTATAAAAAGAACAAAATTTTTTTCAATATTTTTTATTTTATGATTTTTTGGATATTTTTATGAATAATTTAGAAAAAAGTGAAAAAAATAATATTTTAAAAAATGATTTAATTAAAATACGAAAATAATAATTAAATAATAATAAAAAACTATTTTTGTTATTTTTTTAATGAAAGATAGAAAAATTTAGAGTAAAAATAATAAAAAACAAAAAAAATGACAAAGGTGAGATTCGAACTCTCAACCTCTCACACTCATAACTCCTTACACATGTCCTCCTGCCAATTGTGCCATTTTTACTTTTTAGAAAAAAATGCATGCCATATGATATTTACCTGTAAAAAGTCAAACGACTACACAAATTTGTTAGTAATTGATTAAATGCAATGAAATGCGACGACAAATCTTAGGGCAAAATTTGGGGTATTACAGTTATTATGATAATATTTCTCACCCAACCTCTCTTTGATGTTGGCAAAAAAAAATCATGAAGTTTGACTTTGGTTTGACCACAGTTGACCTCAGTTTGACCTTTTAACTGCATTGACTGCTTTTGACTTATCTGATCATCTGACTGAGCAAACTTTTGAGAAAAGTCTTGAAACTTGACATGGGGGTTCTTATACACATATAAGATGTTATGAAGCTCACTTGAAGTCTTGGAAGTCCATTTAGCCTGATTAAAGTCAAAACCCTAGTTTTGGATGCACTGCTTAGGAGGTGCATTGTCTGAGGGAATTGTCAACTCTTCTGACCAATTGTGAACTTTGTGAACCTTGTGAACCTTCTTGGAACACAAAGTCTTGTATTGTGAGGGCAAATTTTGGGGTGCAACACCTGCGATGTCGTCTTTTACAGTAGTCAGAGCTGCGTCAACGTTGTCCAATTGGTGCAGAACAGTATCCATTTTGTTCGTGGTCTCCTCAGGAATGGGCTCAGGATAGGTGTTGTAATGCGGAGGAGTCGTAGGGTCTACTTCAGCTTCTGATACAGCATCCTCATAGTACATATAATCGTGTGCTTCAGAGATGTGATCACTGTCGTACATGTAGTTCTATGGTGTTGATTGAGGTGAAGGAGGTCCCATAGGCTCATCCAATTCATAAATCCAGTTGTCCTTGTTGTGGATACTTGTCATCTGATGATTAGGCAATGTGAATAGCTGGACAGGTTTTTCATTGATGAGGTACTCGTAAGGTCCAGGTCCCATAGTTCTTAAAATGCGCCTGTTAAAGCAGAACTAGATATTCATGGGTCGGATGGTGCCAAAACTAGTGCTTGCATTTAAGTGGAATCTAAGGCCAAGCTCGTGGGCAATCATTGTCACGAGGCCTCCTATTAGAATAGTTTATTGTGGGTCTTGAGTGAGGCGTCGGAAGGATCTCATCATGAAAGGTACTGCATTCACTGTACGGCCCTGAGAAGCACAGAACATGATAAATAGCTCTTCTTTAGATACTGCAGTAATATTTTCTTCTTTCCCGAAAAGGGTGTGAGCTAGTATCTTATGAAAGTATCTGAAAGCTGGGTTATGAATCTCATCATTATACATTCTGTCTTGTTCAGGGTGATAGTCGCCTGTGATTCTACCCCAAAATTGGTTGAGTTCAAAATCAAGATCATCATCTTCTGCACTGATGAACACATGCGGTCCGCTAGGAAATCCTAGGAGGTTAGCTAATGACATCCGGCTATGGGTTTGGTCCATTCCAAACATCCTAAAGGTGATCAGCTCTGTGTTGGATCCAAAACCATAGTTGGGTAAATACCTGAAGGAACTAAGGAATTCATAGGTGAGGTCCTTATAGGTAGCAAAACGGGTTTTCAAAGCAGTGTTCTCCCAACCTAGTTGATTGAACAGGTATTGGATGCTATCAGTGATTCCGAGTTTCTCCATTGTAGACTTATCATAATACAGCGTTAAGGCTAGTTCTCTCTCAGTCAATGCTTCAAATCTTGCCTTTTGAGCTAGTCCTCGAAAATGAACCTTTGTGAAGTCGTACGCGGCCATACTCGCAGGTAAGTCGGAGAAAAACAGGAGGAAGGTTTTGAAGACTTTTAAAATCCTGAAAAGTTTAAAACAAAAATTTGAAGTAAGGATTTTAAGAAAAGCGAAAGGCGGTAAAAACAAAAGATAAAAGAAGAATATAAAATAAAGATATGAAAATAAAAGAAAGTAAAAATAGTAGTAATTTTAAGTTTAGAATTTTTGTTAAAGTTTCAAAGTAGAATTTTTAAATAAAAATGAAATACAGTAACGAGGAAAAATGCGGGAAAGTTGGGTTGCCTCCCAGTAAGCGCTGTTTTTAACGTCTAAAGCCTGACGATAGCTTGGTGACAAGCTATTCGGGTGTTTGAGCTGGAAGCTCAAGCAATGCTATACTGCAGACTTGAGGGCTATTTTCGTTCTTATTATAATGTTTTAGATGTTGCCCGTTTACGATAAACGGTGCATTCGTCTTATCGGTAATTTCAACAGCTCCACTCTGAAGTACTTTAGTCACTTCATAAGGTCCGGACCACCTAGATTTTAGTTTACCTGGGAAGAGTTTTAATCTTGAATTAAATAGCACTACGATGTCTCCCACACTGAATTGTTTCTTGACCGAACGTTTATCATGCCATTTTTTAGTTCGTTCTTTGTAGATACGGGCATTTTCGTAAGCGTCTAATCGAAGTTCTTCTAATTCGTGTAAGTTCAAGATTCACTTTTCTCCTGCCTCGGTGTAGTTGAAATTGAGTGTCTTAATGGCCCAGAAGGCCTTATGCTCTAATTCTACAGGGAGATGGCAGGATTTACCGTAAACTAATTTGTAGGGTGTAGTACCGATTGGTGTCTTAAAAGCGGTCCTATAAGCCCATAAAGCTTCATGTAGCTTTGATGACCAATCCTTCCTTGAGGTAGCGACAGTCTTTTCCAATATCTGTTTTATTTCCCTGTTCGAGACCTCTACTTGTCCGCTAGTTTGCGGATGATAGGGTGTAGCTACTCGGTGTCGGACTCCATATTTAGAAAGAAGCTTATCAAATATTCGTGATATGAAGTGAGATCCGCCGTCACTAATGACGAGTCTGGGTACACCGAATCTAGGAAAGATTATGTTTTTGAAGAGTTTGATTACTACTCGTGTGTCATTTGTTGGAGCAGAAATGGCTTCTATCCATTTAGATACATAGTCTACCGCGACGAGTATGTAGTTATTACCAAAAGAAGGTGGGAATGGTCCCATGAAATCTATTCCCCATACGTCAAAGATTTCTACCTCTAAGATTCCTTTCTGAGGCATTTCATCGCGTCGTGAGATGTTGCCAGTTTGTTGGCATCGATCACATTTTAGCACAGCGATGTGAACGTCTTTCCAGAGGTTAGGCCAGAATAAGCCGACTTGGAGAATCTTAGCGCACGTCTTGGATGTACTAGCATGACCACCATATGGTGCTGAATGGCATTGGGAAATGATATTTTCTATTTCTTCCTCTGGGACACAGCGACGGTATATGTTGTCGGCCCCTCTCTTGAAGAGCAGACGTTCGTCCCAATAATAGTGTTTCAGATCGTGGAAGAATTTCTTCTTTTGCTGATAAGTGAGATCCGGTGGAAGCACGCCTGCAGCTAGGTAATTAACGATGTCAACATACCAAGGTAATGTGACTTGGGCATAGACGGCTTCTACGGCTTTTTCGAATTCTAGATCTTCCGAGATTTAGTTAGGCATGTCACTTTCTAATTTGGCTATCAGATGTTCGTACGGGAAATCGTCATTTATCGGTACTGGTTCATGTTTGATGCCTTCTATTCGGGATAAGTGATCTGCAACAACGTTCTCGGTTCCTTTCTTATCTTTGATTTCTAAGTCAAACTCTTGTAATAACAGGATCCATCTCAATAATCTTGGTTTGACATCTTTTTTGCTTATTAGGTACCTAATGGCAGCGTGGTCTGTGTATATGATAATTTTTGCTCCTACTAAGTAAGAACGGAATTTGTCAAGCGCAAATATAACTGCTAGAAGTTCCTTTTCTGTTGTGGCGTAGTTCATTTGGGCAGGATCTAAAGTTCTACTGGCATAGTAGATGGCATGGAGTTTCTTGTCCTTCCTTTGTCCTAGAACTGCGCCTACGGCATAATCACTCGCATCGCACATGATTTCGAACGGTAGTCGCCAATCGGGTGGTTCAATAATCGGTGCGGTGATAAGGGCTGATTTTAATGTTTCGAATGCTTTTAGACAGTCATCGTCGAAGACGAACTCAGCATCTTTCATCAGCAGGCCGGTCAAAGGTTTTGTGATTTTTGAAAAATCTTTTATAAATCTTCGGTAGAAACCGACATGTCCTAGAAAACTCCGTATTTCTCGTACGGAATTTGGAGGTTGGAGATCTTTTATAATCTCTATTTTAGCTTTGTCGACCTCAATTCCTTTATTTGATATGACATGTCCTAGAACTATTCCTTGTCGGACCATAAAATGGCATTTTTCCCAATTTAGGACGAGGTTCACTTTTACACAACGTTCTAATACCATTTCTAAGTTTTGTAGGCATCCTTCGAAACTTTGTCCACATACCGAGAAATCGTCCATAAATACTTCCATGATGTCGTCTATGAAATCTGCGAAGATTGCCATCATGCATCTTTGGAAGGTTGCTGGAGCATTACAAAGTCCGAACGGCATTCGGCGGTAAGCAAAAGTACCATAAGGACAGGTGAATGTAGTCTTTTCTTGGTCATCAGGATGAATGGGAATTTGGAAAAATCCTGAATAGCCATCTAGATAGCAGAAATATGAATGTTTGGCTAATCTTTCCAACATTTGGTCTATGAAGGGTAACGGGAAGTGATCTTTTCGTGTGGCATTGTTAAGCTTCCTATAATCAATGTACATCCTGCTTCCAGTCACGACTCTTTTTGTTATTGATTCGCCTTTTTCGTTTTTAACTACTGTGACTCCTCCTTTCTTTGGTACGACATGAACTGGGCTAACCCATTCACTATCGGAGATTGGATAGATGATTCCTGCGTCTAACAATTTCTTTACTTCATCTCTGACTACAGTGCTTAGGATAGGGTTCAGTCTTCTCTGATGCTCTCTAGAGGTTTTAGAGTCTTCCTCTATTGTAATTCGATGCATACAGATCGAAGGGCTTATACCTTTTAGATCGCTTATGTTATAGCCTAACGCGGTGGGGTACTTCTTTAGGACTTCTAATAGTTTTTCGGTTTCTGGTTGTCCTAAGTCGGCGTTGACTATCACTGGTCTTTTTAGTTCATCGTCTAGGAATTCATATCTAAGGTTTTTGGGTAGTGTTTTAAGTTCTAAAGATGGGTTCTTCGGACCTGGCATATGGTTTGGGGTCAGTGCTAAGCTTTCGCTTAGGCTGTCGTCTTTATACGGTCTATGTCAATCATCGTCTTCAGAAATATCGGGTATTTGAATCTTTATTATTTCTGAATACGTGGTCTCTTCATTTTCAAGTTCTCTTATGCATTCGTCAATTTCATCTATTAAATAGCAGGTATCGTCTATGGCTGGTGCTTGTAAGAACTTGGTGAGAATGAACTCTATCTTTTCTTCTCCTACTTCGAATGTTAGCCTTCCTTTCTTCACGTCTATAATAGCTCCGGCTGTAGCTAGGAACAGTCTTCCTAGGATAATTGGGGTAACAGAGTCCTCTTTGATGTCCATGATTATGAAGTCGGTTGGGATGTAGAATTGTCCTATGCGTACTGGAACGTTTTCCAGTATTCCGACGGGGTATTTTACTGATCGGTCAGCTAATTGTACGGACATTTTGGTTGGTCTTAGGTCTCCCATATTCAACTTTTTGCATATAGATAAAGGCATAACACTGATACTGGCTCCTAAATTGCATAGAGCTTTGTCTATCACGAACTTTCCTATGACGCAGGGTATGGAGAAACTACCTGGGTCTTTTAATTTAGGAGGCATGCGGTTTTGAATAATAGCGCTACACTCTGCAGTAAGTGTAACTGTTTCGTTATCCTTGATCTTTCTCTTATTTGACAGGATTTCTTTGAGAAATTTAGCGTATGACGGCATTTGAGTTATTGCTTCTGTAAAAGGAATAGTGATATTCAATTGTTTTAGGAGCTCTACAAATTTCTTAAACTGTCCTGAAGTTTTAGAGTTTATTAATCTTTGAGGATAAGGGATAGGTGGTTTATATAGCGCTGGAGGTGCTTGGGTTTTTTTCACCTGCGGTATCCTCCTTCTCGTTGTCTTCCTTCTTCTCTAACTCAGATTCCTTTTTTGCTTGTTCAGTTGGTTTTCGTTGCATGGCTGAGTTTTCAGTCCTCGGATCGATCGGTTCGTCCAATTCTTTTCCACTTCTTAATATTACAGCATTTGCTTGACCTTTTGGATTCTGTTCGGGTTGTCCAGGAAATGTGCCAGCGGGTGTGGCAGCAGAGGCTTGTTGTTGAGCCACTTGTGATATCTGTGTTTCTAACATTTTGTTGTGGGTGGCTAAAGCGTCTACTTTTTCGGTCAACTGTTTAATTTGCTCGCTAGTGTGTATGTTTTGATTCAGGAATTCTTTGTTTGTTTGAGCTTGAGTAGCTATGAATTTTTCCATCATCAACTCGAGGTTTGATTTCCTAGGTGCAGTCTGAGCAGCAGCTGGTTTCTGATATCCTGGCGGAGCAGTAGGCATTTGCAAAGCATTATCGCTTTTGTAAGAAAAGTTTGGATGATTTCGCCAACCTGGGCTATAGGTATTTGCGTAAGGATTTCCTTGAGCATAATTTACTTGGTCTGGTGGGATTCCGGCTAGCAATGGGCATTCGGGCTCATTATGAGTGGTGCTTCCGCATAACTCGCAGTTTGGAGTTACGGCAGTGACGGTTGCAGTGGGGTTAACGGTCAGACTGTCAATCTTCTGTGCTAGAGCATCTACTTTAGCGTTGAACTTTTCAAGGCTGCTGATCTCGTACATCCCACCTTTCGCTGTGGTTTTCTCTGTTGGAGTGCGTTCACCTCCCCATTGGCAGTGGTTCTGAGACATGTTTTCGATTAGTTGATAGGCTTCGTCGTATGGCTTATCCATAAGTGCACCGCCCGCGGCAGTGTCTATTGTCAATCTGGTATTGTATAAAAGCCCATTATAGAAAGTATGGATCGTCACCCAGTCTTCTAGACCGTGGTGAGGACATGTTCTCATCATATCTTTGAATCGTTCCCATGCTTCGTAAAGAGATTCAGTATCTTTTTGTCGAAATCCGTTGATTTGAGCTCTAAGCATAGCAGTTTTGCTTGGCGGAAAATATCTCGCTAAGAAGACGTTCTTCAACTGTTCCCACGTTGTAACGGAGTTGGATGGTAACGATTGTAACCATTTCCACGCTCTGTCTCTAAGAGAGAATGGGAAAAGACGAAGTCTTATCGCGTCTGGAGTTACTCCATTTGCTTTCACTGTGTCTGCGTATTGTACAAACTTCGTTAAATGTTCGTTTGGATCCTCAGTTGCATTTCCTGAGAATTGGTTTTGTTGTACCGCTGACAGCAATGATGGTTTCAGCTCAAAATCGTTTCGAGTAATAGCTGGGGCAGCAATGCTACTTCTAGGCTCCATCTGAGAGGGTGTAACGTATGCCTTCAGCGGTTTGTTTTGAGGTGCTTTAGCCATCTTTGATTCTTCTTCTGATTTGGGAATGGGAGTGAGAGGATCGGGAATGTTATGTTTGAGTTGGTACTTAATGATTCGACTTCTTAAATGTAAGAAGCGCTTTAGTTCTGCGACTGAAGGTTTTAAGATATCGCCTTGTGGGCGATTACTTGGCATACAATCGACAGCACTAGTAAAGGAAAAATGAAATTGTTAACCTAGTCTATACGGCGTAACAGAAGGTTACACTATTGACTAAACGGGTCCCCGTCAACGGCGCAAAAAACTTGATCGCGACTTTCTATGTCTAATACAACTTAACTGCAAGTGCACAGTCTATCGCGTAGTAATAAAAGATATCGATCCCACAGGGACTCGTAATCAAACTAGTGTTCTCGGGAGTTACTATGTTTAGCTAGGTAGATAATGTTTAAGGGAATAAGATTTTCACTAAAGGGAACTAAAAGTTGTTACTTAAATTATAATTACGTGAATCGATATGCAGTAATTATGTTCTTCGGGGATTTGACAAGTTGCCGGTATATGAAATATTTTTCAGAGTTTATTTAAGCAGAAAATAGTGATCTGAAGACTCTCGTCTCACGATGGTTATTGACGCTAATCATAATTCTAAGGGCCAAACGTACGCTTTCGTGTCCCATTCGGGGTTAAAACTAATTTTTGGAAATCTCTAAGTTCTAATTCATTTTAAAGTGCCTTCGCTGTTATTAAAACAAGTGACTAGTGTTTACTATCTGGTCTTGCCGCAGCTTTCGCTTGTTGGTTCGTACCTTAATTAATTTCCCACTTTTGTGGCAAAACTACTTTTAAATAAGTTCTCGCTTTCGCGACGAAGTTTATTCAGTAAATAAATTTAAACACTCAGACCATAAACAACTTTTGAAAAAGAAAGTTTTCAACCGGTTATTATCAAATCCCTTCCGAATTATTATTACATATCGATTACTTTGATTTAGCTAGACATGGATTTGGAAAAGGCAAAACATGAATGAAAACAATGAATAATAACATGCATCATAGTGAAAACGGAAATTTTGATTAAAATTTGAAACCTGTAAATATTCCAATTGACCTTTGGGCAGATCCTCCACAGATGTTGGCAGGATTCTGGTCTTTATGCCAATTGATCGTACAAGGGAAATAGGAATTACAGAAGAAATGAAAGGCAACAAAAAAATAAAAAGAAATAAAACTGAACTTTTGCTCTGGAAATGAAATTGGGCAGCACTTCGTTGTCTGAATGCGGCTCCCTTTCTCAACTCCCCTCCTTCCCTTTTTATAGAAATAGAATTCTAACGGTTATAACTTGAAGAAGGTGGACTTTGAGGCAGAAATATCAGGGAGTAGTGGTCCACTATTTGGGACTTGGAACTGCCTCTTGCACGTGCATTTGAAGTTGGGCGTTTTTGCCTGCATGACGGTCGTCACCCGTGTGACGGTCGTCACAGCAGCAAAATATGCAGTCTGCGTTTTTCATGTTGTTTTCATCCGGTTTTCGTCCATATTTCATCTGTGATTGCTTCTTTTCTTCATATTGCTTTGTTTAGACGTGATTATCAAATACATGCAAAATATCAGACAAATAACACGGAAATAACCCGAAATTGGATCGAAAACAGTTAAACATCTGCTGAATTATGCATCAATATATATATATATATATATATATATATATATATATATATATATATATATATATATATATATATATATATATATATATATATATATATATATATATATATATATATATATATATATATATATATATATATATACGATTTCGTGTTATCATCCAACAAATTTATTTTGCCTGATAATTCTGGTATTATGCATGATGAAATACATGATATGTTATGCAGATGATGCAAAGAGAAAACGAAATCTTAGGGTTAAAAATCAGGGTATGACACTAGGCTAGCGAGAATGAATCCCTCAGTAGCTCCCAAGAGGAAGAGAAGGATGTAATCAATACAATCATGGAAGATGTCGAGTATTCTCATGGTGCACCAGCAAGACCTTATGGTCCATGCATTATCTTCTCAGCGGTCACCATTTCCAGTGGCGTCACAATATCCTTATGGGCAACCAACAATGCCCAGAGCACTATACCAGTAACCTTAGAGTGCTCCTAATTCAAACCAGCGAGCCTATGGCTGAGGACATCAGAACCATCATCAAAACCAACATAGGCCTCGAAACAACTTGTAAAAAGGAATACTCCTCTTGATCCAATTCCTATGCCATACAACCAAATCCTACAACCTCTAATTCAAAGTTCATTGGGAGTTCCCAAGTCTCTGAAGCCTGTTTCACAACCATTCCTACTTGGGTATGATCCATATGTGCAGTGTAAGTATCATGCTAGATCGATAAGACACTCAACTAAAGAATGTAACACTTTTAAAGCCAAAGTGCAACAGTTGATCGACAACAAGTACATAGCCTTTCAATAAGGAAACATGTTGGTGAACGTCAACCTCTCACCCAAATGAGTGTGAAGACCTCAAGGGGAATCTTCTAAAGACAGTGGATCAGACATGAAGTCATCCTAAACACCGGCAGTTATGGGGCATTATTATCATTTGCATATGTTTTTTCTGTTAAATGCTACTTGTTTTTTAAACATTGTTGTTTTTTAATAGTAATATTAATTAAGTGATCATGCATTTTAGGAATCAATCCATTTGTATTCACTCTTGTTGTTTTTCCTTCATTTAAACAAAAAGAGAACTGAAGAGATAATAAGTTAATCCCTTGTCAACCACTTTAGGCCTAGAAGTTGTTGTTTCTTTCGAAATTAAATAACCCTTGACCTTAACCAGGGGCAGGATACTTGTTCAATTAATTTGACTTTGCATTCAATTCACAAGAGGAACATCCCACCTAAGGATCAACCATATACTTTTCACACATCTTAAAATGTCAAAGAAGTTGTGAAAAACCAAGAGAAATTATTTTGGTTGCTCCTCATCCACCAATGATATGGTAGTCACAATATTTCAAAACAAAAAGGCCAGCTAAGTCAAATACCTCAAAATGACTTAAGCAAAAACCAAGGAATCCCAGTGGACCGAAAGCTTCAAAGAAGTGGTCCAGGAAAAATTAGGGATAAAAAATCATTCAAAAGAGGTCATTTAAATCCTCAACAAAAACAAAATAAAGTGACTTCCATTTCAAGAAAATGTCATCTTGAATCCTCATCTTTACCATCACATATTCGAACCATTTTGGAAGTGGAATGTGTTGGTTAAATTAATTGAACGTAGGACTGGAGTTCATCAAGAAAAGGGGAGGTTTAAAATTAAACTTTGTGCCTCATATCCTTTTGTTCAAAAAATTGTGAACAAGGTCACGTTACAATCCGTAAAAGACCTAATTGAGGCAATGTTTATTCTGAAAGTATACTATAGCAAGGTTGCGCTAACCTGACTCTAAATGATATTTGTTAATCATCTGTGTTGATCAAACCACCTTGCACACTTTGAATGGATAAATTAACATTATGTTCTAATCATTGACTCGTTCATTGTATTTTACAAAATGATCTCAATAAATTTTGATTTCAAAATTTGCATAAGCAATGCATTAAAGTTACTATTTTTTAATGAACTATTTTAACAGCAAGTTAGCATTTAGCATCAAAGGACTCCCAACAATGCACAATCAATTTTTTAATTAACATTATTTTTCATCTCCCATTTATGTATTTAAACTCGCAGATCATAATTTCACATCACCTAACCAACATATCAACAATAGTCACTCTGCTACAGGTATACAAGATATTGTTCTACATATATGAGTAGTAATTTCAACATATATATATATATATATATATATATATATATATATATATATATATATATATATATATATATATATATATATATATATATATATATATATATATATATATATATATATATATATATATATATATATATATATATATATATATATATATATATATATATATATATGTTAATTATTATTTTTGTATCAGGCGATATGGATGTTGATGAAGCTTTTTAGGATGCAGTAATATCAGATGTTAATATGGAAGCCATAAATGATGGTGCATCATGTCGTCCTCAAGGTATATTCATAAACATTTTTCTGCCAAATAATGTAGCTTATACTCAAGTGACATAAACCTGAAAATTATGCACCGCATATTCTAAAGATAAAAAAGGGTGCACCATTGATGTTGTTGCGAAATCTAGATCCTAGATATGGACTGTGTAATGGGACGCGATTATTATGTCGTGGGTTATATATGAATATGTTGGATGTGGAGATCTTGATAGGAAACAACGCAGAAAGACGAGCTTTCTTGCCCAGAATTAAAATAAAAACATCGGCCAGTGATGGATGGGTTACCTTTGTCCTTAGTAGAAAGCAGTTTCCTGTGCGACTAAGTTTTGCAATTACAATAAATAAATCACAAGGACAAACCATCCCAAATATTGGTATATATCTTCCACGACATGTTTTCAGTCATGGACAGTTATATGTGGCTTTATCCAGAGGATTTTCATAGACTACAACAAAAGTTTTATCCAAGGAAGAAAAATTGGAAGGAGAAGATGGTGACTACATAAAAAATGTAGTCTTTAAATAAATTCTTTTATCGCACTCGCAGGTATCATTACGTACATTAAATAAATAATCTCACACATTGATTCCCATTTGTACACGAAATACCAATATTATATTGTATTCTTTATATGATAAAACTAAGTATAAAATTGTGTGGCTTTGATATACAGCCAAACTAGAACACAATGAAGTCTTCCAATTATTTAAGGAGCTGAGACGGAAGAATGTTGAAACTTGCTTCGACATAAAGGTAAGCTATACTTAATCCTTTATTTTATACTTTTAATTATAATCAATCAATTGGATCATACTTATTCTCATTATTCTTATACGAAATAAATTTTAGATGAAGGACTTTAAAGATAAATGGAATGCATGGAAGGATGAACAAACAATTTCATCTATCGGCAAGCTATACAATAAGGTGCATTTACCTTTTTCGCAACATGTATAAAAAATATGTTTGTTGCATTTTTACCACTCTTTGACTAACACTTTTATCATCCTTATTAAAATAGGTCAAGTGTCTAAAAGTTTATTCTGTCGGTTGGGGCTTCACAGTGATAACAGATAAAACACAACTTTGGAAAATGGTGGGAAAAAAATAATATCTCAAAGGATGGACAAGTTTTAATTTTATTCATTTTATAATGTTTATCCATAGAATATTTTTGAATGCATGAGTTTTACTTTTACTATTGTTTTATATAAATAAAAAACCATGTATATTCACTAAATCCATTGTTTACTTTTTTTACCAGAAATCCGCGTAATTCAAAAACAAGTCACGGTTGTTGTTTTACCAAATCTGAACTAAAACAAAATATTTCCATCTTCAGGTATACATTTATTTATGGTTCAACACACCAGATTATAATCAAACAAATCACATGTTTTGAATGTATTTCTTTGTTGATATGACATTTCACGATGTATTTGTAGTTTTTTTAAAGCTCAAGAGCGCATCGATAAAGGGATGTAAGAAGAATTGATTCGAATCTTTACAAGGTAGAAAAATAATATATTACACTAATTACTATTACTTTCACTATATTTTTCCCTAGAGCAATTCTAATGTGAGAGTCTTACATGTTTTCTTTACTACGGAATACAACTGCAGAGAGAGAAAAAATTCTCAAGATAAAGATTTTATGTTCGGTCTTCGTATTAAAGAACATTATTGATTACACAGTATAGATAGTAATTTGTGTTCTTCAATTATTTTATATCATTTAGAATAACTTTGTTTGTTATTAGCATGTTTAGACAACATATTTTTTAATCTAAATTTTATTTAATTCGGTATGTTTAAACTAATAGTACCATTAATGTATAGTTAATTCACAAAAATTTTTTTAGTTTGTTTAAACTAATAATACCATTAATGTATAGTTAATTCACTGAATTTTTTTAGTTTATATATATATATATATATATATATATATATATATATATATATATATATATATATATATATATATATATATATATATATATATATATATATATATATATATATATATATATATATATATATATATATATATATATATATATATATATATATATATATATATATATATATATATATATATATATATATATATATATATATATATATATATATATATATATATATATATATATATATATATATATATATATATATATATATATATATATATATATATATATATATATATATATATATATATATATATATATATATATATATATATATATATATATATATATATATATATATATATATCATCTTGATTTTAAGACTGTTTGAGAATATCTAAAAATAAATACATTTAATTAATCGTAAGTATGATAAAAACTTCATACAAAATATACACACGTTTATTTTTCTATGTTGTGCACATTAAAAAAGCGTGCCCGTCTAAACGCTAGTAAGAATATAAAATAAATTGGGTGCCACACGACCCAACTCAATTAACAAATTTACGGATTTACCCGTACCAACCTAATATTGTTGTGAATTACCTTTACCAAACTAGTATACTCTATGTGTTTAGATTTTGATTTTGGACAAACCTAACCCAAACCGACTGCGCTAATCTTTTGTTACTATATTCTTTGTTTTTACTTAAACATTCATTAATTTTTATTCTTTTTATATTATGGTATTGATATTTTAAAATTTTAAAGTTGAATATAAGTTGTTGGATTGGTCTTATGGCCTCTAATTTTCAAGGAAAAGAGGTTCTGATAATCTCAAATTTACTTAGAGGTAAGTAAAATCTATTGAAGTTTGATTTCTAATTAAAAATATATATTGAATATTATTAAAATTAGATATCAAACTTGAATTTTCTTTATCCAACACTTAATTTTAAAAAAATAATAAAAACACAATTAATGTATTATTAACTTGTAATATTAAAAAATTAATGTAAAATATTAGATAAATCATATATAATTGCTTTTATTTTATTCTCATGTTATACATATGAATCTTTCATGCACTTTGGTCAAATTATATGCATGACACCTCTTGTACATCTTATGAAAATAATTCACTCTGTCATTTTTTTATGTGTTAAATATGTATATTATGAGTTTTGATATTATATTATATATCAAATACTTATATATTTTTAAATTTTTTTTTGAAACATTTGTTAATTTTTGGCCAAAGTTTAAATTTCAATAGTTATTACTTTTAATTTAGATAAATAAGATCATCAATCTTATTATTTTTTGTTGTCTCATTTCTCTTCATTTATTCTTTTGTAATTTTTTATTTCTTCCTTTTGAAGACATATGTATAAATTTAAATGATATCCTCTAATTATTTATCTTTTTATATTTGATCAAATTATCTATTGATTAAATTTTAATTTTAAAAATGAATAAATAAAATATCCCATATAAAAAGATATTTTAATTTTAATTTAAATTTAAAAAATGTATAAATAAAATTTTAATTTTAAAAATCAATAAATAAAATGTTCCTTAGATGACTTAGTTATTTATCTATTCTATTAAAATAGTTTTTTTTCTAAGCATCTTACCCATATATATATATATATATATATATATATATATATATATATATATATATATATATATATATATATATATATATATATATATATATATATATATATATATATATATATATATATATATATATATATATATATATATATATATATATATATATATATATATATATATATATATATATATATATATATATATATATATATATATATATATATATATATATATATATATATATATATATATATATATATATATATATATATATATATATATATATATATATATATATATATATATATATATATATATATATATATATATTTGGACATATTTTTAAATATGAAGCTCTGAAGAGATATCTAATAGAAATAAAAATGTAACTCTAATAGCTAAGTCAAATAAATTTACGATATTAAAATTTTAGTGGCCAAAATAAAGGAAATGATGAAATAAATGTGGCATATCATGATTCAATTTAATATTTTAAGTGACAAACAAATATGATAAGTTATTTTTAAAATTTAATCATCTCTTTCTATTTATAATTCTTATCTTAAATATGAAAAGTCGAGTTAGAAAACAATAAAATATGATAATAAAATAAATTGCAAGTTTTTGTTTTAAAAAATAATTTAATTAAATATACTTTTAGTTCTTACAAAATTAAAATTTTTAATTTTAATCCTTGATAAAATTTGAATAAATATTTTTATAATTAATCTATGCAGTCAGATGTAGATAGAAATGTTAATGTGATATGGCTGTCAAATGTCAATTGACTCAATTTTTTTAAATTTTAATTTAAGTTTATATTAAAATAAGTACCATAAAACATTCATATATTATCAATTAAATTATTTTTAAGACTAATTTAGTAATTTATAAAGTTCTTTCTATTATATAAGAATCTTATTGATATTTTTAAAATTGATAAATTTTGAATTGACAACTTTTGTTTCTTAATTCTTATTTTTTCTCAAAATCTAAAACTGACTTTTGCTATGACAACTTAATAAGCAAATAGATCTATTATCTTCTATTTATTAATTTTATTTCACTCAAATATAAAAAACCTCAACTCCATATCCATCTTTTCAATTATCATGAAATAAAATCTCAAACATAAACCACCAATGATATTTAGAATTCAAAGTCCTATGATTTAAAAAGGGTGAAACTTAAAAATTCAAGCATAAAAAAAGTCTCTTAAGGTAAAACCACTCATAAGAAACAACTTGAAAATATCACAAATACAACTAAACCTTCAAATTTATACAACAAGTCATCCATCTTCTCAAACTCAAAATCAAATATTGATTAATAGTGTAGAATTTATAAAATAACCAAAGATTTTAAAATAATTAAAACTATTCAACAACACTGAATCACATGACTAATTGGTTGTCACAATTTAGAAAAAGAACAATAGAATTAAAAATTGTCTTATTCCTTCGCATCACAAGACATACAAGTGGGAGTAGTAATGGAGAAAGTTATGTCTATATTTCATATTTTGTACAAAATTGGTGTATAAATTTGAAGAACTAACTTTTTTTTTAAAGTTAATTTAGACATGTTTCATCTCGAATCAATAAAAAAAATTCATTTTGGCTAAATGAAGGTGAATTGTTTTACTGTAATCTTTCTTAAAAATTATGTTTGATATATGAGATGGAGTTGAACTTTACTTTTGTTTAAATAAAAATGTTTTACATATATTGATTTCTGCCACAAAGGTGTGCAATATTTTTTATACTTTCGCACAATTAATAAATCATACATAATTCTTTCTAAAAACACTTATCATTACTATTACTTCTAAAATAACAAAATATTCTTGATTACTAAAATAACCATAAAAGTATAATAGGAAAGATATATTCTTAATGGTTCGGGAAAGAATTACACCGTATAAATAGTACTTTGTGTTCTTCAATTATTTTATATCATTTAGAATAACTTTGTTTGTTATTAGCATGTTTAGACAACATTTAGAAGGTAAATTGTTTTACTATAATCTTTCTTAAAAATTATGTTTGATATATGAGATGGAGTTGAACTTTACTTTTGTTTAAATAAAAATGTTTTACATATATTGATTTCCGCCACAAAGGGCTTTATCAATGTTTTCCCTTTTTAAAAAGAAATGTTGGTGGCGACTTCATTTTTTTCGAGCGTTTTACTCGCTCGAGTATTTTTTGCATCGCGTCAGCTAACGACTTCACTAAGGATGTTTAGAAAGTCAAGCTTAGATTAGTTAGTTTAGTGATGAATGTTAACCTTGTTTATCTTTCTTCTAATGTATTTTTATTTTTATTTTTTATTTTTATGTTCTTATTTTATTATTATCTATGTCGATTTAATGTTTATTCATTATATGATTTGAATGTGTTTTTGGTTCGCATTTTCCATATGCCTTCAAATACATACACTTTTGAGTGTGACTTTATACCTGAGTCTATAAAGGCTTAAGTTTAATGAGAGGTCATGTATTATTGCCATTTGAGATGTATATCTCGCTTGGTTGGCATGAAGATCTCACCTAGAGTAGCTCTTTTTGGGGAAATTGTCGTTTAATGGTTAATCTGTTATTGATTAATATTTCCAAATAGGGCCTATGACTCGAGGAACCTTGTTTAGGTCCTTAGAGTCGTTATTAAGTTTATAGTTTGCATAGTGCTGGCCTTTGAGAAGTATATCTCACTTGGTTGGCATGAAGACCTCACCTATAGTAGATTCTTTTAGGGATATTATCATCTAATGGTTAATCTGTTATTGATGACAACATTCCCAAACTGGGTTCGTGACTATAGGAACCTTGTAAAACTCCAGAGCAATCCCTTGCGAGCTTCACTAATTAGAAGGACTTTAGAAGCTTCCCATTGTCATACCTCAATTTTGAGCCTAAATCATCAAATCAATACATTTATCACAACATTAACAATATTTGAATAACATAACATGCATTTCATCTTATATAATGCCTAAAACATCAAGCAAAATATTTTTTCGGATATACAAACAAACCATTCAAATTGATTCTCAATTGTGCGTAAAATTAGTAGGCGAAAAATTTCAAAATCTATCATGTAGACGTCAATTTTATTGATTTACGGTTCACGTAGTATAACATGGTATGCTTGTTTTAATTTTTTGACTATTATTTTTGAGTGCACTTTGATCAGCTTGAGCCTTTTAAGTGATCAATTTTTATTTCAAAATTTGATCAAAACCTATATGTTTCTGGGATGTTTATTTCGCGCCGATCATTTTGGTGCAATCATATTAATATTTCGAGCATTTTTTGCGCCCAAGTATGCTCGAAATAATAAAATAAATTTTTCTATACTTTTATTTCAAATTAATTTTAATTATTTAAACTAGTATATTTTTATTTGATTTAAATTGTTTTTAATTTATTTTTCACTAAAATAACACCCACAAGTGCATTTGTGGAATTTTGAAAATATTAGAATTCTTAGTACGCATTATATAATGTTTCATTGGCTAGTGAGAGAGTGAGAAGACACACAAAAAGCCATATTCGCGACACTTAGAAAAGAAAGATCTCTCTCAATTGAATTGAAAAACAAAGAAAAGAAAGGAAGAAAAGCAACTTCTTCTAAAAAAAACTCCCTCAAAAACCCTAGTTCACTCTTATAGATTCTGAAACTGGGAGCAACATTTCTCAATTGTCAAAGGTGAAACCGCCTCCACACGTCAATTCCTATTGGTTCTTGTAAATTTTGTGTTCATTGTCTCATTTATATGGTTTATGCATATGATTTTGTATGATTTTCTTATCCTAGATTCAATTTTGTTTTCTCTGAATTTTGAATGTTATTATGAATTAAATTTTATAAAGCTCTAACCTCAGAATTGATGTCTGTCTTTCTCATCTCCAACCTCAGAGTTGATGACTGTTTGGTTTATCTCCAACCTCAGAGTTGATGTTAAGTTTTTTTTCTTTCCAACCTCAGAGTTGATGTATGTCTTTTCCCAACCTCATAATTGACGTCAGTCTCTTCCTGACCTCAGAGTTGACGTCGTTCATCTCTAACCTCAGAGTTGACGTTGGTCTTCTTCTCAACCTCAGAGTTGATGCCTTTCTTTCCCAACCTCAGAGTTGACGCCTTTCTTCCCCAACCTCAGAGTTGACGCCTCTCTTTTCCCAACCTCAGAGTTGATGTGTATCTTTTTTATTCCAACCTCAGAGCTAATGTCTATCCTTTTCCCAACCTCAAAGTTGATATATATCTCTTTTTTCCCAACCTCAAAGTTGATGTCTATCCTTTTCCCAACCTCAGAGTTGATATGTATCCCTTTTTTCCCAACCTCAGAGTTGATGTCTATCCTTTTCCCAAATTTCAGAGTTGACACATGTCCATTTTTTCTCAACCTCCGAGTTGACGTTTACTCAATTTGTTTTCCTCAACCTCAAAGTTGATGTCGTACTCCCAGTTAACCAAATTGAATTCCAGTCACCGTGCTGATATGATACAATGTACTTTCCCAACCGCAGTGCTGACGACTAGCCTTTTTATTATTGCAGGGTTCTTTGCACTAAAAGCTTCATTCCCCAGCAGATCTTTTAATCAATTCCTAGGGTCGTAGATCAGTTGGCTGTTCCCATGGTCTACCTTTCTTTCTCCATAGAGTGCAAAATTTTGAGTTCTTTTGTATTCAATACCCTTATACCTTGAACGTCTGAAAAAGTGTCCCTCTTCATCCCTTCAGGTTTAAGCTAATTGAATAAGGGCAACTGTAGCATCCCAAAATATGCCCTATTGTTTCTAACCCTAACTGGATTTCGCTTCACATTCATTTTCATTAGGTCATAACAGTCAATCATGCATTGCATTGAGTGCTTGAGACATGGGATCACTTTGTTCTTATGGCTCATGACTTCTTTTTATTTTAAGTTTTTAAGAAGACAGTCATCAGAGGCATCTTCAGAAGTTTATTTTGCTCAACAGATGGCTTGTTTATTTCAGAATCAATATCATAAATCAAGGTTCATATGATCTTGTTTCAGACGGGTTCTCTATCATGTTTCAGTCATCATTCAAGGGTATTATCAATGGCTAAGGTTCAAATGCGACACCCACCTATATAGGTTGTTCTAACAATACTCATGTTATCTTGGATCCAAATTATGATTGCATTGCATTTTCTTTACATGCCAAAATCCAAAAAAAAAAAACAAATCATGCATTTGCATCCACCAGCATGCATTGCATATCATTTTTCAAAATACTCATTCTGCCTTTGTCCATAACTGTCCAATTGATTTCCTGGTACCCATGTTGAACCTGTGGTAGCTGTTTAAGGATAATAGAGAATTTGAATTTGGATCAAGCATAGATAAGAGGGAATATAGATAAAGGCCAAGTAGACCAGACGTTGGAAGTTGTGATAGCTATTTCAAATAATAATCTTTAGCATGTAGTTGCAGAGAATGTCAATCCCCCATACGGGTTTACTTTGGTGACTAACCCAACGTATGATCTTCCCCCTGAATGTCCTCCTCAACAAGTGGATTTTCCTACTCAACCTCAGACTGTGCATATTTTAGTATCATGTGAGATCCCTGTAATGCCGAAGAACCCCACTGTTCATAATGATGTATGGAATCTTCAATTCACAAGGAACATGCGAAATTCTAAAGGTGCCTTGTGGTGACAAAAATGGATCTTTCTCAAGTGGCTGAAGTCGCAGAAATAGGTCGTGATCTTGATAAACGTTTGAGGGCTATAGAAGGTTTTAATAGGTTGATACTTGATGACATGTGTTTAGTGCCAAATCTGGTCATACCTCTGAAGTTTAATGTACCTGAATTCGAGAATTACAAAGGGGATAGCTGCCCAAGACACCATTTGGCGATGTTCTTCTGAAAAATGACCCTTCATTCTCACGATGATAAGCTGATGATTCACTATTTTCAAAACAGATTGAGTGAGGCATCGTTGAGTTAGTACATGAAACTAGAAAGGAGTCATATTCAGTCTTAGAAAGACTTACCCAAAGCCATTTTGAAGCAATACCAATAAAGCTTAGACATGGCCCCTGGTCGAAGGCAGCTACAAAGCTTATCTCAAAAGTGCAACAAATCCTTCAAAGGATACGCGATGCAGTCGAGAGAATTAACAGTTGATCGCGACTTTCTATGTCTAATACAACCTAACTGCAAGTGCACAGTCTATCGCGTAGTAATAATAGATATCGATCCCACAGGGACTCGTAATCAAACTAGTGTTCTCGGGAGTTACTATGTTTAGCTAGGTAGAATATGTTTAAGGGAATAAGATTGTCACTAATAGGGAACTAAGAGTGCTACTTAGATTATAAATGATTGAATCGATATGCAGTAGTTGTGTTCTTCAGGGATTTGACAAGTTACTGGTGTATGAAATAATTTTCAAAGTTTATTTAAGCAGAAAATGGTGATTTGAAGACTCTCGCCTCACGATGGTTATTAACGCTAATCATAATTCTAAGGGCCAAACGTACACTTTCGTATCCCATTCGGGGTTAAAATTATTTTTTGGAAATCTCTAAGTTCTAATTCATTTTAAAGTGCTTTCGCTGTTATTAAAATGAATGACTAGTGTTTACTATCTGACCTTACCGCAGCTTTCGCTTGTTGGTTCGTATCTTAATTAATTTCCCACTTTCGTGGCAAAACTACTTTTAAATAAGTTCTCGCTTTCGCGACGAAGCTTATTCAGTAAATTAATTTTAAACACTCAGACCATAAATTACTTTTGAAAAGAAAGTTTTTCAACCAGTTGTTATCAAATCCCATTCAAATTATTACTACATATCGATTACCTAAGTTTAGCTAGACATGGATTTGGGAAAGATAAAACATAAATAAAAACAATAAATAATAATTTGCATTATAATAAAACTGGAAATACGATTGAAATGAGAAACCTGTAAATATTCCAATTGGCCTTTGGGCAGATCCTCCACAGATGTTGGCAGGATTCTGGTCTTTATGCCAAATTGATCGTACAATAAAAGTAGAAATTACAGAAGAATGAAAATGGAATGCAGGAAAAGGTAAAGAGAAACAAATAAGAATATTGAACTGGAAAATATGCTCTGAAAATAAATTTGGCAGCACTTCGTTGTATGAATGCAGCACACCTTCTGAGGTCCCCTTCTTCCCCTTTTATAAAAGTGGAATTCTAACGGTTATCATTGAAGATGATGGACTTTGAGGCAGATAATTTAGGGAGTAGTGGTCCACTCTGTGGGAATTGGAACTGCTTCTGTTACGTGAAATTGAAGTGGGGCGTTTTTGCCTGCATGACGGTCGTCACCCGTGTGACGCTCGTCATGGAGCTGTGACGGTCGTCACATCAGCAAAAACAACTTCCTGCGCTTTTCATGATGCTTTCACTCTTTTTTCGTCCATATTTCATCCGAGATTGCTTCTTTTCTTCATGTTGCCTTGTTTAGACGTGATCATTGAATACCTGCAAAACATCAGACAAATAACACGGAAATAACCCAAAATCGGATCGAAAACGGTTAAACTTTAGTTGAATTATGCATCAAAGTATATATACGATTTCGTGTTATCAAACTCCCCTAAGCTTGAATCTTTGCTTGTCCTCAAGTAAAACATGAAAAAGTCGGCAAGCACGAGGCAGCTTCTTCGTTCGCAGAGTTGGGAAAAACCGGGATTCTTGGTAGGAACAAGACGAGTATCATGACGACACTAGACTACAAGTCTTCGGAGGTCTCCTTTTTATGCAAATCGGTCCCAATCATGCTACTGTAGCTTGGCGTCAAGGTTCTCGCGACAAGTTCACCCTGTTTGTTCTAGCGCAATCACATTAAGCCCGTTGTCCGTACACTTTCATGGCAAGTCGACCTGTTAGTGAATATGATCTCATTTCTGTTTTTGATCTTCTTCATTGATCATAAGCTTATGTCATTGATTTTTCAATGAGTTTTCGTGCCGTTGGGCTAAATGCTCGGGTGAGGAGCACCTAACTTAGAAGGAAACGTATCTTATATTTTTGGGCTATTTAGCTCTCTTTTCATGATTTTTCATCTTTTTGGAGATCATACACTTATCTGCATTGGTCGCTTGCTTAGAAGTGTTTTAGGATGGTGCTGACTGCTAGTATAAACTACTTGGGGTTGAGTTTGCGTAGACACTTGAGACTTTGGTACGCGTAGGTAGTGAAACCGACTCGCATAAACCGGAGATCTAAGGTGTCAGGACGGTACTGGTTTTGTTAGAACTGTCGTTTCCTCGGAGTTTCAAAACTTGTTTTGAACTCGGGTGCATTCTCGTGGTGCTTTTGCTTTTGAGGAACGAACAAAAGTTTTTGTTTACGTTGAATAATGTGGGGATGTTTGCGTAACGGGAAAAAGTATATATAAACGAGCTTTATTTGCTAAAAATAGAAAATGTTTAAATAGAAATTACGAAATTCAGAGTACAGTGGAATGGAAATAAAGGCTCCGCTCCCACACTATCTCAATCAGTGTCCCCACTGATTTTTGAAGCTTGCGAGAGGGAGATACAACTGAAATGTAAGTACAAATAACTGAAATATAGTAAACAAATAAGGAAAAATGGAAAACTAATCACGTCCGCTGCCTCTGTCACGTCCGCGCTGGCGTCCTCTGGCTCTGGCGAGGGCTACTCTGTCCTTATAACTCATAGCTCCTGTGTGGTAGACGGTGTCCCGGAGTCCTTCGACCTGCAAGGTCAGATTCGCCAGGTTCTCAGTGATAGTAGCTTGGCCGGTTTGAAGTTGTTGCATTTGAGTCCGGTGCCAAGCTTCGAACTGGTCAGCTCGCTGATTCTGCTGCTGCAGCATTGCGAGTATCTGTGCCTGCTGGTCTAGAGAGCGGCGGAGGTCCTCTTCTGTGTAGTCTGACACTGGATGATGGCGGCGGCGGAGAGAGGATGTACCTTCGGGAGGAGGAGGCTGCGATGCCTCTGGCTGCTCGGACCTGTCCAACTCAGCTTGGATTTCATCGTCAGAACCTTGAGTGTGGTCCTGAGTAGGAACAGCGGCAGCAGGAGGGGCAGTGAGGTCAAATAACCAGTTGGTACGATCCTCTGGGTGTGTGTGGGTGCGGGACGGAAGGATGATGCTTCAGACGATCTTGCCACGCACTACTGGATGGTACTTGCTGTCAGCTCTGGAGCGGATAAGATGAGAGGCTCTGCAGTGGTCGGTGTCAAGGAACACCGAGGGGATGGAATGGAGGTGCTGGAGGCGGTCGCCAAGGTTCAGCCCAAGTGCAATGGCAGTGACAATCCCGCCAAAGTAGAATGGCTTGGAGCCGCGGTTGCAATTGGCCTGAATGTGAGCCAGCAGAAACAGAGCGGCGTTGACAGGCTCGTTGTTGAAGACGCAATGGAGGAAGAAGAGCTCTTTCGAGTTCACCTTGTGGTTGCTGTCTTTGGCGAAGATTGTGTTGTTCAACGCTCTGTGAAAGTACCGGATGGATGGGTTATGGATATGAGTGGCGTGAAGAGAGTCCCAACCATCGGCATTGATGCCGGTCAACTGGTACCACAGCGCGAAAGCTTCGTACTGGAACTGATCGGTGATGCGGCGGTGGGCATTGTCACCTCGAGGTAGCTGTAGGATGCTGGCAATCTGATTTTGGTTCACCTGATAGTTGGTGCCGAACATCCGGAAGCATGCGGCACCTGAGTGCTGACTAAGGTCGCCGCTGGATGTGACGTAAGTAAACAAACTCAAGAACTCGAGAGTGAGTTGTTAGTATGTTGGCAGTGGGTTGGTGCAGAGGTTCCAGATGCCTGCTCTTTGAAGCATCCAGGTTACGCCTTCAAGGAGTCCGAGCTCCGTAAGCGAAGGAATGTGTGGATAATGAGTCGGCTGGAGCGACCTCTGATGGAATGCGATGTAGTTTGCTCGCTGTCTCTCGCCTAAGTCACCTTCACTGAAGATAATGTTGTTGATATCTGGGGTTTCTGCATTTCTTGCCATTGTTGGAAGATTGAGAGGTTTCTGAAGATTGGGGTTTTTCTGCAGAGTGGGAAGAACTGACAGAAGTGTGGTTTGGAAGTTGAGATTGGAGTTAAAATATATGGTGCAATGTGGGGAGGACGAAAATTTGTAGTGGGGTAGGAGTTCTGATGATTGGAAGTGGTAATGGGGGTAGTGGGAGAGAACACGCACCCTGTTATATTAGATAGCAGTTTTTGAATTCGTGACGGTCGTCACGTATGTGTGACGGTCGTCACCCGCGTGACGCTCGTCAGGGTCCTGTGACGGTCGTCACAGCAGCAAAATCTGCAGAACGCAGAATTTTGCTCTGAGGGCGTTCTTGCAGTGACTTTTAGGCTTAGTATTGATACGGCAATGTAATATAGCAGCCGACAAACAACGAATAATGCAAAAACAGAATAATTGAATAAAAACTAGAATTGAAATAACATAAAGTTGAACCGATTGTATGTAGTACATAAAGAAAACTAACAATGCGAAAAATCCAAATGATTAAATGAAACTAAACTAGACTAAACTAAACTAAATCTACTGCTAAGAACTAGTATCTAGTCTTTTCGTGTCTTCAACTCATCGAATTTCCGTGCGTAGTAGTCGAGTTGGTCACAGACTAAATCTATGAAGCCTACCAGTTCACTGTGCATGCCTGCGATGTCAGCTTTTACATTAGTCAGAGCTGCATCAACGTCGTCCAATCGGAGTAAAATGGTATCCATTTTGTCGGTGGTCTCCTCAGGGATAGGCTCAGGATAGGTGTTGTAGTGCGGAGGAGTCGTAGGGTCTACTTCAGCTTCGGATACAGCATCCTCATAGTACATATAGTCGTGTGCCTCAGAGATGTGGTCACTGTCATACATATAGTTCTGTGGTGTTGACTGTGGTGAAGGAGGTCCCATAGGCTCATCCAATTCATAGAGCCAGTTGTCCTTGTTGTGGATACTTGTCATCAGATGATCAGGCAGTGTGAATAGCTGCACTGGTTTTTCGTTAATGAGGTACTCATACGGTCCAGGTCCCATAGTTCCTAAAATGCGCATGTTAAAGCAGAATTGTATGTTCATGGGTCGGATGGTGCCAAAACGAGTGCTTGCATTTAAGTGGAATCTAAGGCCAAGCTCGTGGGCAATCATTGTCACGAGGCCTCCTATAAGAATAAGTGTCTGTGGTTCCTGCGTGAGGCGTTTGAAAGATCTCATCATGAAAGGCACTGCATTTACTGTACGTCCCTGAGAAGCACAAAACATGATGAATAACTCCTCTTTAGATACTATCGTAATATTTTCTTCTTTTCCAAACAAGGTGTGAGCTAGTATCTTATGGAAGTATCTGAAAGCTGGGTTATGAATATCATCATTGTACATTTTGTCTGGTTCAGGGTGATAGTCGCCTGTGATTCTACCCCAGAATTGATCGAGTTGAAAATCAATATCGTCATCTTCTGCACTGATGAACACATGCGGTCCGCTAGGAAATCCTAGGAGGTTAGCTAGTGACATCCGGCTATGGGTTTGGTCCATTCCAAACATTCGGAAGGTAATCAGCTCTGTGTTGGATCCAAAACCATAGTTGGGTATGTATCTGAAAGAACTAAGGAATTCATAGGTAAGATCCTTATAGGTAGCAAAACGTGTTTTCAGAGCAGTGTTCTCCCAACCCAGTTGATTGAACATGTATTGAATGCTATCTGTGATTCCTAGTTTATCCATGGTAGCCTTATCATAATATAGCGTTAAGGCGAATTCTCTTTCGGTTAGTGCTGCAAATCTTGCCTTTTGAGCTAGTCCTCGGAAGTGAACCTTTGTGAAGTCGTACTCGGCCATACTCGCAGGTAATTCGGAGAAAATAGAAGGAATGTTTTGAAGACTTTAAAAATCCTGAAAAGTTTAAAACAGGAGTTTGAAGTCAGGATTTTTAGAAACGAAAAGCGGTAGAAACAAAAGACAAAAGAGAAAAATAAAATAGAAATAAAAGTATGAAAACAAACGAAAGTAGAAAGTAGTAGTTATTATAAGTTTAGAATTTTTGTTGGATTTTCAAAGTAAAATTTTAAAGAAAAATGAAATACAATAACGAGGGAAATTGGGTTGCCTCCCAGTAAGCGTTGTTTTTAACGTCTAAAGCCTGACGATAGCTTGGTGAGAAGCTATTCGGGTGTTTGAGCTGGAAGCTCAAGCAATGCTATACTGCTGACTTGAGGACTGTTGTCATTCTTATTATAATGTTTTAGACGTTGCCCGTTTACGATAAACGGTGCATTCATCTTATCGGTAATTTCAACAGCTCCACTCTGGAGTACTTTAGTCACTTCATAAGGTCCGGACCACCTAGATTTTAGTTTACTTGGGAAGAGTTTTAATCTTGAATTAAATAGTAATACGATGTCTCCCACACGGAATTGTTTCCTGACTGAACGTTTATCATGCCACTTTTTAGTTCGTTCTTTGTAGATACGGGCATTTTCGTAAGCGTCTAATCAAAGTTCTTCCAACTCGTGTAAGTTCAAGATTCGCTTTTCTCCTGTCTCGGTGTAGTTGAAGTTGAGTGTCTTAATGGCCCAGAAGGCCTTATGTTCTAATTCTACAGGGAGATGGCGGGATTTACCATAAACTAATTTGTAGGGTGTAGTACCTATTGGTGTCTTAAATGCGGTCCTATAAGCCCATAAAGCTTCTTGTAGCTTTGACGACCAATCTTTCCTTGAGGTAGCGACAGTCTTTCCAATATCTGTTTTATTTCTCTGTTCGAGACCTCTACTTGTCCGCTAGTTTGCGGATGATAAGGTGTAGCTACTCGGTGTCGGACTCCATATTTAGAGAGAAGTTTATCAAATATTCGCGATATGAAGTGAGATCCGCTGTCACTAATGACGAGTCTTGGTACACCGAATCTAGGAAAGATTGTGTTTTTGAAGAGTTTGATTACTACTCGTGCGTCGTTTGTTGGAGTAGCTATGGCTTCTATCCATTTAGACACGTAGTCTACAGCGACGAGTATGTAGTTATTACCAAAAGAAGATGGGAATGGTCCCATGAAATCTATTCCCCATACGTCAAAGATTTCTACCTCTAAGATTCCTTTCTGAGGCATTTCATCGCGTCGTGAGATGTTGTCAGTTCGTTGGCATCGATCACATTTTAGCACAACGATGTGAACGTCTTTCCAGAGGTTAGGCCAGAATAAGCCGGCTTGAAGAATCTTAGCGCACGTCTTGGATGTAATGGCATGACCACCGTATGGTGCTGAATGGCATTGGGAAATGATATTTTCTATTTCTTCCTCTGGGACACAGCGACAATATATGTTGTCGGCCCCTCTCTTGAAGAGTAGAGGTTCGTCCCAATAATAGTGTTTCAGATCATGGAAGAATTTCTTCTTTTGCTGATAAGTGAGATCCGGTGGAAGCACGCCCGCAGCGAGGTAATTAACGATGTCAGCATACCAAGGTAATGTGACTTGGGCATAGACGGCTTCTACGGCTTTTTCGAATTCTGGATCTTCCGAGATTGAATTGGGTGTGTCACTTTCTAATTTGGCTATCAGACGTTCGTACGGGAAATCGTCATTTATCGGTACTGGTTCATGTTTGATGCCTTCTATTCGGGATAAGTGATCTGCAACAACGTTCTCAGTTCCTTTCTTATCTTTGATTTCTAAGTCAAACTCTTGTAATAACAGGATCCATCTCAATAGTCTTGATTTGGCATCCTTTTTGCTTATTAGGTACCTTATGGCAGCGTGGTCTGTGTATATAATAATTTTTGCTCCTACTAAGTAAGAACGAAATTTGTCAAGCGCAAATATAACTGCTAGAAGTTCCTTTTCTGTGGTAGCGTAGTTCATTTGGGCAGGATCTAAGGTTCTACTGGCATAGTAGATGGCATGGAGTTTTTTGTCCTTCCTTTGTCCTAGAACTGCGCCTACGGCATAATCACTCACATTGCACATGATTTCGAACGGTAGTCGCCAATCGGGTGGTTGCATGATTGGTGCGGTGATAGGGGCTGATTTTAATGTTTCGAATGCTTTTAGACAGTCGTCGTCGAAGATGAACTCATCATCTTTCATCAATAGGCCGGTCAGAGGTTTTGTGATTTTCGAAAAATCTTTTATAAATCTTTTGTAGAAACCGGCATGTCCTAGAAAACTCCGTATTTCTCGTACGGATTTTGGAGGTTGGAGATCTTTTATAATCTCTATTTTAGCTTTGTCTACCTCAATTCCTCTATCTGATATGACATGTCCTAGAACTATTCCTTGTCGGACCATAAAATGGCATTTTTCCCAATTTAGGACGAGGTTTACTTTTACACAACGTTCTAATACCATTTCTAAGTTTTGTAGGCATCCTTCGAAACTTTGTCCACATACCGAGAAATCGTCCATAAATACTTCCATGATGTTGTCTATGAAATCTGCAAAGATTGCCATCATGCATCTTTGGAAGGTTGCTGGAGCATTACAGAGTCCGAACGACATTCGGCGGTAAGCAAAAGTACCATAAGGACAGGTGAATGTAGTCTTTTCTTGGTCATCAGGATGGATGGGAATTTGGAAAAATCCTGAGTAACCATCTAGATAGCAGAAGTATGAATGTTTGGCTAATCTTTCCAACATTTGGTCTATGAAGGGTAACGGGAAGTGATCTTTGCGCGTAGCCTTGTTAAGCTTTCTATAGTCAATGCACATCCTGCTTCCAGTCACGACTCTTTTTTTTATTGATTCGCCTTTTTCGTTTTTAACTACTGTGGCTCCTCCTTTCTTTGGTACGACATGAACTGGGCTGACCCATTCACTATCGGAGATCGGATAGATGATTCCTGCATCTAGCAATTTCTTTACTTCATCTCTGACTACAGTGCTCAGGATGAGGTTCAGTCTCCTCTGATGCTCTCGAGAGGTTTTAGAGTCTTCCTCTATTGTAATTCGATGCATACAGATCGAAAGGCTTATACCTTTTAGATCGCTTATGTTATAGCCTAACGCGGTGGGGTACTTCTTTAGGACTTCTAATAGCTTTTCGGTTTCTGGTTGTCCTAAGTCGGCGTTGACTATCACTGGTCTTTTTAGTTCATCGTCCAGAAATTCATATCCAAGGTTTTTGGGTAGTGTTTTAAGTTCTAAAGATGGGTTCTTCAGACCTGGCATATGGTTTGGGGTCAGTGCTAAGCTTTCGCTTAGGCTGTCGTCTTTATACGGTTTACGCCAATCATCGTCTTCAGAAATATCGGGTATTTGAATCTTTATTATTTCTGAATACGTGGTCTCTTCATTTCCAAGTTCTCTTATGCATTCGTCAATTTCGTCTACTAAATAGCAGGTATCGTCTATTGCTGGTGCTTGTAAGAACTTGGTGAGAATGAACTCTATCTTTTCTTCTCCTACTTCGAATGTTAGCCTTCCTTTCTTCACGTCTATAATAACTCCGGCTGTAGCTAGGAATGGTCTTCCTAGAATAATTAGGGTTACATTGTCCTCCTTGATGTCCATGATTATGAAGTCGGTTGGAATGTAGAATTGTCCTATGCGCACTGGAACGTTTTCCAGTATTCCGACGGGGTATTTTACTGATCGGTCAGCTAATTGTACGGACATTTTGGTTGGTCTGAGGTCTCCCATATTCAGCTTTTTGCATATAGATAAAGGCATAACACTGATACTGGCTCCTAAATCGCATAGAGCTTTGTCTATTACGAACTTTCCTATGACACAGGGTATGGAGAAACTACCTGGGTCTTTTAATTTAGGAGGCATGCGGTTTTGAATAATAGCGCTACACTCTGCAGTAAGTGTAACTGTTTCATTATCCTCGATCTTTCTCTTATTCGACAGGATTTCTTTGATAAATTTAGCGTATGACGGTATTTGAGTTATCGCTTCTGTAAAAGGAATAGTAATATTCAGCTGTTTAAGGAGCTCTACAAATTTCTTAAACTGTCCTGAAGTTTTGGAGTTTATTAGTCTTTGAGGGTAAGGAATAGGTGGTTTATATGGCGCTGGAGGTGCTTGAGTTTTTTCACTTGCGGTATCCTCCTTCTCGTTGTCTTCCTTCTTCTCTAACTCGGATTCCTTTTCTGCTTGTTCAGTTGGTTTTTGTTGCATGGCTGAGTTTTCGGTCCTCGGATCGATCGGTTCGTCCAATTCTTTCCCACTTCTTAGTATTACAGCATTTGCTTGGCCTTTTGGATTCTGTTCGGGTTGTCCAGGAAATGTGCCAGTAGGTGTGGCAGCAGAGGCTTGCTGTTGAGCCACTTGTGATATCTGTGTTTCTAACATTTTGTTGTGGGTGGCTAAAGCATCTACTTTTCCTGTCAACTGTTTAATTTGCTCGCTAGTGTGTATGTTTTGATTCAGGAATTCTTTATTTGTTTGAGCTTGAGTAGCTATGAATTTTTCCATCATCAATTCGAGGTTTAATTTCCTAGGTGCATTCTGAGCAGCTGGTTTCTGATATCCTGGCGGAGCAGTAGGCATTTGCAAAGCATTTCGCTTTTGTAAGAAAATTTTGGATGATTTCGCCAACCCGGGTTGTAGGTATTTGCGTAGGGATTTCCTTGAGCATAATTTACCTGGTCTGGTGGGATTCCGGCTAGCAATGGGCATTCGGGCGCATTATGAGTGGTGTTTCCGCATAACTCGCAATTTGGAGTTACTGCAGCGACAGTTGCAGTGGGGTTAACGGTCAGACTATCTATCTTCTGTGCTAGAGCATCTACTTTAGCGTTGAACTTTTCAAGGCTGCTGATCTCGTACATCCCACCTTTCGCTGTGGTTTTCTCTGTTGGAGTGCGTTCACCTCCCCATTGGCAATGGTTTTGTGACATGTTTTCGATTAGTTGATAGGCTTCATCGTATGGCTTATCCATAAGTGCACCGCCTGCGACAGCGTCTATTGTCAATCTAGTATTGTATAGAAGCCCATTATAGAAAGTATGGATTGTCACCCAGTCTTCTAGACCGTGGTGAGGACATGTTCTCATCATATCTTTGAATCGTTCTCATGCTTTGTAAAGAGATTCAGTATCTTTTTGTCGAAATTCGTTGATTTGAGCTCTAAGCATAGCAGTTTTGCTTGGCGGAAAATATCTCGCTAAGAAGACGTTCTTCAATTGCTCCCACGTCGTAACGGAGTTGGATGGTAACGATTGCAACCATGTCCATGCTCTGTCTCTAAGAGAGAATGGGAAAAGACGAAGTCTTATCGCGTCTGGAGTTACTCCATTTGCTTTCACTGTGTCCGCGTATTGTACAAACTTCGTTAGATGTTCGTTCGGATCCTCAGTTGCGTTTCCTGAGAATTGATTTTGTTGTACAGCTGACAGCAATGAAGGTTTCAGCTCAAAATCATTTCGGGTTATAGCTGGGGCAGCAATGCTACTTCTAGGCTCCATCTGAGAGGGTGTAGCGTATGCCTTCAGCGGTTTGTTTGGGGGTCCTTCAGCCATCGTTGGTTCTTCTTCGGATTTGGGAATGGGAGTGAGAGGTTCGGGAGTGTTATGTTTGAGTTATTTGAGTTGGTACTCAATGGTTCGACTTCTTAAATGTAAGAAGCGCTCTAGTTCTGCGACTGAAGGTTTTACGATATCGCCTTGCGGGCGATTACTTGGCATACAATCGACAGAACTAGTAAAGGAAAAATGAAAATTGTTAACCTAGTCTATACGGCGTAACAGAAGGTTACACTATTGACTAAACGGGTCCCCGGCAACGGCGCCAAAAACTTGATTGCGACTTTCTATGTCTAATACAACCTAACTGCAAGTGCACAGTCTATCGCGTAGTAATAATAGATATCGATCCCACAGGGACTCGTAATCAAACTAGTGTTCTCGGGAGTTACTATGTTTAGCTAGGTAGAATATGTTTAAGGGAATAAGATTGTCACTAATAGGGAACTAAGAATGCTACTTAGATAATAAATGATTGAATCGATATGCAGTAGTTGTGTTCTTCAGGGATTTGACAAGTTACTGGTGTATGAAATAATTTTCAAAGTTTATTTAAGCAGAAAATGGTGATTTGAAGACTCTCGCCTCACGATGGTTATTGACGCTAATCATAATTCTAAGGGCCAAACGTACACTTTCGTATCCCATTCGGGGTTAAAATTATTTTTTGGAAATCTCTAAGTTCTAATTCATTTTAAAGTGCTTTCGCTGTTATTAAAATGAATGACTAGTGTTTACTATCTGACCTTACCGCAGCTTTCGCTTGTTGGTTCGTATCTTAATTAATTTCCCACTTTCGTGGCAAAACTACTTTTAAATAAGTTCTCGCTTTCGCGACGAAGCTTATTCAGTAAATTAATTTTAAACACTCAGACCATAAATTACTTTTGAAAAGAAAGTTTTTCAACCAGTTGTTATCAAATCCCATTCAAATTATTACTACATATCGATTACCTAAGTTTAGCTAGACATGGATTTGGGAAAGATAAAACATAAATAAAAACAATAAATAATAATTCGCATTATAATAAAACTGGAAATACGATTGAAATGAGAAACCTGTAAATATTCCAATTGGCCTTTGGGCAGATCCTCCACAGATGTTGGCAAGATTCTGGTCTTTATGCCAAATTGATCGTACAATAAAAGTAGAAATTACAGAAGAATGAAAATGGAATGCAGGAAAAGGTAAAGAGAAACAAATAAGAATATTGAACTGGAAAATATGCTCTGAAAATAAATTTGGCAGCACTTCGTTGTATGAATGCAACACACCTTCTGAGGTCCCCTTCTTCCCCTTTTATAAAAGTGGAATTCTAACGGTTATCATTGAAGATGATGGACTTTGAGGCAGATAATTTAGGGAGTAGTGGTCCACTCTGTGGGAATTGGAACTGCTTCTGTTACGTGAAATTGAAGTGGGGCGTTTTTGCCTGCATGACGGTCGTCATAAGGTGTGACGGTCGTCACCCGTGTGACGCTCGTCATGGAGCTGTGACGGTCGTCACATCAGCAAAAACAACTTCCTGCGCTTTTCATGATGCTTTCACTCTTTTTTCGTCCATATTTCATCCGAGATTGCTTCTTTTCTTCATGTTGCCTTGTTTAGTCGTGATCATTGAATACCTGCAAAACATCAGACAAATAACACGGAAATAACCCGAAATCGGATCGAAAACGGTTAAACTTTAGTTGAATTATGCATCAAAATATATATACGATTTCGTGTTATCAACAGTCCAAGTGTAACCACCACTCTTAGACAGGGAATTGGTTGATATGTTCACGGGTTCTTTGAAAAGCTCATACTTTGAAAGAATGGAAGGTATTACATCATCAAACTTCTCTGACTTGGTGAAAGTTGGGGAACACACTAAGAGCGACCTCAAGAACTGAAAAATCCAAGACACCTCAAGCATTCAAGTGTCACGGTGAGAATCAGAGACCATAGCTTTTGAGTTAGCTAGGCTTCACAAATCATAAGATGTCACCATCGATCTTTAATTTATCTAAGGGAAGGGAAAAAGAAAGAATAACCCATAAATATGCAATGCAAAACAAAGTAATAAATACATCTAAGGTACGAGGGTTGGTTATACTAAGGGAAGGTATTAACACCCTAAGTATCTATAGTATCCTATAGGAACCTCTTGTTGTATTTGTGTTATGGTTAAAATTGTTTGCTAATTTAGATTGACCGGGGAGATGAGAAGAGACATGTTCTTTTTATTGTTTTTATGAAAAAAGGGAAGAAAAGAAAAAGGTAGAAAAATAAAAGGTAGAAAAGAAAAAAGGTAGCTCACTAGGATCTCACAATCCTATGCGTACCTATCTTGTATAGAAAGTTAGAGCAATCGTAGTTCGGCTAACTACGAGTAAAAGCAATGTTTGTTGGTTGGTTTTAGGAGAAGAGACAAGTTGTCATCTTAAGGAGAATACTCAACAGGAAAAAGCATCTCAAATCAAGTAACCATCACATGAAAGACGTACAAGCATTCACACTTCAAAAATCAACTTATTTCTTGCAGAGTTGGCAATCTTTTGCGGGGGTTGATTTAAGAGAATTTTAAATTAGAGTTCTTGATTTTTGTTCATCCTTGGCTATAATAATATCTTCGGGTTTACAACGATAACTTGGTATATCTACTATACGACCATTAATTAAAACATGTATGTGGTTAACTAATTAATGGGCTTGAGGAATAGTCGCAGCCATACCCAATCTAAAAGGTATGTTATCTAAACACATTTCTAGTAATTGGAGTAAAATCTGGTCGGTTGACCCTTTCGCCACAAAAAAAGTAATAGTCAAAATGTAGCAAAATCATGACATTCGCAAAAACACATGAAAGAAAAATCAACAATAATTTCATCAAGAAACCATGGCAAGATAACAATAGATTAACACAATTAAGGAGAAGAAAATGAAACATATTTATAAAAATACAAAAAAAGGAAAGATAAATATTAAAAATAAAATAAAATATTTTTTTCTTTTAAATATGGGAGTGAAATAAATAATCAAAAAGATAACTAAATATTTTTTAAAAATATAAATAAATAATAAAGTGAGAAAAAAAATATTTTTGGGCATTTTTAAATATATCAAACAAAAAATTTTAACACATTTTTTTTAATATTTTTTTGTGAAGTAGGGAAAATATAAATTTTATGAAAAAAATCGGATGGCTTGCACTAGAAAATGTGGTGGGGAGTACAAAAGTGCAGCATGAAAGGTGCATTGGAACTCATCAAAAATTAATTTCATGAAACTTATTTAACAAGTTTCTAAAAGCTAAAAACAAAGTTGAATTAAAAAAAACATAATAATAAAGTAACAATAAAATGAAATATAATGAAATAAATAATTAAAAAATATTAATTAAAATAATTAAAAATTGAAATAAAAACGGTAAAAAACGAATAATTGGACCGGTATCGAAGTGCTCAAAAAATTAAAATGAATACACCAAAATGATCAGAACGAAATAAACATATTGAAAAAATACAACATTTGGTCAAATTTCGAAATAAATTTTACCCAATTAAATGACTTAAACTGATCAAAATGCGATCAAAAAGCAGTTGAAAAATTTAAAAACGAGCACACTAGGTTAAATTACACGAAACATAGATTAACATGACTGATGTTTGAAAGCTCGATTTTAAAATTTCTCGTCCACTAATTTTACGCATAACTGACTTTTATTTTGACCAAATCGGCTGTAAATCCAATGATCGCGACTTTCTATGTCTAATACAACTTAACTGCAAGTGCACAGTCTATCGCGTAGTAATAAAAGATATCGATCCCACAGGGACTCGTAATCAAACTAGTGTTCTCGGGAGTTACTATGTTTAGCTAGGTAGATAATGTTTAAGGGAATAAGATTTTCACTAAAGGGAACTAAAAGTTGTTACTTAAATTATAATTACGTGAATCGATATGCAGTAATTATGTTCTTCGGGGATTTGACAAGTTGCCGGTATATGAAATATTTTTCAGAGTTTATTTAAGCAGAAAATAGTGATCTGAAGACTCTCGTCTCACGATGGTTATTGACGCTAATCATAATTCTAAGGGCCAAACGTACGCTTTCGTGTCCCATTCGGGGTTAAAACTACTTTTTGGAAATCTCTAAGTTCTAATTCATTTTAAAGTGCTTTCGCTGTTATTAAAACAAGTGACTAGTGTTTACTATCTGGTCTTGCCGCAACTTTCGCTTGTTGGTTCGTACCTTAATTAATTTCCCACTTTCGTGGCAAAACTACTTTTAAATAAGTTCTCGCTTTCGCGACGAAGTTTATTCAGTAAATAAATTTAAACACTCAGACCATAAACAACTTTTGAAAAAGAAAGTTTTCAACCGGTTATTATCAAATCCCTTCCGAATTATTATTACATATCGATTACTTTGATTTAGCTAGACATGGATTTGGAAAAGGCAAAACATGAATGAAAACAATGAATAATAACATGCATCATAGTGAAAACGGAAATTACGATTAAAATTTGAAACCTGTAAATATTCCAATTGACCTTTGGGCATATCCTCCACAGATGTTGGCAGGATTCTGGTCTTTATGCCAATTGATCGTACAAGGGAAATAGGAATTACAGAAGAAATGAAAGGCAACAAAAAATAGAAAGAAATAAAACTGAACTTTTGCTCTGGAAATGAAATTGGGCAGCACTTTGTTGTCTGAATGCGGCTCCCTTTCTCAGCTCCCCTCCTTCCCTTTTTATAGAAATAGAATTCTAACGGTTATAACTTGAAGAAGGTGGACTTTGAGGCAGAAATATCAGGGAGTAGTGGTCCACTATTTGGGACTTGGAATTGCCTCTTGCACGTGCATTTGAAGTTGGGCGTTTTTGCCTGCATGACGGTCGTCACGGTGTGTGACGGTCGTCATGGAGCTGTGACGGTCGTCACAGCAGCAAAATATGCATTCTGCGTTTTTCATGTTGTTTTCATCCGGTTTTCGTCCATATTTCATCTGTGATTGCTTCTTTTCTTCATATTGCTTTGTTTAGACGTGATTATCAAATACCTGCAAAATATCAGACAAATAACACGGAAATAACCCGAAATCGGATCGAAAACAATTTAATATCAGTTGAATTATGCATCAATATATATATACGATTTCGTGTTATCATCCAACAAATTTATTTTGCCTGATAATTCTGGTATTACGCATGATGAAATACATGATATGTTATGCAGATGATGCAAAGAGAAAACGAAATCTTAGGGTCAAAAATCAGGGTATGACACTAGGCTAGCGAGAATGAATCCCTCAGTAGCTCCCAAGAGGAAGAGAAGGATGTAATCAATACAATCATGGAAGATGTCGAGTATTCTCATGGTGCACCAGCAAGACCTTATGGTCCATGCATTATCTTCTCAGCGGTCACCATTTCCAGTGGCGTCACAATATCCTTATGGGCAACCAACAATGCCCAGAGCACTATACCAGTAACCTTAGAGTGCTCCTAATTCAAACCAGCGAGCCTATGGCTGAGGACATCAGAATCATCATCAAAACCAACATAGGCCTCGAAATAACTTGTAAAAAGGAATGCTCCTCTTGATCCAATTCCTATGCCATACAACCAAATCCTACAACCTCTAATTCAAAGTTCATTGGGAGTTCCCAAGTCTCTGAAGCCTGTTTCACAACCATTCCTACTTGGGTACGATCCATATGTGCAGTGTGAGTATCATGCTAGATCGATAAGACACTCAACTAAAGAATGTAACACTTTTAAAGCCAAAGTGCAACAGTTGATCGACAACAAGTACATAGCCTTTCAAGAAGGAAACATGTTGGTGAACGTCAACCTCTCACCCAAATGAGTGTGAAGACCTCAAGGGGAATCTTCTAAAGACAGTGGATCAGACATGAAGTCATCCTAAACACCGGCAGTCATGGGGCATTATTATCATTTGCATATGTTTTTTCTGTTAAATGCTACTTGTTTTTTAAACATTGTTGTTTTTTAATAGTAATATTAATTAAGTGATCATGCATTTTAGGAATCAATCCATTTGTATTCACTCTTGTTGTTTTTCCTTCATTTAAACAAAAAGAGAACTACCAATACTTCTCCCACTCACTTTCTTTATCAAACTTATATTTAAGCAAAGATTGGAGGGAGGATGATGAAAATAAGATACCTGAAATTTTTGTGGTATGATTTCGATTATAACTTTGTCGATGATGTAAGGCATTGTTTCAAACCCCCAAACACTGAAGAGATAATAAGTTAATCCCTTGTCAACCACTTTAGGCCTAGAAGTTGTTGTTTCTTTCGGAATTAAATAACCCTTGACCTTAACCAGGGGCAGGATACTTGTTCAATTAATTTGACTTTGCATTCAATTCAGAAGAGGAACATCCCACCTAAGGATCAACCATATACTTTTCAAACATCTTAAAGTGTCAAAGAAGTCGTGAAAAACCAAGAGAAATTATTTTGGTTGCTCCTCATCCACCAATGATATGGTAGTCACAATATTTCAAAACAAAAAGGCCAGCTAAGTCAAATACCTCAAAATGACTTAGGCAAAAACCAAGGAATCCCAGTGGACCGAAAGCTTCAAAGAAGTGGTCCAGGAAAAATTAGGGATAAAAAATCAGTCAAAAGAGGTCATTTAAATCCTCAACAAAAACAAAATAAAGTGACTTCCATTTCAAGAAAATGTCATCTTGAATCCTCATCTTTACCATCACATATTCGAACCATTTTGGAAGTGGAATGTGTTGGTTAAATTAATTGAACGTAGGACTGGAGTTCATCAAGAAAAGGGGAGGTTTAAAATTAAACTTTGTGCCTCATATCCTTTTGTTCAAAAAATTGTGAACAAGGTCACGTTACAATCCGTAAAAGACCTAATTGAGGCAATGTTTATTCTGAAAGTATACTATAGCAAGGTTGCGCTAACCTGACTCTAAATGATATTTGTTAATCATCTGTGTTGATCAAACCACCTTGCACACTTTGAATGGATAAATTAACATTATTTTCTAATCATTGACTCGTTCATTGTATTTTACAAAATGATCTCAATAAATTTTGATTTCAAAATTTGCATAAGCAATGCATTAAAGTTACTATTTTTTAATGAACTATTTTAACAGCAAGTTAGCATTTAGCATCAAAGGACTCCCAACAATGCACAACCAATTTTTTAATTAACATTATTTTTCATCTCCCATTTATGTATTTAAACCCGCAGATCAAAATTTCACATCACCTAACCAACGTATCAACAATAGTCACTCTGCTACAGGTATACAAGATATTGTTCTACATATATGAGTAGTAATTTCAACATATATATATATATATATATATATATATATATATATATATATATATATATATATATATATATATATATATATATATATATATATATATATATATATATATATATATATATATATATATATATATATATATATATATATATATATATATATATATATATATATATATATATATATATATATATATATATATATATATATATATATATGTTAATTATTATTTTTGTATCAGGCGATATGGATGTTGATGAAGCTTTTTAGGATGCAGTAATATCAGATGTTAATATGGAAGCCATAAATGATGGTGCATCATGTCGTCCTCAAGGTATATTCATAAACATTTTACTACCAAATAATGTAGCTTATACTCAAGTGACATAAACCTGAAAATTATGCACCGCATATTCTAAAGATAAAAAAGGGTGCACCATTGATGTTGTTGCGAAATCTAGATCCTAGATATGGATTGTGTAATGGGACACGATTATTATGTCGTGGGTTATATATGAATATGTTGGATGTGGAGATCTTGATAGGAAACAACGCAGAAAGACGAGCTTTCTTGCCCAGAATTAAAATAAAAACATCGGCCAGTGATGGGTTACCTTTGTCCTTAGTAGAAAGCAGTTTCCTGTGCGACTAAGTTTTGCAATTACAATAAATAAATCACAAGGACAAACCATCCCAAATATTGGTATATATCTTCCACGACATGTTTTCAGTCATGGACAGTTATATGTGGCTTTATCTAGAGGATTTTCATAGACTACAACAAAAGTTTTATCCAAGGAAGGAAAATTGGAAGGAGAAGATGGTGACTACACAAAAAATGTAGTCTTTAAATAAATTCTTTTATCGCACTCGCAGGTATCATTACGTACATTAAATAAATAATCTCACACATCGATTCCCATTTGTACACGAAATACCAATATTATATTGTATTCTTTATATGATAAAACTAAGTATAACTAAGTATAAAATTGTGTGGCTTTGATATACAGCCAAACTAGAACACAATGAAGTCTTCCAATTATGTAAGGAGCTGAGACGGAAGAATGTTGAAACTTGCTTCGACATAAAGGTAAGCTATACTTAATCCTTCATTTTATACTTTTAATTATAATCAATCAATTGGATCATACTTATTCTCATTATTCTTATACGAAATAAATTTTTGATGAAGGACTTTAAAGATAAATGGAATGCATGGAAGGATGAACAAACAATTTCATCTATCGGCAAGCTATACAATAAGGTGCATTTACCTTTTTCGCAACATGTATAAAAAAATATGTTTGTTGCATTTTTACCACTCTTTGACTAACACTTTTATCATCCTTATTAAAATAGGTCAAGTGTCTAAAAGTTTATTCTGTCGGTTGGGGCTTCACAGTGATAACAGATAAAACACAACTTTGGAAAATGGTGAAAAAAAAATAATATCTCAAAGGATGGACAAGTTTTAATTTTATTCATTTTATAATGTTTATCCATAGAATATTTTTGAATGCATGAATTTTACTTTTACTATTGTTTTATATAAATAAAAAACCATGTATATTCACTAAATCCATTGTTTACTTTTTTTACCAGAAATCCGCGTAATTCAAAAACAAGTCACAGTTGTTGTTTTACCAAATCTGAACTAAAACAAAATATTTCCATCTTCAGGTATACATTTATTTATGGTTCAATACACCAGATTATAATCAAACAAATCACATGTTTTGAATGTATTTCTTTGTTGATATGACATTTCACGATGTATTTGTAGTTTTTTTAAAGCTCAAGAGCGCATCGATAAAGGGATGTAAGAAGAATTGATTCGAATCTTTACAAGGTAGAAAAATAATATATTACACTAATTACTATTACTTTCACTATATTTTTCCCTAGAGCAATTCTAATGGGAGAGTCTTACATGTTTTTCTTTACTACGGAATACAACTGCAGAGAGAGAAAAAATTCTCAAGATAAAGATTTTATGTTCGGTCTTCGTATTAAAGAACGTTATTGATTACACAGTATAGATAGTAATTTGTGTTCTTCAATTATTTTATATCATTTAGAATAACTTTGTTTGTTATTAGCATGTTTAGTCAACATATTTTTTAATCTAAATTTTATTTAATTCGGTATGTTTAAACTAATAGTACCATGAATGTATAGTTAATTCACTGAATTTTTTTAGTATGTTTAAACTAATAATACCATTAATGTATAGTTAATTCACTGAATTTTTTTAGTATATATATATATATATATATATATATATATATATATATATATATATATATATATATATATATATATATATATATATATATATATATATATATATATATATATATATATATATATATATATATATATATATATATATATATATATATATATATATATATATATATATATATATATATATATATATATATATATATATATATATATATATATATATATATATATATATATATATATATATCATCTTGATTTTAAGACTGTTTGAGAATATCTAAAAATAAATACATTTAATTAATCGTAAGTATGATAAAAACTTCATACAAAATATACACACGTTTATTTTTCTATGTTGTGCACATTAAAAAAGCGTGCCCGTCTAAACGCTAGTAAGAATATAAAATAAATTGGGTGCCACACGACCCAACTCAATTAACAAATTTACGGATTTACCCGTACCAACCTAATATTGTTGTGAATTATCTTTACCAAACTAGTATACTCTATGTGTTTAGATTTTGATTTTGGACAAACCTAACCCAAACCGACTGCTCTAATATTTTGTTACTATATTCTTTGTTTTTACTTAAACATGCATTAATTTTTATTCTTTTTATATTATGGTATTGATATTTTAAAATTTTAAAGTTGAATATAAGTTGTTGAATTGGTCTTATGGCCTCTAATTTTCAAGGGAAAGAGGTTTTGATAATCTCAAATTTACTTAGAGCTAAGTAAAATCTATTGAAGTTTGATTTCTAATTAAAAAAATATATTGAATATTATTTAAATTAGATATCAAACTTGAATTTTCTTTATCCAGCAATTAATTTTAAAAAATAATAAAAACACAATTAATGTATTATTAACTTGTAATATTAAAAAATTAATGTAAAATATTAGATAAATCATATATAATTGCTTTTATTTTATTCTCATGTTATACATATGAATCTTTCATGCACTTTGGTCAAATTATATGCATGACACCAATTGTACATCTTATGAAAATAATTCACTCTGTCATTTCTTTATGTGTTAAATATGTATATTATGAGTTTTGATATTATATTATATATCAAATACTTATATATTTTTAAATTTTTTTTTGAAACATTTGTTAATTTTTGGCCAAATTATAAATTTCAATAGTTATTACTTTTAATTTAGATAAATAAGATCATCAATCTTATTATTTTTTGTTGTCTCATTTCTCTTCATTTATTCTTTTGTAATTTTTTATTTCTTCCTTTTGAAGACATATGTATAAATTTAAATGATATCCTCTAATTATTTATCTTTTTATATTTGATCAAATTATCTATTGATTAAATTTTAATTTTAAAAATGAATAAATAAAATATCCCATATAAAAAGATATTTTAATTTTAATTTTAATTTAAAAAATGTATAAATAAAATTTTAATTTTAAAAATCAATAAATAAAATGTTCCTTAGATGACTTAGTTATTTATCTATTCTATTAAAATAGTTGTTTTTCTAAGCATCTTACCCATATATATATATATATATATATATATATATATATATATATATATATATATATATATATATATATATATATATATATATATATATATATATATATATATATATATATATATATATATATATATATATATATATATATATATATATATATATATATATATATATATATATATATATATATATATATATATATATATATATATTTGGACATATTTTTAAATATGAAGCTCAGAAGAGATATCTAATAGAAATAAAAATGTAAATCTAATAGCTAAGTCAAATAAATTTACGATATTAAAATTTTAGTGGCCAAAATAAAAGAAATGATGAAATAAATATGGCATATCATGATTCAATTTAATAATTCTTATCTTAAATATGAAAAGTCGAGTTAGAAAACAATGAAATATGATAATAAAATAAATTGCAAGTTTTTGTTTTAAAAAATAATTTAATTAAACATACTTTTAGTTCTTACAAAATTAAAATTTTTAATTTTAATCCTTGATAAAATTTGAATAAATATTTTTATAATTTATCTATGCAGTCAGATGTAGATAGAAATGTTAACGTGATATGGCTGTCAAATGTCAATTGACTCAATTTTTTTAAATTTTAATTTAAGTTTATATTAAAATAAGTACCATAAAATATTCATATATTATCAATTAAATTATTTTTAAGACTAATTTAGTCATCTATAAAGTTCTTTCTATTATATAAGAAACTTATTGATATTTTTAAAATTGATAAATTTTGAATTGACAACTTTTGTTTCTTAATTCTTATTTTTTCTCAAAATCTAAAACTGACTTTTGCTATGACAACTTAATAAGCAAATAGATCTATTATCTTCTATTTATTAATTTTATTTCACTCAAATATAAAAAACCTCAACTCCATCTCCAATCTTTTCAATTATCATGAAATAAAATCTCAAACATAAACCACCAATGATATTTAGAATTCAAAGTCCTATGATTTAAAAAGGGTGAAACTTAAAATTTCAAGCATAAAAAAAGTCTCTTAAGGTAAAACCACTCATAAAAAACAACTTGAAATTATCACAAATACAACTAAACCTTCAAATTTATACAACAAGTCATCCATCTTCTCAAACTCAAAATCAAATATTGATTAATAGCGTAGAATTTATAAAATAACCAAAGATTTTAAAATAATTAAAACTATTCAACAACACTGTATCACATGACTAATTGGCTGTCACAATATAGAAAAAGAACAATAGAATTAAAAATTGTCTTATTCCTTCGCATCACAAGACATACAAGTGGGAGTAGTAATGGAGAAAGCTATGTCTATATTTCATATTTTGTACAAAATTGGTGTATAAATTTGAAGAACTAACTTTTTTTAAAGTTAATTTAGACATGTTTCATCTCGAATCAATAAAAAAAAAACATTTTGGCTAAATGAAGGTGAATTGTTTTACTATAATCTTTCTTAAAAATTATGTTTGATATATGAGATGGAGTTGAACTTTACTTTTGTTTAAATAAAAATATTTTACATATATTGATTTCCGCCACAAAGGTGTGCAATATTTTTTATAATTTCGCACAATTAATAAATCATACAGAATTCTTTCTAAAAACACTTATCATTACTATTACTTCTAAAATAACAAAATATACTTGATTACTAAAATAACCATAAAAGTATAATAGGAAAGATATATTCTTAATTGTTGGGGAAAGAATTACACTGTATAAATAGTACTTTGTGTTCTTCAATTATTTTATATCATTTAGAATAACTTTGTTTGTTATTAGCATGTTTAGACAACATATTTTTTAATCTAAATTTTATTTAATTCGGTATGTTTAAACTAATAGTACCATTAATGTATAGTTAATTCACTGAATTTGTTTTAGTGTATATATATATATATATATATATATATATATATATATATATATATATATATATATATATATATATATATATATATATATATATATATATATATATATATATATATATATATATATATATATATATATATATATATATATATATATATGTATATATATATATATAGACATATATATATATATATATATATATATATATATATATATATATATATATATATATATATATATATATATATATATATATATATATATATATATATATATATATATATATATATATATATATATATATATATATCATCTTGATTTTAAGACTGCTTGAGAATATCTAAAAATAAATACATTTAATTAATCGTAAGTATGATAAAAACTTCATACAAAATATACACACGTTTATTTTTCTATGTTGTGCGTATTAAAAAAGCGTGCTCGTCTGAACGCTAGTAAGAATATAAAATAAATTGGATGCCACACGACCCAACTCAATTAACAAATTTACGGATTTACCCATACCAACCTAATAATGTTGTGAATTACCTTTACCAAACTAGTATACTCTATGTGTTTAGATTTTGATTTTGGACAAACCTAACCCAAACCGACTGCTCTAATCTTTTGTTACTATATTCTTTGTTTTTACTTAAACATTCATTAATTTTTATTCTTTTTATATTATGGTATTGATATTTTAAAATTTTAAAGTTGAATATAAGTTGTTGGATTGCTCTTATGGCCTCTAATTTTCAAGGGAAAGAGGTTTTGATAATCTCAAATTTTCGTAGAGGTAAGTAAAATCTATTGAAGTTTGATTTCTAATTAAAAAAATATATTGAATATTATTTAAATTAGATATCAAACTTGAATTTTCTTTATCCAGCACTTAATTTTAAAAAATAATAAAAACACAATTAATGTATTATTAACTTGTAATATTAAAAAATTAATGTAAAATATTAGATAAATCATATATAATTGCTTTTATTTTATTCTCATGTTATACATATGAATCTTTCATGCACTTTGGTCAAATTATATGCATGACACCAATTGTACATCTTATGAAAATAATTCACTCTGTCATTTCTTTATGTGTTAAATATGTATATTATGAGTTTTGATATTATATTATATATCAAATACTTATATATTTTTAAATATTTTTTTGAAACATTTGTTAATTTTTGGCCAAATTATAAATTTCAATAGTTATTACTTTTAATTTAGATAAATAAGATCATCAATCTTATTATTTTTTCTTGTCTCATTTCTCTTCATTTATTCTTTTGTAATTTTTTATTTCTTCCTTTTGAAGACATATGTATAAATTTAAATGATATCCTCTAATTATTTATCTTTTTATATTTGATCAAATTATCTATTGATTAAATTTTAATTTTAAAAATGAATAAATAAAATATCCCATATAAAAAGATATTTTAATTTTAATTTTAATTTAAAAAATATATAAATAAAATTTTAATTTTAAAAATCAATAAATAAAATGTTCCTTAGATGACTTAGTTATTTATCTATTCTATTAAAATAGTTTTTTTTCTAAGCTTCTTACCCATATATATATATATATATATATATATATATATATATATATATATATATATATATATATATATATATATATATATATATATATATATATATATATATATATATATATATATATATATATATATATATTTGGACATATTTTTAAATATGAAGCTCTGAAGAGATATCTAATAGAAATAAAAATGTAACTCTAATAGCTAAGTCAAATAAATTTACGATATTAAAATTTTTGTGGCCAAAATAAAAGAAATGATGAAATAAATGTGGCATATCATGATTCAATTTAATATTTTAAGTGACAAACAAATATGATAAGTTATTTTTAAAATTTAATCATCTCTTTCTATTTATAATTCTTATCTTAAATATGAAAAGTCGAGTTAGAAAACAATAAAATATGATAATAATATAAATTGCAAGTTTTTGTTTTAAAAAATAATTTAATTAAATATACTTTTAGTTCTTACAAAATTAAAATTTTTAATTTTAATCCTTGATAAAATTTGAATAAATATTTTTATAATTAATCTATGCAGTCAGATGTAGATAGAAATGTTAACGTGATATGGCTGTCAAATGTCAATTGACTCAATTTTTTAAATTTTAATTTAATTTTATATTAAAATAAGTACCATAAAATATTCATATATTATCAATTAAATTATTTTTAAGACTAATTTAGTCATTTATAAAGTTCTTTCTATTATATAAGAATCTTATTGATATTTTTAAAATTGATAAATTTTGAATTGACAACTTTTGTTTCTTAATTCTTATTTTTTCTCAAAATCTAAAACTGACTTTTGCTATGACAACTTAATAAGCAAATAGATCTATTATCTTCTATTTATTAATTTTATTTCACTCAAATATAAAAAACCTCAACTCCATCTCCATCTTTTCAATTATCATGAAATAAAATCACAAACATAAACCACCAATGATATTTAGAATTCAAAGTCCTATGATTTAAAAAGGGTGAAACTTAAAAATTCAAGCAAAAAAAAAAGTCTCTTAAGGTAAAACCACTCATAAAAAACAACTTAAAATTATCACAAATACAACTAAACCTTCAAATTTATACAACAAGTCATCCATCTTCTCAAACTCAAAATCAAATATTGATTAATAGTGTAGAATTTATAAAGTAACCAAAGATTTTTAAATAATCAAAACTATTTAACAACACTGAATCACATGACTAATTGACTGTCAAAATTTAGAAAAGGAACAATAGAATTAAAAATTATCTTATTTCTTCGCATCACAAGACATACAAGTGAGAGTAGTAATGGAGAAAGCTATGTCTATATTTTATATTTTGTACAAAATTGGTGTATAAATTTGAAGAACTAACTTTTTTTAAAGTTAATTTAGACATGTTTCATCTCGAATCAATAAAAAAAATTCATTTTGGCTAAATGAAGGTGAATTGTTTTACTATAATCTTTCTTAAAAACCATGTTTGATATATGAGATGGAGTTGAACTTTACTTTTGTTTAAATAAAAATGTTTTACATATATTGATTTCCGCCACAAAGGTGTGCAATATTTTTTATACTTTCGCACAATTAATAAATCATACATAATTCTTTCTAAAAACACTTATCATTACTATTACTTCTAAAATAACAAAATATTCTTGATTACTAAAATAACCATAAAAGTATAATAGGAAAGATATATTCTTAATTGTTTGGGAAAGAATTACACCGTATAAATAGTACTTTGTGTTCTTCAATTATTTTATATCATTTAAAATAACTTTGTTTGTTATTAGCATGTTTAGACAACATATTTTTTAATCTAAATTTTATTTAATTCCGTATGTTTAAACTAATAGTACCATTAATGTATAGTTAATTCACTGAATTTGTTTTAGTATATATATATATATATATATATATATATATATATATATATATATATATATATATATATATATATATATATATATATATATATATATATATATATATATATATATATATATATATATATATATATATATATATATATATATATATATATATATATATATATATATATATATATATATATATATATATATATATATATATATATATATATATATATATATATATATATATATATATATATATCATCTTGATTTTAAGACTGCTTGAGAATATCTAAAAATAAATACATTTAATTAATCGTAAGTATGATAAAAACTTCATACAAAATATACACACGTTTATTTTTCTATGTTGTGCGTATTAAAAAAGCGTGCCCGTCTGAACGCTAGTAAGAATATAAAATAAATTGGGTGCCACACGACCCAACTCAATTAACAAATTTACGGATTTACCCATACCAACCTAATAATGTTGTGAATTACCTTTACCAAACTAGTATACTCTATGTGTTTAGATTTTGATTTTGGACAAACCTAACCCAAACCGACTGCTCTAATCTTTTTGATCTGACCTGATCAGGAGGGGATCACGGACTGGCCACACTCTGTTGGGCCGCTACCTGTTCACCGGGGTGAGAAGGAGGAGGGGGGTGTACCTGCAAGACACTCCGATGCCAAAGTAAGAAGTTGGGCAGAGTGGAAGCAATAGTACAGAAAAAGGGGCAAGAAGAGTTACCTGACCCTCTTGAAGAAGAGGGTATTTATAGAGAGACCCCAGCGCTGGGCCAACGGTCATTCGAGGTGGGATGGATGACCAGGCCCAACCCTAATGACTGCTAGGGCTTACGTGGCGTAGTGAAGACCAGGACGTGGTCTTCGCCCTAGTTCAACCGCTCCTAGATCTCCGGAAAGTGGGTTTGACCTGCTCTTTCGGAGGTGGGCAGTTGGCCGGTGACGTGTCCCCGCGGAGGGGAGCACGTGGAGAACGTGCGCCGAACACGTTATTCTCCCCGCGGAGGGGAGCTCGGGCGGTTCTGCTCGTCCGGCGTGGTGGACGACAAAAAGGGTGTGGAGACGTAGCTTGTGTTCGGCGGCCTGCCCTGCTCGTCTCGAAGGGGGTGTGTGCCTGGCGTGCCCGGTTCGCTTGTTGGGCCGCACGCGGTATTGGGCCTGCCAAGGTTAGGCCCATACCGGAACAGGAGCCCCCCAAGTCGAAGCTCTGGGGAAAGAGCGAGGACTTAAGGTCGTCGCATCTGGAGCGGGCACTCGCACGAAGATCTCCGGTCGTCGGCAGAACGGGGAGGAGGCAGGTGAAGGGACGCGACTGTCAGGTTGCCGCCACGTGTCTTGCGTTAAGCGGTCGTAGGGGCGGCTACCCTATGTCATTAATGAGCCTAGGGTCGCTTCGAGTCCCGCGCCGGGTTATGAATATGGAGGTCCCCGCTCATTCTGTTACTTTTCTCTCTGCGAAGCTTTATCGCCTCTGCTCGTCCGCCGCTTACCGCCGACCGCCGCCGTACCGTTGATCTTTTCTTCCGTCCGCCGCCGTTACAAGTGAGTCCCTCTTTTCCCTCCTTTTTATTTCCGTCGTTTAATTGGAACGTGTGGTCGGGGCGTGATGAGCGCCCCGAGGAGGGACGCGAGTTCCGCCGTGTCTGGCGAGTTTTCTGATGAATGTCCCGGGGAGGGTAGGCTGGTTCCGATGAATGCCCCGAGGACGGGAGCTTTTTCTGATGAATGCCCCGAGGACGGGAGCTTTTTCTGATGAATGCCCCGAGGACGGGGGGCTTTCTCCGATGAATGCCCCGAGGAAGGGGGCTTTCTCCGATGAATGCCCCGGGGAGAAGTACCTTCTCCGATGGCCGTCCCGAGAGGGGGCGAGGGGTCGGTCTTTGATCCCCGAGGAGGGTAGACGGGGAGCGAGTGTTTGCTCGTCGCTTCCCGGCCTTTGTCGCCCTTTCACTTGACTTGCGGTGGAAGGGTGGATTTGATCCTGGCTATCGAATTCACCGATGTCCTCTGCTTTCAAGTGTAGATGTCGGCTCTGGTGCCGGGGATAATGGTCGAAGACAATGAACCTGAGGTTCCGGAGTATGACGACGAGCGTATTGCCCCGTCCGAGGAGTGGGCGGCCGAGGAGCCACTTTCTACCCCTTCTTGCTTTGTGGCCGACGCGTCCGACGTGTACGCCACGGTCGAGGACACGCCCATAGGAGAACCACAGCACTGGCAGGTGTACCGGCCAAAAGAACATCACCGCATCTGTTCGCGATATGGGCGGCAGATGTTCCCGATGCATGAATTCTACTTTAAAGAAGCTCGGCTCCGGTTACCGTTTTCTGCCTTCCATCTGGGGCTTTTTGACTGGCTGCGTCTTGCCCCGTCCCAGCTGCACCCTAACGCCTTGGCCTTCATCCGGGCTTTCGAGGTGGTGTGTTTCTACCTCTCGGTGGAGCCGACGGTGCCGTTATTTTTCTGTATCTTCCATTTGCAGCGGCAGACAGTGCGCGGTCGCCACAGATGGGTCTCCTTCAAGCAATCGACCAAAATCTTCAAAGCGTATAGAGATTCTGTCAAAGACTTCAAAAATCGGTTCTACCTCGTCAAACCGATCACGCAGCACGGCTCGGACACTCTCTTCGACGAGGGCGAGCGAACGGTAGATGGCCAGCGGTTCCGCGCGTGGCTTCCTAAGATACATCTACTGTGGACTGCGGAGCATTTCAGCCGAGGGACGGATAGGTATATCGTCCGGGCGGGGACCCTCGAGGAGAAGGACATGGCCGCCTATTTGAAAATAATTGCCTTTGTGCGGTCTCTCCCTCCGTCGAAGCTGGTGACGCCCGACGGTCGGTATATCCTTGACGCTCAGGGGAACATACGCACCAAGAAGCGTTTGATAAATACTAAGACTTTGCTCGGTTGTGCGACCGGGGCGGCCGCTCTGGATTATCTAGGTAGGGATGTTCGTTTCCCCCCCGTGGTCGGGGTTTTTGATCGTCGCTAACCCATTTCTTTATTTTTGCAGCGAACATGTCTTCCGTCGATGAGCGGGTGAAGCAGTTGCGCGCTGCTAGGAACGCCGTGGCCCCGAGGACGAGGGTGAGTCAGCTGGTCGGACAGGAGGTCGCGACGCAGGGGGGGAAAACTTCGTCCTCTTCGCCTCAAGAGAGCCAATCTCCTGTGTCTCAAGGAGCGTCGAAGAGGCAAAGGTCCGAGGAGCCTCGGGTGGTGGATCTGACGGTCGGCGCCGTCGAGGAAGGTTATGTCGTCCCTCCCTGCCACCAGCATCCGGGATATTTTCATGGTGCCCGTTCTCCCACTGTTTCCGCCGGGGAGGTGAAGGCTGTTCGTCAGGCTGATCGAGAGACCCGTCGACGTGTCCTGGCTGAGGACTTGGCCGCAATGATGCGGACGTTCACGACGGCTCTCGTGCTGAACGAGGAGGGCTGCTCCGCTGCTGAGCTATCCAAACTGCAAGGGGATCTCACTTTCACGCAGTCGCGGTTGGCCAAGCTCACTGAGGAGTTGGAGAAGAGCCAGAAGGATGTTGCCGAGCAGCGGAAACGGGCAGAGGGTGCTGAGGGGAAGGTGACTTTGCTGGAGGAAAAACTGGGGACAGCGACGGCCGAGGTGCAGGCGCTGAAGGTTCGCACGGAGGTTTTGGACAGCGCTGTTCGTCCGGCCGAGGATGAGACTGACGGGGATCGACGGTTAATCACCCGTGCTGACCTGATCGCTCGTATCCGGGTGTTGGAGAGCGATTGTCTGGAGGCTGTTGAGGTCGGGTTCAAGAATGCCGTCGAGCAGATTCAGGTCGCCAACCCTGGTGTCGTGCTGGCCGTGGACGGGATAGGGCCGTACCACGAGATTGTTGATGGGAAGGTGATCAATCCCTATCTTGTTATCCCCGAGGAGGAAACCGTGGCTGCTGACCGGGCGGACGAGGAAGCATAGGTTGCCGGGCCTGCGTGCTCGTTGTTTTTGTGGCCTGCGTGCCGATGTTTGTTATCTCTTTTCTTTGGGCCTGCGTGCTCTGTATTTGTACCATTGACTACTGGGCTGGTGCCCGCTTTTGTTTAATATATTTATTGTGGATTTTCTAAGTGTGCGCTCGTTATTTGCATGTCGTTTTATGCTCGTTTTCCGTATTTGTTTGAATGCCTCTGATGTGTATGACATTTCTTGTAAATTTTCTAAGTGTGCGCTCGGTGTGTTTAGCTCGACAATTTTGTTACCGGTAGTGCAGGGAACTGGCCGGTTTGGCCGGCGATGTAGCCGGGCCGTTTCGGGGGTAGTTTTCCCCGCGGCGTGGACGGCCCATCGCGAGCTGGGTGTCCTGCCTCTTTTGGTACGGCGACGAGGAGCCTCGGTCGAGGTATTCCCTGCCGAGCAAGGCCTTCTGCCTGCGCACACTAGAGGCAGGGCTTGCTTTTCTTTGGTCGCTAGTGGACGCGGGGGTGTGCGGTGGTACCATGTCGCCCCCCCAGTGGTCGGGACGATGGGTCGTCGCGGGCAATGTTTTAACTGTAGTACCGCTTAAGTTTCGCGGCGTTCCATGGTCGAGCTAGTTGTTCACCGTGTAGGTTTTCGAGGTAATAGGCCCCGTGCTCCGTTTTGTCCCGGACTCGGTACGGGCCTTCCCAGTTCGCAGCCAGTTTGCCCTCGTGGGAGTCTTTCTGGTTTCTGCGTAGAACTAAGTCGCCTGTTTGAAAGTCGCGTTTTATGACTTTGTTGTTATGGCGAAGTGTGACTTGTTGCTTCAGCCGGGCTTCCCGGAGAGCTGCTCCTGAGCGGATTTCTTCGACGAGGTCGAGCTCTTCTCGGAGGGAGCCGTCGAGGTCGTCGGTGTCCAGGGGAGCTTCCGTTCGTCTGGACGGTTCGCGGATTTCGACCGGTATCACAGCCTCGGTTCCGTACGTGAGGTGAAATGGGGTTTCCCCCGTGGTTGAGTGGGGGGTAGTACGGTATGCCCAGAGGACGCTGTGGAGTTCTTCGACCCATGCTCGTTTGGCGTCGCCGAGTCGTCGTCTGAGTCCTCTGAGTATAACTCTGTTCGCCGACTCCGCCTGGCCGTTTGTCTGAGGATGTTCGACCGAGGCGAAGTGATGTTTGGTTCCGAGTTTGGTGACGAAGTCGCGGAAGTTTTTGTCTGTGAATTGTGTGCCGTTGTCGGTGACAATGGCGAGCGGTACCCCGAATCTGGCGAGGATGTTGCGTTTGTAGAATCGGAGTATGTTGTGGGCGGTGATTTTGGCCAGAGCTTCGGCCTCGATCCACTTGGTGAAGTAATCGACTCCCACGATGAGGTACTTGTTCTGGTATGAACCGAGGGGGAAGGGCCCGAGGATGTCCAGCCCCCACCAAGCGAACGGCCACGGAGATGAGAGGGACGTGAGGTCGGTTGGGGGGGCGAGGTGCATGTCCCCGTGTCGTTGACACCTATCACATCGTTTGACATGTTCCTTCGCGTCGGACTGCATTGATGGCCAGTAGTAGCCTGCGCGTAGGGCCTTGCGCGCTAGGGATCTGCCGCCGAGGTGCTGCGCGTTGATACCTTCGTGGATTTCTTCCAGAACGGTCGTACTCTGGGACTTATCTATGCATTTGAGGAGTGGGATTGCGAAGCCTCGGCGGTATAGTCGTCCCTCGAGGAGGACGTACGAGTAGGCCCGTCGTTTCGTCGCGTTGGCCTTGCTAGAGTTGGCCGGCAGACGGCCAGTGCTGAGATAGGTGTGGAGGGGGGTCATCCAGCAGTCCGCGTCTCCAATGGCGTTGATGTCGAGGGGTGTGGTGGTCGGGCTGGTACTTGGTTGGGACAAGATTTCTTGAATGACCGATTTGTGTCCGCCTCGCTTTTTGGTGCTTGCCAGTTTGGAGAGGATGTCGGCGCGGGTGTTCTGCTCCCGAGGGACGTGCTGAATTTCTGCTGAGTCGAACCCTCTCAGTTTTTCATTGATGAGCGCGAGGTAGCCGGCGAGGGTGTCGTTTTTTGTTTGGTATTCGCCTCGGACTTGCGAAGCGACCAGCTGGGAATCCGTGTAGATTCGGATGTCCCTGGCTCCCAGGTCGGATGCTAGGCGAAGGCCGGCGAGAAATGCTTCGTATTCGGCCTGGTTGTTAGTCGTTGGAAAAGCTAGTGTGAGGGAGACTTCGATGACCGTACCCTCGTCGTTATCGAGGACGATGTCGGCGCCGCTCCCCATAGAGTTGGAGGAGCCATCCACAAAGATGGTCCAGAGGTGGTTCCCGGCGGTAGGGTCGGGGGGCGTGGTCATCTCGGCGACGAAGTCGGCCAAAGCTTGAGCCTTGATGGCGTGCCGGCTCTCGTAGGTGATGTCGAACTCGGAGAGTTCTAGCGACCATTTCAGCATGCGTCCAGCCATGTCGGGGCGGCCGAGTAGCTGGCGGATGGGTTGGTCGGTGCGGAGCACGATGGTGTGTGCTAGAAAATAATGTCGGAGTCGGCGTGCCGCTGTCACGAGGGCCAGGGCGACTTTCTCGATCAGCTGGTATCGGAGCTCCGGGCCGTGGAGAGCTTTACTAGTAAAGTAAATGGGCTTTTGTCCTTCTCCGGCTTCGCCCACGAGGACGGCGCTGACGGCTTCTTTGGAGACGGCCAGATATAAATACAGGGTTTCGCCCGTTGCGGGGCGCGTCAGCAATGGCGGTTCGGATAGGACGCGTTTGAGGTGGCAAAGGGCTTTCTCACACTCGTCCGTCCATTCGAACTTGGTCTCTTTCCTGAGCAGTTTGAAGAACGGGAGGGCGTGTTGGGCCGATCTCGCGATGAATCGCGAGAGGGAGGCTAGTACGCCGTTGAGGGACTGGATGGCACGCTTTGTGGTCGGCGTGGTTATATTGGAGAAGGCGTTGCATTTGTCCGGATTGGCTTCGATCCCCGTTCGGTCAAGTAGTAGCCGAGGAATTTACCGGCGCAGACGCCGAAGGTGCATTTCTCCGGGTTAAAACGCATGCGACATGATCTCGCGGTCTCGAAGACCTTCTGGAGGTGTGCCGCGTGGTCGTCCTCCGCGCCGGATTTGACGATCATGTCGTCCATATATACTTCTAGCATGTCCCCGATTTCGTCGCGGAAGACATGGTTCATCATCCGCTGGTACGTGGCCTCGGCGTTTTTGAGGCCGAAGGGCATCACGTTATAATAGTAATTGCCCGACGTCGTCATGAAGGCCGTGGCTTGTTTGTCGTGTTCGGCCATCGGGATCTGGTTGTATCCCGAGTATGCGTCCATGAAGGATAAAAGTTTGAAGCCCGCAGAGTTGTCGACGAGCTTGTCGATATTGGGGAGGGGGTAGGCGTCCTTAGGACATGCCCGGTTGAGGTCAGTGTAGTCAACACACATGCGCCATTTTCCATTATTCTTTTTAACGAGTACAACGTTGGACAGCCAGGTGGAATACCGGGCTTCCGAAATAAAATTTGCCTCTAAGAGGTCTTTTACAGCTTGTTCGGCCGCTGCCGATTTTTCGGGGGACTGGCGACGTCGGCGTTGTACCACGGCCTTTGCGGTTGGGTTGATGGACAACTGGTGGCAGGCGACCTCGGGGTCGAGTCCCGGCATTTCCGCGGCGCTCCAGGCGAAGAGGTCGGCATTCTCGCGGAGGCAGGCTTGGAGCTGACGTTTCGTGAGGTCTGGGAGTCCTGCGCCTATCCTCACGGTTCTGCTCGTGTCTTCCCCGAGGGGAATGAGCTCGAATTCTCCATCCGGGATGGGGCGCGCTGGGTGTGGGGGCTGCCCGTTGACTTCGTCGGTCTTTGCTTTATTGTCGAGCTCGTCGGTGAAGCGACTGTCGAGCTCAACGGATCCGACCAGCTCTGTTGGTTTGTCCTTTGGTGTAGCGCTTGACGCTTTCTTTTTGGTCGGTGGAGCGATGGAGTCGAGGCCTTTCAGCGCGGCTTCGAAACATCTTCGGGCAGCTTCGATGTCTCTGTTGAGGGTGACCACGGCTCCCCTTCTCGTGTAATATTTCATCTTCAGGTGGACGGTGGAGGGTACCGCGGTGAGTTCTGCTATCGTCGTCCTGCCCAGGATGCAGTTATAGAGGGACGGGCATTCGATGACTAAGAAGCGGACGCTGATGTCCCTGGCCGTTTCCTCTTCTCCGAAGGTGACTTTCAATTCCACGTATCCCCAAGGTCTCGTCGTCGTCCCGTTGAACCCCTGGAGGTCGGAGCCTATGTAGGGGGAGAGGTTGGATTCGTCGAGCTGGAGAGTTGTGAACAGATGTGAGTACATTATGTCAACCGAGCTCCCGCCGTCGACGAGGAGGCGCCTGACGTCGAAGTTTGCCATTCGGGCACGTATGAGCAAGGGTATGTTGGAATTGGGAGATCCCCCAGGTAGTTCCTCGAGGTAAAATGTGATCGGGTTGGAGCGGCCCCGGAATTTGTCGAGCGTGCTCATCTTGCCGGAGTTGCTCGCGATGAGTTCGTCGAATTTCCTTTTCACAGATCCTATGGACAGACTCCTCGTGGCTCCATCAGAGATGACCATGGCTCTGGGGAAGTATTCCCATCGGCTGGTTGGTCGGATTGGCTCGTCGACTAGGCTGGGTCCTTCGGGGATGCCGAATTCTCTGCTCGCGAACCAATCCTCGGGGCGGCTGACGCACAACGCGACCTGGAGTCTGCCGCTGTCCTCTGGAGAGGGGAGTTCCTCGATTTTCTTAGCTTCCGGAGCCTCTGACCTGGGTGGTTCACCTCCTCGGGTGTATCGCTTTAGGTGCCCGTCTTTGATTAGGATTTCGATCGCATCTTTGAGATGGATGCAGTCTTCCGTCACGTGCCCGTGGGTCCTGTGGAATCGGCAGTATTTTGACTTGTCCACGTTGGGTTTGGGCGGCGTTGGTCGCGGAAAACGGACACCCCCCTGAACAAACTCGGTTTTCGCGCATTCGGCCAGTATGCGTTCGCGTGAAGCGACCAAGGCTGTGTACTCTTTGAATCTTCCTGCCGGGCCGCGTGGTTCGCGTTGTTCGCGGGGCTCGCGGGGGCGGTCTCCCCGCCGGCGGTCCCCTCCTCGTCGATGGCTTGAAGCTCCGTCGTCTCGGTGCCCGCGGGGGGCCTCTCTGTCTCGAGTGTCGCGAGCGGAGTTGGCCGCTTGTGTTTCCTCGAACCGGATGTAATGCGCGGCTCTGTCGAGGAAATCTTGGAGGGACGTGGGCCGGTGTATGCCTACGGCCTCGTAGAATTTGGAGTCGTGGCGCAGGCCTTGTTCCATTAAGTAGCGTTTCATTTCGTCGGAAGTTGTCACCTGCACGGCTTCCCGAGTGAACCTTTCGATGTATTTTCGGAGAGGTTCGTCGGGGCCTTGGATGATTGCCCCGAGGACTGCTTCCGTCTTCGGGTGGCGTCGGGACGCTGTAAAGTGTTTGGAGAACAGGTCCTTCAAGACCCTCCACGACGTAACTGATTCGGGCTCCAGACTTTTGTACCAGGTCATAGCGCCTTTCCTCAGAGTCGTCGGGAAGAGTCTGCACTTGATAGCTCCCCGGACGTTTCGGTAGTCGAGCATAGCCTCGATATCTTCCAGGTGGTCGTCCGGGTCGGAGGTGCCGTCGTATGTCGACAGCGTCGGTGGTTTCTCCATCCCCTGGGGTATGGGGGCAGCCATGATCTCCCGGGATAGCGGGGTGCGGTAGTCATCCTCGTCGCTGTGCGCCGGGGATATGTGGGGAGATGAGTCGTTCACGGTGTGCCCCGGGTTTCGGGTCCTCGATCTCCTGCCTAAGTTCTCGCCTCGGGGTGCCTCAGTTGGGATCGCCGTGGCGTTCTGGTTCCTCCCGCGAACGTGTCTCGCCGGGGATCTGGTGCGTTCTCGTGTCGCCTGCGGGCGGTGTCTCTCCAGCCGCGGTCGGCGGTTCCTGGGGCGAGGTGAGGGGCTCCTCGAACCTCCGTTCTGGTCCTCCCGCTTGGGGTATCTCGGAGGGTCAATGCGTTCTAATGCTCCAATTCTCGCGTTTTGTTGGAACAGCAGCTGGTTCGTCTGGTTGATGGCCGTAAAGAGAGCGGCCACCGTCGGGTCTGCTCCCGCCGGGATGGGAACGGGGTGGAATGCTGGCGGGCTCGGGGGGCGGTGATCGGCCTGAAGGGGCCGTTCCTCGGATGATGGTGAAGCAGTTTGCTCGTCCCTTTCATCGGCTTCCGTTGGACGTGCCGTTCCTGTCTGCTTCCCGTTGGTGGCGACGTTGAGCGCAAGGTCGTGCGGAGTGTCGTCGCGGTGTGGGCTAGCCATGATCGTGGAGGTTTGGTGAAACCTTTGGTTTTCTGCTCGGAGTAACGGGGAAGTTTCAGTTTCCCACAGACGGCGCCACTGATCTGACCTGATCAGGAGGGGATCACGGACTGGCCACACTCTGTTGGGCCGCTACCTGTTCACCGGGGTGAGAAGGAGGAGGGGGTGTACCTGCAAGACACTCCGATGCCAAAGTAAGAAGTTGGGCAGAGTGGAAGCAATAGTACAGAAAAAGGGGCAAGAAGAGTTACCTGACCCTCTTGAAGAAGAGGGTATTTATAGAGAGACCCCAGCGCTGGGCCAACGGTCATTCGAGGTGGGCTGGATGACCAGGCCCAACCCTAATGACTGCTAGGGCTTACGTGGCGTAGTGAAGACCAGGACGTGGTCTTCGCCCTAGTTCAACCGCTCCTAGATCTCCGGAAAGTGGGTTTGACCTGCTCTTTCGGAGGTGGGCAGTTGGCCGGTGACGTGTCCCCGCGGAGGGGAGCACGTGGAGAACGTGCGCCGAGCACGTTATTCTCCCCGCGGAGGGTAGCTCGGGCGGTTCTGCTCGTCCGGCGTGGTGGACGACAAAAAGGGTGTGGAGACGTAGCTTGTGTTCGAAGGCCTGCCCGGCTCGTCTCGAAGGGGGTGTGTGCCTGGCGTGCCCGGTTCGCTTGTTGGGCCGCACGCGGTATTGGGCCTGCCGAGGTTAGGCCCATACCGGAACACTTTTGTTACTATATTATTTGTTTTTACTTAAACATTCATTAATTTTTATTCTTTTTATATTATGGTATTGATATTTTAAAATTTTAAAGTTGAATATAAGTTGTTGGATTGCTCTTATGGCCTCTAATTTTCAAGGGAAAGAGGTTTTGATAATCTCAAATTTTCGTAGAGGTAAGTAAAATCAATTGAAGTTTGATTTCTAATTAAAAAAATATATTGAATATTATTTAAATTAGATATCAAACTTGAATTTTCTTTATCCAGCACTTAATTTTAAAAAATAATAAAAACACAATTAATGTATTATTAACTTGTAATATTAAAAAATTAATGTAAAATATTAGATAAATCATATATAATTGCTTTTATTTTATTCTCATGTTATACATATGAATCTTTCATGCACTTTGGTCAAATTATATGCATGACACCAATTGTACATCTTATGAAAATAATTCACTCTGTCATTTCTTTATGTGTTAAATATGTATATTATGAGTTTTGATATTATATTATATATCAAATACTTATATATTTTTAAATATTTTTTTGAAACATTTGTTAATTTTTGGCCAAATTATAAATTTCAATAGTTATTACTTTTAATTTAGATAAATAAGATCATCAATCTTATTATTTTTTCTTGTCTCATTTCTCTTCATTTATTCTTTTGTAATTTTTTATTTCTTCCTTTTGAAGACATATGTATAAATTTAAATGATATCCTCTAATTATTTATCTTTTTATATTTGATCAAATTATCTATTGATTAAATTTTAATTTTAAAAATGAATAAATAAAATATCCCATATAAAAAGATATTTTAATTTTAATTTTAATTTAAAAAATATATAAATAAAATTTTAATTTTAAAAATCAATAAATAAAATGTTCCTTAGATGACTTAGTTATTTATCTATTCTATTAAAATAGTTTTTTTTCTAAGCTTCTTACCCATATATATATATATATATATATATATATATATATATATATATATATATATATATATATATATATATATATATATATATATATATATATATATATATATATATATATATATATATATATATATATATATATATATATATATATATATATATATATATTTGGACATATTTTTAAATATGAAGCTCTGAAGAGATATCTAATAGAAATAAAAATGTAACTCTAATAGCTAAGTCAAATAAATTTACGATATTAAAATTTTAGTGGCCAAAATAAAAGAAATGATGAAATAAATGTGGCATATCATGATTCAATTTAATATTTTAAGTGACAAACAAATATGATAAGTTATTTTTAAAATTTAATCATCTCTTTCTATTTATAATTCCTATCTTAAATATGAAAAGTCGAGTTAGAAAACAATAAAATATTATAATAAAATAAATTGCAAGTTTTTGTTTTAAAAAATAATTTAATTAATTATACTTTTAGTTCTTACAAAATTAAAATTTTTAATTTTAATCCTTGATAAAATTTGAATAAATATTTTTATAATTAATCTATGCAGTCAGATGTAGATAGAAATGTTAACGTGATATGGCTGTCAAATGTCAATTGACTCAATTTTTTTAAATTTTAATTTAAGTTTATATTAAAATAAGTACCATAAAATATTCATATATTATCAATTAAATTATTTTTAAGACTAATTTAGTCATTTATAAAGTTCTTTCTATTATATAAGAATCTTATTGATATTTTTAAAATTGATAAATTTTGAATTGACAACTTTTGTTTCTTAATTCTTATTTTTTCTCAAAATCTAAAACTGACTTTTGCTATGACATCTTAATAAGCAAATAGATCTATTATCTTCTATTTATTAATTTTATTTCACTCAAATATAAAAAACCTCAACTCAATCTCCATCTTTTCAATTATCATGAAATAAAATCACAAACATAAACCACCAATGATATTTAGAATTCAAAGTCCTATGATTTAAAAAGGGTGAAACTTAAAAATTCAAGCATAAAAAAAAGTCTCTTAAGGTAAAACCACTCATAAAAAACAACTTAAAATTATCACAAATACAACTAAACCTTCAAATTTATACAACAAGTCATCCATCTTCTCAAACTCAAAATCAAATATTGATTAATAGTGTAGAATTTATAAAGTAACCAAAGATTTTAAAATAATTAAAACTATTCAACAACACTGAATCACCTGACTAATTGACTGTCAAAATTTAGAAAAGGAACAATAGAATTAAAAATTATCTTATTCCTTCGCATCACAAGACATACAAGTGAGAGTAGTAATGGAGAAAGCTATGTCTATATTTTATATTTTGTACAAAATTGGTGTATAAATTTGAAGAACTAACTTTTTTTAAAGTTAATTTAGACATGTCTCATCTCGAATCAATAAAAAAAATTCATTTTGGCTTAATGAAGGTGAATTGTTTTACTATAATCTTTCTTAAAAACCATGTTTGATATATGAGATGGAGTTGAACTTTACTTTTGTTTAAATAAAAATGTTTTACATATATTGATTTCCGCCACAAAGGTGTGCAATATTTTTTATACTTTCGCACAATTAATAAATCATACATAATTCTTTCTAAAAACACTTATCATTACTATTACTTCTAAAATAACAAAATATTCTTGATTACTAAAATAACCATAAAAGTATAATAGGAAAGATATATTCTTAATTGTTTGGGAAAGAATTACACCGTATAAATAGTACTTTGTGTTCTTCAATTATTTTATATCATTTAGAATAACTTTGTTTGTTATTAGCATGTTTAGACAACATATTTTTTAATCTAAATTTTATTTAATTCGGTATGTTTAAACTAATAGTACCAAAGAATTAGTTCAAGATTTGTTCAAGGCAATATCTTCTCAGATTTGGTTTATCCAGAGAATTGTTCAAGACCCAGACTGGGGCAAGCCCTCCGAGGATACAGCAAAATAGTCGATTCCATGAATTAGACAGCTGAAGCAATTATCAGTTCATTTGACCTGGGGCAGTTTACTTGCATAATCCCTAAGCAGTTATTCATCATTCCTACAGTGACTATCAACTTGATACAGTTTAACAGAATGACAGTGATCTCCGTGTTGAGGAATCAGTCCTCCAGTTTTGTCATCTCACCGAAAGAGTCGAGCCTTGTTGTCAATGTCTGCATTTGCATTTGATCATATCTCATAGCATAATTCCTATACATGTGCATATCTTGGGTGCTTTATTCCCCATTTACATTTCTATCTTGGGTGCTTTACTCCCCATTTACATTTTTATCTTGGGTGCTTTACTCCCCATTTACATTTCTATCTTGGGTGCTTTACTCCCCATTTACATTTTTATCTTGGGTGCTTTACTCCCCATTTACATTTTTATCTTGGGTGCTTTACTCCCCATTTACATTTTTATCTTGGGTGCTTTACTCCCCATTTACATTTCTATCCTGGGTGCTTTACTCCCCATTTACATGTCTATCTTGGGTGCTTTACTCCCCACTTACCTTCTATCCTTGGGTGTTTTATCCCCCATGTACCTTTATCCCGAGTGTTTTATTCCCCGTTTACCAGATATTCCTGGGTTTACCTAACATCATGGTGTTTTACCCCCATTTACTTTTTTTTCCCTGAGGTCGTGTTTTACTCGCGTCTTACCTTGTGGGCAAAATTTATTCACTTGGCATCATGGGTGTTTTATCCCCATTTGCATTTTTCTCCTGAGCTCGTGTTTTACCCGCGTCTTACCTTGCGGACAATTTCTAATTTACTTGGCACCTATCAATAATTCTGTGTCGTGTCTATCCGACGTTCTTCCAGATATGACATGTCTTCTTCCCTAGTGCAATTCCTCGATGGGTCGTCCCCTGTGACGTTGTTTCGTCTGTATCCGTGCATTTGTCATTTTCATCATACACATCATATCAGATTCATATTATATTTAGCATTATAGTTCGTTTTGTTTTGTCCATATCATTGCATAGCACTGCGTCTAAAGGCAAAATTTTCGGTTATCTGTATTTAAATCCCTCCACCGTGATTTCTCGAGTCTCCGTTGCTCAAATCACCCGGTGAAGTTATTTAAATAGGGGCAACTGTAATACCCCAAATTTTGCCCTAAGATTTGTCGTCGCATTTCATTGCATTTTTCTTGCATTTAATCAATTACTAACAAATTTGTGTAGTCGTTTGACTTTTTGCAGGTAAATATCATATGTCATGCATTTTTTTTCTAAAAAGTAAAAATGGCACAATTGGCAAGAGGACATGTGTAAAGAGTTGTGAGTTTGAGAGGTTGAGAGTTCGAATCTCACCTTTGTCACTTTTTTGTTTTTTATTATTTTTACTCTAAATTTTTCTATCTTTCATTAAAAAATAACAAAAATAGTTTTTTATTATTATTTAATTATTATTTTCGTATTTTAATTAAATCATTTTTTAAAATATTATTTTTTTCACCTTTTTCTAAATTATTCATAAAAATATCCAAAAAATCATAAAATAAAAAATATTGGAAAAAATTTTGTTCTTTTTATAATATTTTTTATTTTAGGAATCAATAGGATTATTAGTTTTTATTTTAAGTTTATTTTAATTATTTTAAATTATTTAAATTTTATTTTTTCTTAACTAGTTATTTAGTTTGGGCTTTAAAATGGGCTTTAGGGACATTATTGACAATTTGGTGTTAACCCTAATTTGTTCCCTATATATACATGTGTTGCCTCGTTGAAAAGGGGGTCAGAAGGTTTTCTTCAGAAAAGAGGAGAGAGAAAGGGAGAAACAAAGGAGATCCCCAGAGAAGAAAGGCGGTCGTTCCCACAACTCGTCAGAAGGATTGGAGCTCTCCAGTGTTCCCTTATTCAAACCTTTTTCACATTTACCGAAGCAAACCTCCGCTTCGTAGGTTAAAATTACTAAACCTTTTGCCTTTTCATGTTTATGTGCATATTTTGCCATGTTAATGTGTTTAGGTCCGTTAAATTATTAAACCTTTTGTTTTTTCATGTTTATGTGCATATTTTGCCATGTTAATCTCCATGTGTGTTTAGGTCCGTAGATTTTAATATCAAAACCCTTTTTTATCAAAACCCTTTTTTAAAATGAAAACCCTTTTTTTTATTTATTATTAAAACCTCTTTTTTAGTAAGACCTTTCTTTAAAAACTGAAAAGCCTTTTTCTTCCCAAGAGAAAAAAAAAAAACTTTTCCCAAAAAACTGAAAAGCATTTTCCCAAAAAAAACTGAAAAGCCTTTTTTTGTTCTAAAAAAAACTGAAAAGCCTTTTTTGGGATGAAAAGCCTTTTTTTGTTCTAAAAAAAACTGAAAAGCCTTTTTTGTTCTAAAAAAAACTGAAAAGACTTTTCCTCCAAAAAGACTTTTTTTTATAATTTAAACTTAATTTTTTTTTATAATTTTAACTTAAATATTTGTTATTAAAAAATTAAAACTTTTTTTTATAATTAAAATATTGAAAAATTAAAACCTTTTCGTAAGGAACTCCTGATGTTTGATGTTTGTCGTGTCATTTTATGTACCTTTTATTACTTTTCTTTCTTTGGGCATTTCATGTGCATGCTCGAGGTTGAGATGTGCTTGTGGTGGCCACAGCCCCACACTATTTTCCTCCCTCACTTCATTCTAAGTGTCATTACATATTTTCATATTCTTCATGTTTTTAGAAATGTTTCTTTGTTTCTTTATACCCTCTGCCTTTATTACTTTTCTTATTTCTGTACCTTAATTATTCCTCCATATAATGATTTGTCATATTTTTCACATTTTTTTACAGTTTTATCCTTCCGAAGGATTAGGTCCAGCCTTTTGGCCGCCGAGTCAATACCCTTACCCCTTTAATGGATCAAACCCTGTTTAGCCTAGGTGTCCCGCCGTGGGCAAAATTGCTTTTATCCTAGTGTTAGGCCAAAAGAGTCATCGTACTCTGTTTTAAGGTTTTCCGCCGTGGAATCCCTAATTTAACCCTATTTTAATTTTAATTAACATTTTTTAACATAGAGATTGGAGTCTCTGAACAAACTTTGGCCACAGTCAAGACGTTTCTAACCTCCCTTTTGAGGGGAACTACAGTTACTCTGATTCCATTCCCGTAAGGATATGTAGGCACAAGATGCGATGTCTTGCCGAGTAAACTTAGAATTAACCCCTAGGTCTTTTTTTAATTTTCAATCATTTGTATATACCCTAAAGCAAAATAATTAATGAAATAAATAAAAAAATAAAATAAACAAAAGGTTCCCGTAGAGTACTACGGAAGTTTAGGGTGCTAATACCTTCCCTAAATTTAACCAACCCCCGAACCTTAGATCTCTCCCTTTTAGGTTTTTCCTTTCTTTAACCTTTCCTTCGGATAAATCAAAGACCGGTTGTAAATGAATTAAGATTCAAGTTAATCAATAGCTTGACATCCAAATTTCACCGCAACAGAAAATGGCGACTTCACTGGGGAGTCCTAACTATTGAGGGTTATCCCTATTTTGTTTATTTTTCTTTATATATTTGTTTTATTATATATTTTGCTCACTTGTATGTATATATTGGGGTACCTTACTTGGAGTTACTGTATTGTGAGATAAGGCTTATAGGGAGTGAGTCCGACTAAGCTAAATCGAGAATCACCACTCAGTTGAGACACTTTCGAAAATGGTTCGGTTGATCGAGTGTAGTCGTGAAAACTTTTACCGTTATCGATGGGAGTCTGTGATACTGGGAACCGTAGTACCTTTACACCATCTTGACCTTATATAGGATGTAGTGCGGGAACTATGTGGGAGTAGTCCTACAATGGTTGCTACGCGATGCTACACTTAAAAGAGGTTCTCTTGAGAATATTATTGACCCTCGAGTCAGTCGAGAAGTCGATAATATCCAAAAGATGAGCTGGTGACTTTGGGCACTTTTTAGAACCCTTGTTCTGCAGGTACAATTAACCTATAGTACACACCACTTTGGGAAGGGTAGACCTTGACTCCATTCATTGTTCCTCTAAAATTAGGACCTTTGTTTTCTTATGTGCGTTTGTGCTTTGCATCCATAAAGCATCATATCATTTCTAGTTTCAAGGAATTCAAAAGTCCTTTGCAAATTCAAGAAGTCCTACATTTTAAAGTCTAACAGCTTTTCTCACTTTCCTAAAAGGGAATGTTTGCAATCGACCGTTGAAATTCTTGAGACCATTGCATGGCATTAGCATCACATTTTTGCATTGCATTTATCCCCCAGTTTCTCCTTCTTGGTCATATCGTCTTCTAGTGTACCTTTGAGTCGTCAAGCTGATTCCTCGACACAGATATCAGACCAGAAACGGAACAGGAGTCACTTTGATCCTATTCTCATGACTTACACAGAGCTATATCCTGACTTAGTCCGGCAAGGACTGATTACTACAAAGGCTTTACCACCTCCTCTTAATCCTCCGGCTGGATTTAGGGCTGATCTCCATTGTGCTTCCCATGAGGGTGCCCCAGGCCATGACTTGGAGCATTGTTTTGCATTGAAGGCTAGAGTATGTGAATTGGTTAGAACTGGAATACTTGATTTTACAGACAGTCATCCGGATGTTTAGAAAAATCCCTTGCCAGTACATCAGAAATGAAGTTTTGTCATTAGGCCTTTTGTTTCTCGTTGTTTGCACTTTCCTTATTTTGTTTAAGTTGTTTGCTTTTAATTATGTTTGTACTTTCATTAATGAAATAAGCATTGCGACTTTTGATTCAATTCATTTCCGTCCATTTATTTGCATCTTTATGCTTTATTTTTCAAATGTTTACTTCTTGTCCAAAATTTTGATATGCTAAGATTGAAGGGAGGATGATGAAAATGTTATACCCATAACTGTTGTCAGTATGCTTTCAATTAAACCTTGTTGACGATGTAAGGCATTATTTCAATTCCCAAACACTGGAGAAATAAGGAAGTTAATCCCTCGTCACCCCCTTCGGGCCTAGAAGTTGGAGTTTCTTTCGTTACAAAAAACCCACAATTTTAACCTTGGGATGGGTAGTTCTCAGTTAACTTGGTTGTGTGTTCATACGATACACCTTTCATTAACAAATTTTCCTTCGCACACGTCAAATAAGTGTCGAAGATGTTTTCTAATCAAAAGGTCGATGATGGTTCGCCGTAATCATTAAAATCAAACAGTCACTTTCCTTCACACAAAAAAAATAATATAAAAAAATCAAAAGAAGCCCGCTAAGTCAAAACCTATGAAGGAGACTTAGGCAAAACTGGGGCATCCCGCTGACTGTAAACTCTAAAATAAACAGTTCAGGCAAAATTTAGGGATAATACAAAGAGATTTTTAAATCCTTATCTTGAAAATCCTCAATGTCAAAACAATCAAATGTTATAGGGGAGTAGTGGCTGCCTTTTCATAGGTCCCTTTGACTTCTGAGTCATCATTGCTACGATCAATGAAATCCCTAACTTATGGGAACCTGAATGCATAATATGAGTTAACTGAGCATAGGACTGAAGATCATCACGTAGATTGGGTGGGTACAAATAAATTTTGAGCCTTTATCTTTTGTTTCATAAACCGTGAACCAGGACACATTACAACCCTCAAAAGACCTAATTGAAGCAAGGTTATTTTGAAAGTATACTACAGCAAGGTTGCGTAACCTGAATCCAAAAGATCCTTGCGAATCATTTATTTTGGCAATACACTTTTATTTTAAACTTTGAGTGTCTTGAACCGCCTTGTTCTGACTAACGACTCATGTATTTTCCATCTTTCAAAAATAATTTTTCAAAAATCGCATGAACTTTGCATTACCATGTTTGTATGAATATTTTTGTTTGCAAACTGGCTTTCCTCTAAGGAATTTTCAAACAATGAGAAACTTGGTCAAGTGATCTTATCAGGGGCAAGTTCCTTTTACATCCTGTCAAAGAATTAGTTCAAGATTTGTTCAAGGCAATATCTTCTCGGATTTGGTTTATCCAGAGAATTGTTCAAGACCCAGACTGGGGCAAGCCCTCCGAGGATACAGCAAAACAGTCGATTCCATGAATTAGACAGCTGAAGCAATTAACAGTTCATTTGACCTGGGGCAGTTTACTTGCATAATCCCTAAGCAGTTATTCATCATTCCTACAGTGACTATCAACTTGATACAGTTTAACAGAATGACAGTGATCTCCGTGTTGAGGAATCAGTCCTCCAGTTTTGTCATCTCACCGAAAGAGTCGAGCCTTGTCGTCGATGTCTGCATTTGCATTTGATCATATCTCATAGCATAATTCCTATACATGTGCATATCTTGGGTGCTTTATTCCCCATTTACATTTCTATCTTGGGTGCTTTACTCCCCATTTACATTTTTATCATGGGTGCTTTACTCCCCATTTACATTTCTATCTTGGGTGCTTTACTCCCCATTTACATTTTTTATCTTGGGTGCTTTACTCCCCATTTACATTTTTATCTTGGGTGCTTTACTCCCCATTTACATTTTTATCTTGGGTGCTTTACTCCCCATTTACATTTCTATCCTGGGTGCTTTACTCCCCATTTACATGTCTATCTTGGGTGCTTTACTCCCCACTTACCTTCTATCCTTGGGTGTTTTATCCCCCATGTACCTTTATCCCGGGTGTTTTATTCCCTGTTTACCAGATATTCCTGGGTTTACCTAACATCATGGTGTTTTACCCCCCATTTACTTTTTTTTCCCTGAGGTCGTGTTTTACTCGCGTCTTACCTTGTGGGCAAAATTTATTCACTTGGCATCATGGGTGTTTTATCCCCATTTGCGTTTTTCTCCTGAGCTCGTGTTTTACCCGCGTCTTACCTTGCGGACAATTTCTAATTTACTTGGCACCTATCATCAATTCTGTGTCGTGTCTATCCGACGTTCTTCCAGATATGACATGTCTTCTTCCCTAGTGCAATTCATCGATGGGTCGTCCCCTGTGACGCTGTTTCGTCTGTATCCGTGCATTTGTCATTTTCATCATACGCATCATATCAGATTCATATTATATTTAGCATTATAGTTCGTTTTGTTTTGTCCATATCATTGCATAGCACTGCGTCTAAAGGCAAAATTTTCGGTTATCTGTATTTAAATCCCTCCACCGTGATTTCTCGAGTCTCCGTTGCTCAAATCACCCGGTGAAGTTATTTAAATAGGGGTAACTGTAATACCCCAAATTTTGCCCTAAGATTTGTCATCGCATTTCATTGCATTTTTCTTGCATTTAATCAATTACTAACAAATTTGTGTAGTCGTTTGACTTTTTGCAGGTAAATATCATATGGCATGCATTTTTTTTCTAAAAAGTAAAAATGGCACAATTGGCAAGAGGACATGTGTAAGGAGTTGTGAGTGTGAGAGGTTGAGAGTTCGAATCTCACCTTTGTCACTTTTTTGTTTTTTATTATTTTTACTCTAAATTTTTCTATCTTTCATTAAAAAATAACAAAAATAGTTTTTTTATTATTATTTAATTATTATTTTCGTATTTTAATTAAATCATTTTTTAAAATATTATTTTTTTCACCTTTTCTAAATTATTCATAAAAATATCCAAAAAATCATAAAATAAAAAATATTGGAAAAAATTTTGTTCTTTTTATAATATTTTTGATTTTAGGAATCAATAGGATTATTAGTTTTTATTTTAAGTTTATTTTAATTATTTTAAATTATTTAAATTTTATTTTTTCTTAACTAATTATTTAGTTTGGGCTTTAAAATGGGCTTTAGGGACATTATTGACAATTTGGTGTTAACCCTAATTTGTTCCCTATATATACATGTGTTGCCTCATTGAAAAGGGGGTCAGAAGGTTTTCTTCAGAAAAGAGGAGAGAGAAAGGGAGAAACAAAGGAGATCCCCAGAGAAGAAAGGCGGTCGTTCCCACAACTCGTCAGAAGGATTGGAGCTCTCCAGTGTTCCCTTATTCAAACCTTTTTCACATTTACCGAAGCAAACCTCCGCTTCGTAGGTTAAAATTACTAAACCTTTTGCCTTTTTATGTTTATGTGTATATTTTGCCATGTTAATGTGTTTAGGTCCGTTAAATTATTAAACCTTTTGCTTTTTCATGTTTATGTGCATATTTTGCCATGTTAATCTCCATGTGTGTTTAGGTCCGTAGATTTTAATATCAAAACCCTATCAAAACCCTTTTTTAAAATCAAAACCCTTTTTTTATTTATTATTAAAACCTCTTTTTTAGTAAGACCTTTTTTTAAAAACTGAAAAGCCTTTTTGTTCCCAAGAAGAAAAAAAAAACCTTTTTGTTCCCAAAAACCTTTTCCCAAAAAACTGAAAAGCATTTTCACAAAAAAAACTGAAAAGCCTTTTTTTGGATGAAAAGCCTTTTTTTGTTCTAAAAAAAACTGAAAAAGCCTTTTTTGTTCTAAAAAAAACTGAAAAGACTTTTCCTCCAAAAAGACATTTTTTTTATAATTTAAACTTAATTTTTTTTTATAATTTTAACTTAAATATTTGTTATTAAAAAATTAAAACTTTTTTTTATATTTAAAATATTGAAAAATTAAAACCTTTTCGTAAGGAACTCCTGATGTTTGATGTTTGTCGTGTCATTTTATGTACCTTTTATTACTTTTCTTTCTTTGGGCCTTTCATGTGCATGCTCGAGGTTGAGATGTGCTTGTGGTGGCCACAGCCCCACACTATTTTCCTCCCTCACTTCATTCTAAGTGTCATTACATATTTTCATATTCTTCATGTTTTCAGAAATGTTTCTTTGTTTCTTTATACCCTCTGCCTTTATTACTTTTCTTATTTTTGTACCTTAATTATTCCTCCATATAATGATTTGTCATATTTTCACATTTTTTTACAGTTTTATCCTTCCGAAGGATTAGGTCCAGCCTTTTGGCCGCCGAGTCAATAGCCTTACCCCTTTAATGGATCAAACCCTGTTTAGCCTAGGTGTCCCGCCGTGGGTGTTGCACCCCAAAATTTGACCAACCGATTCTCCTAGCTGGCTCGTGGTTTAAATTCATGTTCGCATCAGATGCATGATGTGTGTGTACAGACAGAAGATATCAGGGCTACAGCTTGGTTTTCGTCTATCAGATATGGCAGATCCAGTCCAGATCATCAGGGTTTTATTCTCGGGAAATTGTGCGCTCCTCGGTGATTTTTAGCTTGCATAGTGATTTTGGGATATTCTGATGCCCGGGGTTCTCTGTTCGATTCGATCTGGTCTCGTGCGCTCTTTTATGTTGGTTATTGGCCTCTTTTTGCATTTTTAGGGCTTAATAGACTTTTGTGGATTTTAAATAGGCTTTTAATCATTTTTAGGATTTAAATAAAATTTTAAACATTTTTTTTAAATAGTTTAGGTCTTTTTTCTAGAGCTTTATATCATTTTTAGAATTCTATAGATTTTTTAAATAGGTTTTAATTGGTTTAATAGTTTTTAAATCATTTTTTAGAATATAATAGATTTTAAAGTTGTTTTTAATTGTTTTTAGATAATATAGGAAAGTATAGTTTTTTCTTTTATTAATAATAGATTTTAATAGAATTTTAAATAAGTGGTAGATTTTAAATAGAATTTTAATAGTTTAAATAAATAATATAGAGGTTATCAGGGATTAAACAGAGATTAGTAGAAGTTTTATTAACATAGAGTTAATTAGATCTTAATCATTTTTAGGTTAATTAGGAGTTAATCTTTGGTTTAGATTTAATTGAACTTGTTAGGATTAATTAGGTTAGTTTAATGTTCAGTTAGTAGTTAATTGTTTTTAGAATATAAGTAGGTTTAATTTCTGATTAGTGATTAATTAGGGGTAGTCTTAATTAGGTTAATTGAGTTTAATCCTTTTTTATTCAGTTTTTTTGTTGTTCATTAACAACCAATTTCGTGGGCCCAGATACACAGGTGGGAGGCCCGTTCCAGTTTTTAGTCCATCAGTTTTTTTGTTCAATTTTTGTCTAGAACAGGCCAGGTGTCAAGCATATAAAAGGCCACGCGTGTACCCAGAGGAGGACCCACGAACACACCACTCAGCAACCCCCACACGCTGACACCTGACCCCACCATCACTCCCTCTCTCTGCCAACACCCCACGTGGCACCTTGCATGCACTCTCTCAGTCCTCTCCCGTGACACTTGTCACACCATCATCCCACACCGGAATACCCGCCGCCGGCCATGCAGCAACCGTGACCAGCCGCCTCCGATCATTCCAACCGTCTCCGGCCGCCGTCCTCACCGGAAACTGCAAAATTGCAGAAAACCCTCAGGATCTTCATCTTCTTCCTCTTCTTTCCTCCGATCCCCAGCCACACGCCCTCGCCGGAGAATTCAACACCGCCGGATAATTCATCCTTGCGCCCAGACTCATCCACCAATTTCCCAGATTTCTCCAGAAAGCGTATCAACCTCCATCGTTCTTCAAAGAATCTTTTCCAGAAATTCTTCAACCCTCCATTGTTCTTCACAACTCCAAAGACCTTCAAGATCTATCAGTTTCCAGAATCATCATCTCCATCAGTTCTTGAATCCCTCCCAGATCTTCATAGAACTCGTTGAGTTCTTCGCCGTCTGTCCAGAAAGCTTCGAACGAACGTCAACGATTCCCTCAAAGCCTTCACGAGTTCCTTCAATAGTCAAGGAAACATCAGAATCTTCTTCTCTCTCGCGGCGACCTTTGTTGAACCCTCAAGAAATCTCAGGAGCTTCATCGTCTCAGGTTAGTTTCTCTTTTCACCATTTCCACTACCGTTCATTCATGGCCATGGTTTTAGGGTTTCTCGTTTCGAGATGTTGAGATTTGATGTTAATCGTTTTCTGAGATTGATCTGAGTGAGGATGTGTTTGAGAGGATTTGGAGAGTTTGCAGAGATTGTTTGAGAGGGTGTGAGGAAGATGAGAGAACGGCGCATTAGGGTTTGTCGTTGGGTGAACAGTAGTCAGTGAATTAGAGAAGGAGATTGGTTTTGTGGTTTGGATTAGGGTTAGGTCTAGGCTGGGTTAAGCCCAATTTGTGTTGCTGAAGCTCACCCCCCAGTTTGCTCATCCCCCCCCCCCTGAGTGTGAATGCTGAGTAGTGATTTTGGATTGGGCCTTAAGCCCTCTGCTATCTGCACCCCCACTAGCGAGCCCATCTCAGAATAACCCTGAAAACCCTTGCTATTTACACCGTCCTCATGTCCCTTTTCTTTTTAGTTTTCAATTGTTTTTCTGGTAGCCATTGGGCCCAGGCGCGCCCTGCTAGGCGCACCCCCCTTCCTGGGCCCATCATGAGAATCAACTGGGCGTTTTGCTGTTTTCACCCCCTCCCCCCATTTTAATTCATTTCTTTTATTTTTAATGTTTTCTTGCATTTTCAATAATCCATATAAAATAGGAAAATCAATATTTTTCAATTCTTGTTTTTTCTATAGGTTAATAAATTTGTCTAGAAAATTATAAATAAATAAAATTTCCATTTTATTTTCTTTTCATATTTTTAGTATATTTTTCATTTTAATAGCTTTTTAATATGTTTAGTTTGGTATCCAATTTTGTAGAATTTGTTTTAGGACCTTCCCTTAGTCTTTTTAATTCATTCTTTTTGGTGTGATTAGATATTGAATCATAGTTCCCCATAGGATTTAATTCTTGATTTTCAGATTAAATTTGATTATTTTAATTAGGGTAGCATTAGGGTATCCTAATTAGGGTTTATGTTATGCATAGGTAAGGAAATTCATTTTCTTTAGATAGTTTTTTCTTGATTTTTGGGTAAGGGCATATGTGGATGTTATGGGTAGATGTTGTAGGCCCTTGTGAATAATTGGTAGAATTTTTCCCCTTGTGTTAGTATTTTTAGGTATTTTCTGAAGTTGACTGATGATTTTGTCTGTTCTGTGGTTATCTGTTCATCTCTGGGGTTTAATGTGGGGATTTTGTTGTGAGGCTTAGTTTGTTTTGAAGATCTTGTTGGAGAGCATGATGGAAGAGAAGATTGAAGATCAAGACCCAGAGACCCAGAGCTTGGAGCTCATTCCCTGTCTGTGAGGTTTGAGATCCTGAAGTTTGAAGGAAGTTCATGGTACTTTCCTGAGGAAGGCACTATGAATGACTTTCATTCTTTCTTCTCACCTCTTTCTTAAGTATCCAATAATGTTGGAGCCAACTTGTGAGTTTAATTTCTCCTGAGGAGGAATGTAAACTAATCACATGTTGTTGAGCCACATGGGATACAATTCCTAAGTGGAAGCCTCCTAGTACTTTCCTAAGGAAGGTCCTATGGGTCTATTCACTTAGTTCCATTAGTTTATCTAGGATTCCTTAAGTATCCAATGATGTTGGAGCCAACTTGTGAGTTTAATTTCTCCTGAGGAGGAATGTAAACTGATCACAGTTGTTGATCCACATAGGATACAACTCCTAAGTGGAAGCCTCCTAGTACTTTCCTGAGGAAGGTCCTATGAGTCTGTTCATTTAGTTCCACTAGTTCATGTAAGATTTCTCAAGTATCCAGTGATGTTGGAGCCTGCTTGTGAGTTTAATTTCTCCTGAGGAGGAATGTAAACTGATCACAGTGGTTGAGCCACGTAGGATATGATTCCTGAGTATACACCTCCTAGTGCTTTCCTGAGGAAGACACTATGAGTCTGCTTACTTAGCTCCCTTTCTTTGATAAGCTTGTTCTGAAGCTTGAAGACTGGGATTGATTTCTCTTGTTTAGGGTTTTGTTTTAGGGCTTTGCTTAGATTTGATCAGATTTTGTGTTAGGGTTAGGATTAGAGAGTAGATGATTCTTTCTCAAGCATGTGTTTTGTTTGCCTGATGGCATTTCATTTCTTTTACTAGTTATTGCTTGATAGCATGTTGTCTATTTTCAGTATGATTACTGTTATTTCATGACTGGCTTGAGGTCGAGACGAGCTTGTGGAGGCTGAAGCCCCACACACATTTCCTCCCTCACTTGCATTGCATGCATTTTACTGTTAAAGCTGATGCTTTTGTCTGTTTTGGTGTATCATTGACATGATCCCTTAGGACTCTCATTTCCTCTGATGGGGATTTGATGATAGACTTTTAGGTTGAAACCTATGCATGACAACATCTAGGAGTTCCCTGTTCAAACCTCAACCATAGGATGAATCCATGGCATGACAACAGTAGGACTTGATAGTCTCCCTCCTAGTTGGGTCTGTTCTCTTCTCATCTCGAAGCAGTTTAAGATACAGTAATCATGAATGATTTCTTTCGTACGTTACGAGCCTTAAGCTATCTGAGAAAGGACGCATTCCCTCTCAGGTCATAGTCTCTAGTGCGGTTGAGATCGCAAACACAATAAAAAACACTTCTTTCAGGAGATAACCCGTAGTTTCCCGAACTACGTTTGCTCTGATCTTTCATACCAGATGAAAGTACGTAGGCATAGGATGCGACGTCCTAGCGAGCAACCTTCCCCATCTTCCCCCGTAGTAGGCCGAACTACGTTGACTCTGATTTCTCATTCTCTGATGAGAATACGTAGGCATAAAGTGCGACGCTTTGCCGAGTCATTTTTCTTTTCTTTTTCAGCCAGCCTTGATAGGTAGATAGATAAAACCAACCCATCCAAGTAAACAAATAAGCGAGGATCCCGTCGAGTACGACGGACGTGAGGGGTGCTAATACCTTCCCCTTGCGTAACCGACTCCCGAACCCAGACAATGGTTGCGACGACCTTGTCTTACCCTTATTCGACAGGTTTTTCCGATCGTTTCCTTTCCCGCTCTGAGGGGTAAATAACGAAAGGTGGCGACTCTTCTGTCATGCCGACACCTTATTTTCGCGCAAGCGACAGCTGGCGACTCTGCTGGGGATTACAGCATCTAGGGACTTTTCCCATTCCTTATGCTGGGACCGTTTCCCATCCCCTACGCGAGTCAATCCTAGCGCGTGTATGTTTGCTTGTTGGGTTGTGTTTATTTATCGCATTTTTACTTCCCGCATTTCAATTTCTCGCACTTTATTTCCCGCACTTTATTTCCCGCATTTTATTTCCAGTTTGATATGATTATCTGTGCTGCTGTGGGAGAGGGATGTTACTATGAGTGAGAAGCCGGACCTGGGCTTGAGTACACACCTAGATATAGTTGCGGAGAAGTAGTAGACGAACTTGTCTGCTGAGCAGGCACAGTTCCCTACGAAAATCTGCGCTCAGACGAGATTCTTGCAGAGGTGCTCCTTTCCGGTCCTGAGGATCTGAGGGGAGTCCAGACATGAGGATTGTCGACTCTGGGGACCGATCATTTGGAAGTCAGCTAAGAGAGGCCTCTCCATGACTTGATGATGCCACTCCTTCTGGGAATCGTATCATCACTCGTGAAAGTCTGTGACGCTGATGACCGCATAGGATGTCGTACCTTTGTCCGTGGATTAGGTCCATACCTGTGAGTGGGGTGGGATATTGCAGGAAACTTTGACCTCCAGACTACCTGGTTTTCTTGACAGTGAATCAGTTATGTTGGGTTCTCAGTTGCAGATATGTTCTTGATAGAGCAAGGGTTTGATCAAAGGATTTTATCATCGGGTGCATGTCTGTTCTTGATAGAGCAGGTCTCTATCAGAGTATTGTTATCAGAGGTTTGTCCTAGATGGAGCAGATTTTTGAGTGGGGTCTGAAGATCTCATCAGTAGTCGTTGTTTGTTCTAGATAGGGCAGATTTTTGATTTGGGGTCTGAAGACTGCATCAGCGGACGTTTTCTGATCATACATCCCGGGACCTTATTATCAGGCACTTACTCTTGACAGATCAGAATTTGGATCTCGATCCTATCAGATGGTTATTCTCAGCAGATCAGATCAGTGGTCTTACACCGGGGTTTCCTTCTCATCAGTGACTGTTGATACCGAATCTCCACAGCAGCTACCTGGATATATTATTGCATGACTGCATTTTGCATTAGCTTGCATATTCATGTTTGCATTCCATTAGCATGTGTCTGTGCTGCAGGCGCGTTTCGTACCCTGATCCTGGTGTCCCGAGCAATATGAGATATTTTCTTCCATGAATGGATCCAGTCTTATCACTGCATTGACACTATGTTGGCCCGTTGACACCAGAATTAGGGGCGATCTCCTAAACATACAGACACCCATGGCATTAGCATAATTCATCTTGCATGACAGAAGTCGGGGCTTGTCTTCTAACCCTTGTGTTTGCAGGTTTGACTCAGAATCGAGCAACTCAGACTAATGGAGCAGGTACAAGCTGAACTGGGGAAAATCCAGAGCCAGTTGGGGCAGGTCGTGAATGACATACAGGCAGTGCGCTTGGATCAGCAAGTACTCAGAGAAGAGAATCAGCAGCTGCAGAATCAGTTGAGCTTCCTCATGGGAGTGGTGAGAAGTATGCTAAATAAGGAGAGTGGTCAAGCACCCAAGGAGGAGACCAAAGTGCTTCCCCCATTGCCGTCAGTGCCACCTGTGCTGAAGCCAAATGGACCTCATAGATCCTATACACAGCATGAAGCTCGAGACCTGTCTCGTCAGCAGCCGCGTCGGGCATCTCAAAATAACCCTGAAGGTTATAATCAAAAGAAGAAGCTACTTGATAGAGCTGTGGATCCAATACCTGTGAGTTATGCCCAGCTGTTGCCACTGTTGGTTCAGAACCGTGTTCTCAAGCTTCGGACCTTGGATCCACCAGATGACGTGTCACCAGACGTTGATCTCAACATACATTGTGATTTCCACTCAGGAGCACCGGGGCACCATGTTGAAACATGTAAGGCTCTCAGGAATAAGATTCAGGACCTTATCGACTCAAGGACAATTAGGCTTGTGCCGGGCGGCATGAGAGTATCGGGAAAGTTCATCCCGTATCCTGCAGAAGAAGTGAATGATTCCACTCCTTTGCCTGAAGCTGAGAAGGATCTTGAATATATCCCGCGACCTTTGGTGACTGCATCGCCTCGCCCGCAGTTTCTACCTGGATTAAGTTCAAGGACGCAAGCGCCTAAACAAGGGACCGTTGCCATGCAGAAACGACGACCTCTTGCTCCTGGGCGGAAAGAATACCAGCACCAGGATCAAAAGAGGCCTCGCAACCACTTAGAACGAAGGAATGCTTCTTTCCATCCAGTGCCTGTGCCGTATAGTCAGATTCTTCCACTGTTGATTCAGAATTCCTTGGTGGAACCGAAAGCTCTCAAGCCCGTGCCAGAGCCTTACCCTCCAGAGTACAATCCTCATGTTCAGTGCGGTTACCATGGTGGATCTCCGGGGCATTCAACTGAAGATTGCAAGGCTTTCCAGGCGAAAGTGCAACAATTGATCGACCAAGGGTGTATTTCCTTTCCAGGTGGAGTTTTGGTTGTACGTGACAACCTCTCAGCTGTTTGAGCTCGCAGATTCAGAGGGTTATTTCTAAAAGCCGGTGGTCCAGACAGGAAGACGTCCTCAGCATTGACAGTCCTCGTACTTTTTACCATTTGCATTTGTAGTTTCTTTTCTGTTAGTTACTACTTGCTGTTAAACATTGTATGTTTCGAATGGTAATATTAATAAAGTGACTATGCATTTTTCTGAATTAGTTATGTCGTTGTCACTCATTTACTGCATTGCACTGACACTTGCATTTTATTTACTTCACTTTATTACTATGATTAGCAATGAGCGGAGGGAGGATGATGAAACTGAATACTCATAACCAATGATCGTATTGCTTTCAGATAAAACTTTGCCGATGACGTATAAGGCATTGTTTCAAATCCCTAAACACCGGAGAGATAAGGAAGAGAATCCCTTGTTAACCACTTCGAGCCGAGAAGTAGGAGTTTCTTTCGGACTTTTTAACCCTCACATCTTAACCCGGGGCAGGGTAGTTGTTAGTCAGCTTGATCGAGCGTTCAAGCCTTATAGAGGAGTGTTGTCCTTCGAGGACCAATCACATCATATTCCTCTCCAGAGGTCTTACCTCATCAACCACAATGGTTAAACCTCACCAATCAGGAGTGAGACGGTTATAATCCTTTCGGAGCAATCAAGACATCCAGTGTCACACGACTTGTTCCAAGAAAAAGAAAAAAATAAGAAAGCCCGCTAAGTAAAAAAGAGAAGCTAGAAAGCAAATACTTAGGCAAAAATCAGGGCATCCCGCTGGACTTCAAAAGAAAAAATCGAAAAGAACTCAAAAGGAGTCAGTCCAGGCAAAAATTAGGGAATCAAAACAAAAGAATGAAAAAGAAAGGATTATAAAAAAGAAAAAATCCTCGAACAAGGACGAAGTCGTGTAGACACAGACGCCGAAAACGAAAAAGGAGTAACTGTCACTCCGAAACACCTTGTGAGTTCTTTAACCAGTTGTTCCCAATGTTCAACATACCTCTCGAAGAGGCGAGCGCTCGACCCAAGTTAACTGAACTTTAGGATCGGAGATCATCACGTAGAAAGGGTGGGTACAAATCATAATTTGAGCCGAATATCCTTTGTTTCACGAACCGTGAACCCGACCACGATACAACCCTTAAAAGACCTAATTGAGGCAGGGTTTATTCTGAAAGCGCATTACGATAAGGTTGAGTAACCTGACTCCTTCATGATTTGCTAATCATATCCTTATTGTATTTTTTTTTCACTGATCATATCAGCATTGCGTTTGAACTCTTTGGTTCATTCGTCACTCACTAGCATGACACGTAAATGAGTGATAGTACAACATTTTTTCGAAAGTTGCATGAACACTGCATTGAAATTACCATTCGTGAATAGACAATTTTAATTGCAGGTTAGTAGCTGACATGAAGGGACTTCAACAGAGAATAGTCAATCAGGACTGAATCGTCAGAGGTCTGGATCAGAATGGTGTGCTGTGGAACCCTGTGAATCTGGGGCAATGACTTCCGGCGAATTTGGAATCAGTTTATTCGAGGACAAGTCTCGGAGCATCAGTTGATTATGGGGCAGTTTATGCAAGAAGCGGTTGATCGGAAGTGAATCTTCTCGAGACCCAATCAGGGGCAGTTATTCAGAATTCTTGCGATTTAGGCGCAGATCCCTCCAGTGCTCAATCAGAGCATGTTGAGTCGCTCATCGCTCGTTCAGGGGCAAACTAGTTCAGAGGTATTGAAGCCGACCATGCTGAGAGTTGATTAGTTGAGGATGAATCCTCCCGTTGTGCAGATGCTGGGGCAAGCCCTCTGAAGATTGTCTTGTTGCCAGTTGTTTTCGGCTCAGAATGAATTATTCCCAAAGGACGGATTGGGGCAAGTTGAATTACGCTGGGGTAAGTTGTTCAAATGAGTTTGTTCACCCTAGCAAGAATTGAGCATCGGGGAATCGTGTCATTACCCTGCCAAAACCTGAGCCTTCTGAAGAAGCCTTGTTGTCATTGGACTGTTATCCTACAGCCTAACCAGTTACTTGGTTCCATGATTGGTAGCTTGTGTTCCCTGTGTTGACGTTGTTGGACCAGGATCGTTTCTCAGTAGAGGTGTACGGTTTGAGGTCGTTCCCCCCGTACAGTTTGAGATTGCAGCAGATCGAGATGGCGTTTATCCCTCATCAGATTAGGGTCAAGATTGCCCTCAGTAGACCAGGATTGATATCCCCGAAGCAGGGCAAGTCCTCCTTCTCCAGCAGAGTTCAGTAGTCTCTCCTCCGCAAAGTCTGAACGCAGAATAGTGAGCATTGATATATCTCCCCTCGCAGAGATGATTCTCTTCCCCAAGCAGACGCATCCTGAAGGAACGTCACCTCATCAGCTGAGTAAAGCACCAAAGTCAGATGATTCTTTCTTCCCCCAGCACCGGGTCACAAGTGCAGATTTCATAGAAGTGTTCGGGTGCCGAAGCTCGTGTTTCCCCAGTAAAGTCTCCAGCGGAATTGAGATTCCCCACCAGAGTCATGCTCTCTCCTGAAGTTGGATGATTCCCTCTTCCCCAGTAGAGTGTTGGAACGGCTGATGTTGTATTCCCCTGCAGAGTTGTACTCTCCCCCGAAGTCAGATGATTCTCTCTTCCCCAGCGAAATTGAAATTCCGCACCAGAGTCGTACTCTCCAGTGAAGTAGAATGATTTCTCTCCCCGGCTGAGTCCGTAGAAAAGCAGAATCCTTGGAAGCAGTTGGGGCCTTGAGTGGATGTTCCCTAGCAGATAGTGAACAGCTGATGCTGTATTTCCCCGGAGTCGCACTCTCTCCAGCGAAGCAGAATGACTTCTCCTTCCTTAGCCGAGTTTGCAGATGCCCAAGAGAGCCGAGTCCTTGGAAGTTGATCAGATCATGATTGGTTTTCCCCAGTGGAGTGTTGAGCAGCTGAAGTTGCTTCCCCACAGAGTGGTTATCCCCAGAAAAGTAGCAATGGCGGCCGCGCAGTTCATTCTCACGATTGATATCAGCAAGTCCAAGTTCTCGTAGAGCTTCGTTCCCCTGCAGCAGTCAGCTGAAGTTGTTTGCCCTGCAGCAGTCAACCGGAAGATCAATCCCCCAGACGGAGGCCAATTGATACCAGCGTGTCCACGTTCTCCTCAGCAGGATGATTCCTCTACCTGAGTAGTTCTTGTCTCCTTGACAAAAGGGTTTCCTCCTCTCAGCATTTATTTTGCGGACGGGATCGCATCATTGTGCATGACTTCATAGCATTTAACACTGCATAGCATTTAACGTTGCATAGCATTGTGCATGATTGCATGGCATTTAGCATAAACGCATATCATTCCCACCGTGTGGGGCATAGCGCAGAGGCATATGCATCATAAGCATGATCTAGGTCATTATTATTCTTGCCTTACAGGTGTTCGGCCGAAGGATCGGTTGCTCAGGATCATTCCTGATATTCTCTCCAGCGAGGTCGTTTCCTTAAAGATGATTCTCAAAAGACCCCGGTGTAATCCTCACAGACGCTCGCTCAAGATGATTTTTGAGATCCCCAGCGAAGTCTTCAGTTCAAGATGATTCTCGAATTCCTCAGCAGAGCCGTTTGCTTAAGATGATTCTTAAGACCTCAGCGCAGGTTCCCGAGTTGTTTGCTTAGGGTGATACTTGAGCTCCCCAATAGCGTCCCCAGCAAGAGTTGCCCAGGAAGATTCCTGGAATACCCCGCAGAATAAAGTCTCCAGAATGGTTATCGGTTCAGGATGATTCTTGAAGGTGCCCGACGGAGCTGTTTGTTCAAGATGATTCTTGAAGTCCTTAGCAGCGTGATATGTCTGCTCCAACAGTGATGTCTAATCTGAAGATTGACTTCGTGAATGCCTGAAGGCGATATCAGAAGGTTCCTGTGAGCTCAGATGTCCTTGTTGATGAATCAACGTGTGGCTGAAGACAAGGTTCCAAAGTTTGTAGATATAACAAGATGATCCGTGTTGGTCTGAAGACCAAGTCAGTTGTCCTGAGGAGATGATTGATTGCGATCAAGTGGATAGTTTTTCTTCTGACTGAAGTCGAAGATGTTTCTCCAGCTGAAGCGGAGTTTTGCCTGAAGGCAAAGTGTTTGAATCCCCGTAGAGTCATGAATGGCTCAGGATACCATTTCTTTGACTGAAGTCACAGATTTCCTAAGCTGAAGCGAAGGTGCCTAAGGGCAAGGTTATCCACAAGGTCATGAATGACCTAGGATTCATTTTTCGGACTGAAGGCCGAAATATATCCCTGACTGAAGTCACGGATGCTCTATAGCAGAGGTGGAGTTGCCTGAAGGCAGATCCATGTATCCTTGAAGGCCAAGGACCATTTCTTTAGACTGAAGTCGAAGATGCCTCCTGCAGAGTTGCCGACGGGCAAAGTTTACATCCTTGAAGGCCAAGGATGTTTTTTCTAGCTGAAGCTAGAATAGTCGACGGGCAGGGTTTCATCTTTCTTCAGAAGAACTTGAAGATTCTCCAGCGGATCTGGAGTGGCCAGGGGCCAGGGTTCCATCTATCTTCAGAAATACTTGAAGATCTTTTCTAGCTGAAGCTGGAAATGGCCAGGGGCCAGGGTTTCATATATCTTTAATGTTGAAATTCTACGGCGGGCAGTGTGCAGCAGTATTCCGATGTTCGTTATGGTTCTGAGGGTGAACCCCAGATCAGAGTGTGCTCGGTTAAGTCTCTCATTCCCAGCGGAGTAGTTTCAAATACGCAAGTGTACCTTTTGTTCCATTTACCAGGGGTGAACCCCAGGTCAGAGTTGTTCAGGGTTGTATTTTCTCCAGCGGCGAGGTTGGATGTTTGTCCGGCGGCGAGGTTGGATGTTTGTTCGACGGCGAGGTTGAACGTTTGGATTTGACGGCGAGGTCAGATCATCATTTGTCCGGCGGCGAGGTTGGATGTTTGTTCGACGGCGAGGTTGAACGTTTGGATGTGACGGCGAGGTCAGATCATCATTTGTCCGGCGGAGAGGTTGGATGTTTGTTCGACGGCGAGGTTGAACGTTTGGATGTGACGGCGAGGTCAGATCATCATTTGTCCGGCGGCGAGGTTGGATGTTTGTTCGACGGCGAGGTTGAACGTTTGGATTTGACGGCGAGGTCAGATCATCATTTGTCCGGCGGCGAGGTTGGATGTTTGTTCGACGGCGAGGTTGAACGTTTGGATTTGACGGCGAGGTCAGATTATGTTTGTTCGACGGCGAGGTTGGATATTTGTTTGACGGCGAGGTCAGACTCTTTAAATCCCCAGTAGAGATGATGTTTGTACGACGGCGATGTCGAGTGTCTCTAAAAGGATGTTTGTTTCCGACGGCGATGTCAGATTCAGTTTTCCAGCGGCGATGTTGGGCATGTCAAGTTGATCCAGTCTTCTGACGGCGATGTTAGGTGATGCAGATCCTTTAGTTCTCCAGCGGCGATGCGGGGTATTTTGTCAGATGTAGTTCTCCAGCGGCGATGCGGGGTATTTTGTTCAGTGTTGTATTTTCTCCAGCGGCGATGCGGGGTATTTTGATTGTTCGACGGCAATATCAGGTTTAGTCTTCCAGCGGCGATGTTGGGTGTTTGGTTGCCTGAAGATGATGTCAGAAGAAGTTGATGTGGATAACTGACGGCGACGTCAGATCGATATTTCTCCAGCTAGTTGCCGTGCAGCTAGTATTGCAGTATTCAAAGGTTTGTTCCCCGCATAGTATCGTGTGCCTGTGCAGTTGGCAAATTTTCGGGTTTACCGGTATTCAACCGTCTCGCACCTTGATTGGCTGAGAGTCGTTCGCTTCTCACCCAGTCAGGTTCAAGCCGTTTGAATAGGGGCAGCTGTTGCACCCCAAAATTTGACCAACCGATTCTCCTAGCTGGCTCGTGGTTTAAATTCATGTTCGCATCAGATGCATGATGTGTGTGTACAGACAGAAGATATCAGGGCTACAACTTGGTTTTCGTCTATCAGATATGGCAGATCCAGTCCAGATCATCAGGGTTTTATTCTCGGGAAATTGTGCGCTCCTCGGTGATTTTTAGCTTGCATAGTGATTTTGGGATATTCTGATGCCCGGGGTTCTCTGTTCGATTCGATCTGGTCTCGTGCGCTCTTTTATGTTGGTTATTGGCCTCTTTTTGCATTTTTAGGGCTTAATAGACTTTTGTGGATTTTAAATAGGCTTTTAATCATTTTTAGGATTTAAATAAAATTTTAAACATTTTTTTTAAATAGTTTAGGTCTTTTTTCTAGAGCTTTATATCATTTTTAAAATTCTATAGATTTTTTAAATAGGTTTTAATTGGTTTAATAGTTTTTAAATCATTTTTTAGAATATAATAGATTTTAAAGTTGTTTTTAATTGTTTTTAGATAATATAGGAAAGTATAGTTTTTTCTTTTATTAATAATAGATTTTAATAGAATTTTAAATAAGTGGTAGATTTTAAATAGAATTTTAATAGTTTAAATAAATAATATAGAGGTTATCAGGGATTAAACAGAGATTAGTAGAAGTTTTATTAACATAGAGTTAATTAGATCTTAATCATTTTTAGGTTAATTAGGAGTTAATCTTTGGTTTAGATTTAATTGAACTTGTTAGGATTAATTAGGTTAGTTTAATGTTCAGTTAGTAGTTAATTGTTTTTAGAATATAAGTAGGTTTAATTTCTGATTAGTGATTAATTAGGGGTAGTCTTAATTAGGTTAATTGAGTTTAATCCTTTTTTATTCAGTTTTTTTGTTGTTCATTAACAACCAATTTCGTGGGCCCAGATACACAGGTGGGAGGCCCGTTCCAGTTTTCAGTCCATCAGTTTTTTTGTTCAATTTTTGTCCAGAACAGGCCAGGTGTCAAGCATATAAAAGGCCACGCGTGTACCCAGAGGAGGACCCACGAACACACCACTCAGCAACCCCCACACGCTGACACCTGACCCCACCATCACTCCCTCTCTCTGCCAACACCCCACGTGGCACCTTGCATGCACTCTCTCAGTCCTCTCCCGTGACACTTGTCACACCATCATCCCACACCGGAATACCCGCCGCCGGCCATGCAGCAACCGTGACCAGCCGCCTCCGATCATTCCAACCGTCTCCGGCCGCTGTCCTCACCGGAAACTGCAAAATTGCAGAAAACCCTCAGGATCTTCATCTTCTTCCTCTTCTTTCCTCCGATCCCCAGCCACACGCCCTCGCTGGAGAATTCAACACCGCCGGAAAATTCATCCTTGCGCCCAGATTCATCCACCAATTTCCCAGATTTCTCCAGAAAGCGTATCAACCTCCATCGTTCTTCAAAGAATCTTTTCCAGAAATTCTTCAACCCTCCATTGTTCTTCACAACTCCAAAGACCTTCAAGATCTATCAGTTTCCAGAATCATCATCTCCATCAGTTCTTGAATCCCTCCCAGATCTTCATAGAACTCGTTGAGTTCTTCGCCGTCTGTCCAGAAAGCTTCGAACGAACGTCAACGATTCCCTCAAAGCCTTCACGAGTTCCTTCAATAGTCAAGGAAACATCAGAATCTTCTTCTCTCTCGCGGCGACCTTTGTTGAACCCTCAAGAAATATCAGGAGCTTCATCGTCTCAGGTTAGTTTCTCTTTTCACCATTTCCACTACCGTTCATTCATGGCCATGGTTTTAGGGTTTCTCGTTTCGAGATGTTGAGATTTGATGTTAATCGTTTTCTGAGATTGATCTGAGTGAGGATGTGTTTGAGAGGATTTGGAGAGTTTGCAGAGATTGTTTGAGAGGGTGTGAGGAAGATGAGAGAACGGCGCATTAGGGTTTGTCGTTGGGTGAACAGTAGTCAGTGAATTAGAGAAGGAGATTGGTTTTGTGGTTTGGATTAGGGTTAGGTCTGGGCTGGGTTAAGACCAATTCGTGTTGCTGAAGCTCACCCCCCAGTTTGCTCATCCCCCCCCCCCTGAGTGTGAACGCTGAGTAGTGATTTTGGATTGGGCCTTAAGCCCTCTGCTATCTGCACCCCCACCAGCGAGCCCATCTCAGAATAACCCTGAAAACCCTTGCTATTTACACCGTCCTCGTGTCCCTTTTCTTTTTAGTTTTCAATTGTTTTTCTGGTAGCCATTGGGCCCAGGCGCGCCCTGCTAGGCGCACCCCCCTTCCTGGGCCCATCATGAGAATCAACTGGGCGTTTTGCTGTTTTCACCCCCTCCCCCCATTTTAATTCATTTCTTTTATTTTTAATGTTTTCTTGCATTTTCAATAATCCATATAAAATAGGAAAATCAATATTTTTCAATTCTTGTTTTTTCTATAGGTTAATAAATTTGTCTAGAAAATTATAAATAAATAAAATTTCCATTTTATTTTCTTTTCATATTTTTAGTATATTTTTCATTTTAATAGCTTTTTAATATGTTTAGTTTGGTATCCAATTTTGTAGAATTTGTTTTAGGACCTTCCCTTAGTCTTTTTAATTCATTCTTTTTGGTGTGATTAGATATTGAATCATAGTTCCCCATAGGATTTAATTCTTGATTTTCAGATTAAATTTGATTAGTTTAATTAGGGTAGCATTAGGGTATCCTAATTAGGGTTTATGTTATGCATAGGTAAGGAAATTCATTTTCTTTAGATAGTTTTGTCTTGATTTTTGGGTAAGGGCATATGTGGATGTTATGGGTAGATGTTGTAGGCCCTTGTGAATAATTGGTAGAATTTTTCCCCTTGTGTTAGTATTTTTAGGTATTTTCTGAAGTTGACTGATGATTTTGTTTGTTCTGTGGTTATCTGTTCATCTCTGGGGTTTATTGTGGGGATTTTGTTGTGAGGCTTAGTTTGTTTTGAAGATCTTGTTGGAGAGCATGATGGAAGAGAAGATTGAAGATCAAGACCCAGAGACCCAGAGCTTGGAGCTCATTCCCTGTCTGTGAGGTTTGAGATCCTGAAGTTTGAAGGAAGTTCATGGTACTTTCCTGAGGAAGGCACTATGAATGACTTTCATTCTTTCTTCTCACCTCTTTCTTAAGTATCCAATGATGTTGGAGCCAACTTGTGAGTTTAATTTCTCCTGAGGAGGAATGTAAACTGATCACATGTTGTTGAGCCACATGGGATACAATTCCTAAGTGGAAGCCTCCTAGTACTTTCCTAAGGAAGGTCCTATGGGTCTATTCACTTAGTTCCATTAGTTTATCTAGGATTCCTTAAGTATCCAATGATGTTGGAGCCAACTTGTGAGTTTAATTTCTCCTGAGGAGGAATGTAAACTGATCACAGTTGTTGAGCCACATAGGATACGACTCCTAAGTGGAAGCCTCCTAGTACTTTCCTGAGGAAGGTCCTATGAGTTTGTTCATTTAGTTCCACTAGTTCATGTAAGATTTCTCAAGTATCCAGTGATGTTGGAGCCTGCTTGTGAGTTTAATTTCTCCTGAGGAGGAATGTAAACTGATCACAGTGGTTGAGCCACGTAGGATATGATTCCTGAGTATACACCTCCTAGTGCTTTCCTGAGGAAGACACTATGAGTCTGCTTACTTAGCTCCCTTTCTTTGATAAGCTTGTTCTGAAGCTTGAAGACTGGGATTGATTTCTCTTGTTTAGGGTTTTGTTTTAGGGCTTTGCTTAGATTTGATCAGATTTTGTGTTAGGGTTAGGATTAGAGAGTAGATGATTCTTTCTCAAGCATGTGTTTTGTTTGCCTGATGGCATTTCATTTCTTTTACTGGTTATTGCTTGATAGCATGTTGTCTATTTTCAGTATGATTACTGTTATTTCATGACTGGCTTGAGGTCGAGACGAGCTTGTGGAGGCTGAAGCCCCACACACATTTCCTCCCTCACTTGCATTGCATGCATTTTACTGTTAAAGCTGATGCTTTTGTCTGTTTTGGTGTATCATTGACATGATCCCTTAGGACTCTCATTTCCTCTGATGGGGATTTGATGATAGACTTATAGGTTGAAACCTATGCATGACAACATCTAGGAGTTCCCTGTTCAAACCTCAACCATAGGATGAATCCATGGCATGACAACAGTAGGACTTGATAGTCTCCCTCCTAGTTGGGCCTGTTCTCTTCTCATCTCGAAGCAGTTTAAGATACAGTAATCATGAATGATTTCTTTCGTACGTTACGAGCCTTAAGCTATCTGAGAAAGGACGCATTCCCTCTCAGGTCATAGTCTCTAGTGCGGTTGAGATCGCAAACACAATAAAAAACACTTCTTTCAGGAGATAACCCGTAGTTTCCCGAACTACGTTTGCTCTGATCTTTCATACCAGATGAAAGTACGTAGGCATAGGATGCGACGTCCTAGCGAGCAACCTTCCCCATCTTCCCCCGTAGTAGGCCGAACTACGTTGACTCTGATTTCTCATTCTCTGATGAGAATACGTAGGCATAAAGTGCGACGCTTTGCCGAGTCATTTTTCTTTTCTTTTTCAGCCAACCTTGATAGGTAGATAGATAAAACCAACCCATCCAAGTAAACAAATAAGCGAGGATCCCGTCGAGTACGACGGACGTGAGGGGTGCTAATACCTTCCCCTTGCGTAACCGACTCCTGAACCCAGACAATGGTTGCGACGACCTTGTCTTACCCTTATTCGACAGGTTTTTCCGATCGTTTCCTTTCCCGCTCTGAGGGGTAAATAACGAAAGGTGGCGACTCTTCTGTCATGCCGGCACCTTATTTTCGCGCAAGCGACAGTGGGCAAAATTGCTTTTATCCTAGTGTTAGGCCAAAAGAGTCGTCGTACTCTGTTTTAAGGTTTTCCGCTGTGGAATCCCTAATTTAACCCTATTTTAATTTTAATTAACATTTTTTAACATAGAGATTGGAGTCTCTGAACAAACCTTGGCCACAGTCAAGACGTTTCTAACCTCCCTTTTGAGGGGAACTACAGTTACTCTGATTCCATTCCCGTAAGGATATGTAGGCACAAGATGCGATGTCTTGCCGAGTAAACTTAGAATTAACCCCTAGGTCTTTTTTTAATTTTCAATCCTTTGTATATACCCTAAAGCAAAATAATTAATGAAATAAATAAAAAATAAAAATAAACAAAAGGTTCCCGTAGAGTACTACGGAAGTTTAGGGTGCTAATACCTTCCCTAAATTTAACCAACCCCCGAACCTTAGATCTCTCCCTTTTAGGTTTTTTCTTTCTTTAACCTTTCCTTCAGATAAATCAAAGACCGGTTGTAAATGAATTAAGATTCAAGTTAATCAATAGCTTGACATCCAAATTTCACCGCAACAGAAAATGGCGACTTCACTGGGGAGTCCTAACTATTGAGGGTTATCCCTATTTTGTTTATTTTTCTTTATATATTTGTTTTATTATATATTTTGCTCACTTGTATGTATATATTGGGGTACCTTACTTGGAGTTACTGTGTTGTGAGATAAGTCCTACACCCGGACTTGAGCGACCTTATGATAGGATGGCTGATATATTCGACAAGGCTTATAGGGAGTGAATCCCGACTAAGCTAAATCGAGAATCACCGCTCAGTTGAGACACTTTCGAAAATGGTTCGGTTGATCGAGTGTAGTCGTGAAAACTTTTACCGTTATCGATGGGAGTCTGTGATACTGGGAACCGTAGTACCTTTACACCATCTTGACCTTATATAGGATGTAGTGCGGGAACTATGTGGGAGTAGTCCTACAATGGTTGCTACGCGATGCTACACTTAAAAGAGGTTATCTTGAGAATATTATTGACCCTCGAGTCAGTCGAGAAGTCGATAATATCCAAAAGATGGGCTGGTGACTTTGGGCACTTTTTAGAACCCTTGTTCTGCAGGTACAATTAACCTATAGTACACACCACTTTGGGAAGGGTAAACCTTGACTCCATTCATTGTTCCTCTAAAATTAGGACCTTTGTTTGCTTATGTGCGTTTGTGCTTTGCATCCATAAAGCATCATATCATTTCTAGTTTCAAGGAATTCAAAAGTCCTTTGCAAATTCAAGAAGTCCTACATTTTAAAGTCTAACAGCTTTTCTCACTTTCCTAAAAGGGAATGTTTGCAATCGACCGTTGAAATTCTTGAGACCATTGCATGGCATTAGCATCACATTTTTACATTGCATTTACCCCCCAGTTTCTCCTTCTTGGTCCTATCGTCTTCTAGTGTACCTTTGAGTCGTCAAGCTGATTCCTCGACACAGATATCAGACCAGAAACGGAACAGGAGTCACTTTGATCCTATTCTCATGACTTACACAGAGCTATATCCTGACTTAGTTCGGCAAGGACTGATTACTACAAAGGCTTTACCACCTCCTCTTAATCCTCCGGCTGGATTTAGGGCTGATCTCCATTGTGCTTCCCATGAGGGTGCCCCAGGCCATGACTTGGAGCATTGTTTTGCATTGAAGGCTAGAGTATGTGAATTGGTTAGAACTGGAATACTTGATTTTACAGACAGTCATCCGGATGTTTAGAAAAATCCCTTGCCAGTACATCAGAAATGAAGTTTTGTCATTAGGCCTTTTGTTTCTCGTTGTTTGCACTTTCCTTATTTTGTTTAAGTTGTTTGCTTTTAATTATGTTTGTACTTTCATTAATGAAATAAGCATTGCGACTTTTGATTCAATTCATTTCCGTCCATTTATTTGCATCTTTATGCTTTATTTTTCAAATGTTTACTTCTTGTCCAAAATTTTGATATGCTAAGATTGGAGGGAGGATGATGAAAATGTTATACCCATAACTGCTGTCAGTATGCTTTCAATTAAACCTTGTTGACGATGTAAGGCATTGTTTCAATTCCCAAACACTGGAGAAATAAGGAAGTTAATCCCTCGTCACCCCCTTCGGGCCTAGAAGTTGGAGTTTCTTTCGTTACAAAAAACCCACAATTTTAACCTTGGGATGGGTAGTTCTCAGTTAACTTGGTTGTGTGTTCATACGATACACCTTTCATTAACAAATTTTCCTTCGCACACGTCAAATAAGTGTCGAAGATGTTTTCTAATCAAAAGGTCGATGATGGTTCGCCGTAATCATTAAAATCAAACAGTCACTTTCCTTCACACAAAAAATATAATATAAAAAAATCAAAAGAAGCCCGCTAAGTCAAAACCTATGAAGGAGACTTAGGCAAAACTGGGGCATCCCGCTGACTGTAAACTCTAAAATAAACAGTTCACGCAAAATTTAGGGATAATACAAAGAGATTTTTAAATCCTTATCTTGAAAATCCTTAATGTCAAAACAATCAAATGTTATAGGGGAGTAATGACTGCCTTTTCATAGGTCCCTTTGACTTCTGAGTCATCATTGCTACGATCAATGAAATCCCTAACTTATGGGAACCTGAATGCATAGTATGAGTTAACTGAGCATAGGACTGAAGATCATCACGTAGATTGGGTGGGTACAAATAAATTTTGAGCCTTTATCTTTTGTTTCATAAACCGTGAACCAGGCAACATTACAACCCTCAAAAGACCTAATTGAAGCAAGGTTATTTTGAAAGTATACTACAGCAAGGTTGCGTAACCTGACTCCAAAAGATCCTTGCGAATCATTTATTTTGGCAATACACTTTTATTTTAAACTTTGAGTGTCTTGAACCGCCTTGTTCTGACTAACGACTCATGTATTTTCCATCTTTCAAAAATAATTTTTCAAAAATCGCATGAACTTTGCATTACCATGTTTGTATGAATATTTTTGTTTGCAAACTGGCTTTCCTCTAAGGAATTTTCAAACAATGAGAAACTTGGTCAAGTGATCTTATCAGGGGCAAGTTCCTTTTACATCCTGTCAAAGAATTAGTTCAAGATTTGTTCAAGGCAATATCTTCTCAGATTTGGTTTATCCAGAGAATTGTTCAAGACCCAGACTGGGGCAAGCCCTCCGAGGATACAGCAAAACAGTCGATTCCATGAATTAGACAGCTGAAGCAATTATCAGTTCATTTGACCTAGGGCAGTTTACTTGCATAATCCCTAAGCAGTTATTCATCATTCCTACAGTGACTATCAACTTGATACAGTTTAACAGAATGACAGTGATCTCCGTGTTGAGGAATCAGTCCTCCAGTTTTGTCATCTCACCGAAAGAGTCGAGCCTTGTCGTCGATGTCTGCATTTGCATTTGATCATATCTCATAGCATAATTCCTATACATGTGCATATCTTGGGTGCTTTATTCCCCATTTACATTTCTATCTTGGGTGCTTTACTCCCCATTTACATTTTTATCTTGGGTGCTTTACTCCCCATTTACATTTCTATCTTGGGTGCTTTACTCCCCATTTACATTTTTTATCTTTGGTGCTTTACTCCCCATTTACATTTTTATCTTGGGTGCTTTACTCCCCATTTACATTTTTATCTTGGGTGCTTTACTCCCCATTTACATTTCTATCCTGGGTGCTTTACTCCCCATTTACATGTCTATCTTGGGTGCTTTACTCCCCACTTACCTTCTATCCTTGGGTGTTTTATCCCCCATGTACCTTTATCCCGGGTGTTTTATTCCCCGTTTACCAGATATTCCTGGGTTTACCTAACATCATGGTGTTTTACCCCCCATTTACTTTTTTTTCCCTGAGGTCGTGTTTTACTCGCGTCTTACCTTGTGGGCAAAATTTATTCACTTGGCATCATGGGTGTTTTATCCCCATTTGCGTTTTTCTCCTGAGCTCGTGTTTTACCCGCGTCTTACCTTGCGGACAATTTCTAATTTACTTGGCACCTATCATCAATTCTGTGTCGTGTCTATCCGACGTTCTTCCAGATATGACATGTCTTCTTCCCTAGTGCAATTCCTCGATGGGTCGTCCCCTGTGACGTTGTTTCGTCTGTATCCGTACATTTGTCATTTTCATCATACGCATCATATCAGATTCATATTATATTTAGCATTATAGTTCGTTTTGTTTTGTCCATATCATTGCATAGCACTGCGTCTAAAGGCAAAATTTTCGGTTATCTGTATTTAAATCCCTCCACCGTGGTTTCTCGAGTCTCGGTTGCTCAAATCACCCGATGAAGTTATTTAAATAGGGGCAACTGTAATACCCCAAATTTTGCCCTAAGATTTGTCGTCGCATTTCATTGCATTTTTCTTGCATTTAATCAATTACTAACAAATTTGTGTAGTCGTTTGACTTTTTGCAGGTAAATATCATATGGCATGCATTTTTTTCTAAAAAGTAAAAATGGCACAATTGGCAAGAGGACATGTGTAAGGAGTTGTGAGTGTGAGAGGTTGAGAGTTCGAATCTCACCTTTGTCACTTTTTTGTTTTTTATTATTTTTACTCTAAATTTTTCTATCTTTCATTAAAAAATAACAAAAATAGTTTTTTATTATTATTTAATTATTATTTTCGTATTTTAAATAAATCATTTTTTAAAATATTATTTTTTTCACCTTTTTCTAAATTATTCATAAAAATATCCAAAAAATCATAAAATAAAAAATATTGGAAAAAATTTTGTTCTTTTTATAATATTTTTGATTTTAGGAATCAATAGGATTATTAGTTTTTATTTTAAGTTTATTTTAATTATTTTAAATTATTTAAATTTTATTTTTCTTAACTAATTATTTAGTTTGGGCTTTAAAATGGGCTTTAGGGACATTATTGACAATTTGGTGTTAACCCTAATTTGTTCCCTATATATACATGTGTTGCCTCGTTGAAAAGGGGGTCAGAAGGTTTTCTTCAGAAAAGAGGAGAGAGAAAGGGAGAAACAAAGGAGATCCCCAGAGAAGAAAGGCGGTCGTTCCCACAACTTGTCAGAAGGATTAGAGCTCTCCAGTGTTCCCTTATTCAAACCTTTTTTCACATTTACCGAAGCAAACCTCCGCTTCGTAGGTTAAAATTACTAAACCTTTTGCCTTTTCATGTTTATGTGCATATTTTGCCATGTTAATGTGTTTAGGTCCGTTAAATTATTAAACCTTTTGCTTTTTCATGTTTATGTGCATATTTTGCCATGTTAATCTCCATGTGTGTTTAGGTCCGTAGATTTTAATATCAAAACCCTTTTTTATCAAAACCCTTTTTTAAAATCAAAACCCTTTTTTTTTATTTATTATTAAAACCTCTTTTTTAGTAAGACCTTTTTTTAAAAACTGAAAAGCCTTTTTGTTCCCAAGAAGAAAAAAAAAACCTTTTTGTTCCCAAAAACCTTTTCCCAAAAAACTGAAAAGCATTTTCCCAAAAAAAACTGAAAAGCCTTTTTTTGTTCTTAAAAAAACTGAAAAAGCCTTTTTTGTTCTAAAAAAAACTGAAAAGACTTTTCCTCCAAAAAGACTTTTTTTTATAATTTAAACTTAATTTTTTTTTATAATTTTAACTTAAATATTTGTTATTAAAAAATTAAAACTTTTTTTATAATTAAAATATTGAAAAATTAAAACCTTTTCGTAAGGAACTCCTGATGTTTGATGTTTGTCGTGTCATTTTATGTACCTTTTATTACTTTTCTTTCTTTGGGCATTTCATGTGCATGCTCGAGGTTGAGATGTGCTTGTGGTGGCCACAACCCCACACTATTTTCCTCCCTCACTTCATTCTAAGTGTCATTACATATTTTCATATTCTTCATGTTTTCAGAAATGTTTCTTTGTTTCTTTATACCCTCTGCCTTTATTACTTTTCTTATTTCTGTACCTTAATTATTCCTCCATATAATGATTTGTCATATTTTCACATTTTTTTTACAGTTTTATCCTTCCGAAGGATTAGGTCCAGCCTTTTGGCCGCCGAGTCAATAGCCTTACCCCTTTAATGGATCAAACCCTGTTTAGCCTAGGTGTCCCGCCGTGGGCAAAATTGCTTTTATCCTAGTGTTAGGCCAAAAGAGTCGCCGTACTCTGTTTTAAGGTTTTCCGCCGTGGAATCCCTAATTTAACTCTATTTTAATTTTAATTAACATTTTTTAACATAGAGATTGGAGTCTCTGAACAAACCTTGGCCACAGTCAAGACGTTTCTAACCTCCCTTTTGAGGGGAACTACAGTTACTCTGATTCCATTCCCGTAAGGATATGTAGGCACAAGATGCGATGTCTTGCCGAGTAAACTTAGAATTAACCCCTAGGTCTTTTTTTTATTTTCAATCCTTTGTATATACCCTAAAGCAAAATAATTAATGAAATAAATAAAAAAAAATAAATAAACAAAAGGTTCCCGTAGAGTACTACGGAAGTTTAGGGTGCTAATACCTTCCCTAAATTTAACCAACCCCCGAACCTTAGATCTCTCCCTTTTAGGTTTTTCCTTTCTTTAACCTTTCCTTCGGATAAATCAAAGACCGGTTGTAAATGAATTAAGATTCAAGTTAATCAATAGCTTGACATCCAAATTTCACTGCAACAACAGTCAATCATGCATTTCATTGAGTGCTTGAGACATGGGATCACTTTGTTCTTATGGCTCATGACTTCTTTTTATTTTAAGTTTTTAAGAAGACAGTCATCAGAGGCATCTTCAGAAGTTTATTTTGCTCAACAGATGGCTTGTTTATTTCAGAATCAATATCATAAATCAAGGTTCATATGATCTTGTTTCAGACGGGTTCTCTATCATGTTTCAGTCATCATTCAAGGGTATTATCAATGGCTAAGGTTCAAATGCGACACCCACCTATATAGGTTGTTCTAACAATACTCATGTTATCTTGGATCCAAGTTATGATTGCATTGCATTTTCTTTACATGCCAAAATACAAAAAAAAAAAAAACAAATCATGCATTTGCATCCACCAGCATGCATTGCATATCATTTTTCAAAATACTCATTCTGCCTTTGTCCATAACTGTCCAATTGATTTCCTGGTACCCATGTTGAACCTGTGGTAGCTGTTTAAGGATAATAGAGAATTTGAATTTGGATTAAGCATAGATAAGAGGGAATATAGATAAAGGCCAAGTAGACCAGACGTTGGAAGTTGTGGTAGCTATTTCAAATAATAATCTTTAGCATGTAGTTGCAGAGAATGTCAATCCCCCATACGGGTTTACTTTGGTGACTAACCCGATGTATGATATTCCCCCTGAATGTCCCCCTCAACAAGTGGATTTTCCTACTCAACCTCAGACTGTGCATATTTTAGTATCATGTGAGATCCCTGTAATGCCGAAGAACCCCACTGTTCATAATGATGTATAGAATCTTCAATTCACAAGGAACATGCGAAATTCTAAAGGTGCCCTGTGGTGACAAAAATGGATCTTTCTCAAGTGGCTGAAGTCGCACAAATAGGTCGTGATCTTGATAAACATTTGAGGGTTATAGAAGGTTTTAATAGGTTGATACTTGATGACATGTGTTTAGTGCCAAACCTGGTCATACCTCTGAAGTTTAATGTACCTGAATTCGAGAAGTACAAAGGGGATAGCTGCCCAAGACACCATTTGGCGATGTTCTTCTGAAAAATGACCCTTCATTCTCACGATGATAAGCTGATGATTCACTATTTTCAAAACAGATTGAGTGAGGCATCGTTGAGTTAGTACATGAAACTAGAAAGGAGTCATATTCAGTCTTAGAAAGACTTACCCAAAGCCATTTTGAAGCAATACCAATAAAGCTTGGACATGGCCCCTGGTCGAAGGCAGCTACAAAGCTTATCTCAAAAGTGCAACTAATTAATGGGCTTGAGGAATAGTCGCAGCCATACCCAATCTAAAAGGTATGTTATCTAAACGCATTTCTAGTAATTGGAGTAAAATCTGGTCGGTTGACCCTTTCGCCACAAAAAAAGTAATAGTCAAAATGTAGCAAAATCATGACATTCGCAAAAACACATGAAAGAAAAATCAACAATAATTTCATCAAGAAACCATGGCAAGATAACAATAGATTAACACAATTAAGGAGAAGAAAATGAAACATATTTATAAAAATACAAAAAAGGAAAGATAAATATTAAAAATAAAATAAAATATTTTGTTCTTTTAAATATGGGAGTGAAATAAATAATCAAAAAGATAACTAAATATTTTTTAAAAATATAAATAAATAATTAAGTGAGAAAAAAAATATTTTTGGGCATTTTTAAATAATCAAAAGTGCAGCATGAAAGGTGCATTGGAACTCATCAAAAATTAATTTCATGAAACTTATTTAACAAGTTTCTAAAAGCTAAAAACAAAGTTGAATTAAAAAAAACATAATAATAAAGTAACAATAAAATGAAATATAATGAAATAAATAATTAAAAAATATTAATTAAAATAATTAAAAATTGAAATAAAAACGGTAAAAAACGAATAATTGGACCGGTATCGAAGTGCTCAAAAAATTAAAATGAATACACCAAAATGATCAGAACGAAATAAATATATTGGAAAAATACAACATTTGGTCAAATTTCGAAATAAATTTTACCCAATTAAATGGCTTAAACGGATCAAAATGCGATCAAAAAGCAGTTGAAAAATTTAAAAACGAGCACACTAGGTTAAATTACGCGAAACATAGATTAACATGACTGATGTTTGAAAGCTCGATTTTAAAATTTCCCGTCCACTAATTTTACGCATAATTGACTTTTATTTTGACCAAATCGGTTGTAAATCCAATGATCGCGACTTTCTATGTCTAATACAACTTAACTGCAAGTGCACAGTCTATCGCATAGTAATAAAAGATATCGATCCCACAGGGACTCGTAATCAAACTAGTGTTCTCGGGAGTTACTATGTTTAGCTAGGTAGATAATGTTTAAGGGAATAAGATTTTCACTAAAGGGAACTAAAAGTTGTTACTTAAATTATAATTACGTGAATCGATATGCAGTAGTTATGTTCTTCGGGGATTTGACAAGTTGCCGGTATATGAAATATTTTTCAGAGTTTATTTAAGCAGAAAATAGTGATCTGAAGACTCTCGTCTCACGATGGTTATTGACGCTAATCATAATTCTAAGGGCCAAACGTACGCTTTCGTGTCCCATTCGGGGTTAAAACTACTTTTTGGAAATCTCTAAGTTCTAATTCATTTTAAAGTGCTTTCGCTGTTATTAAAACAAGTGACTAGTGTTTACTATCTGGTCTTGCCGCAGATTTCGCTTGTTGGTTCGTACCTTAATTAATTTCCCACTTTCGTGGCAAAACTACTTTTAAATAAGTTCTCGCTTTCGCGACGAAGTTTATTCAGTAAATAAATTTAAACACTCAGACCATAAACAACTTTTGAAAAAGAAAGTTTTCAACCGGTTATTATCAAATCCCTTCCGAATTATTATTACATATCGATTACTTTGATTTAGCTAGACATGGATTTGGAAAAGGCAAAACATGAATGAAAACAATGAATAATAACATGCATCATAGTGAAAACGGAAATTACGATTAAAATTCGAAACCTGTAAATATTCCAATTGACCTTTGGGCAGATCCTCCACAGATGTTGGCAGGATTCTGGTCTTTATGCCAATTGATCGTACAAGGGAAATAGGAATTACAGAAGAAATGAAATTGGGAAGCACTTCGTTGTCTGAATGCGGCTCCCTTTCTCAGCTCCCCTCCTTCCCTTTTTATAGAAATAGAATTCTAACGGTTATAACTTGAAGAAGGTGGACTTTGAGGCAGAAATATCAGGGAGTAGTGGTCCACTATTTGGGACTTGGAACTGCCTCTTGCACGTGCATTTGAAGTTGGGCGTTTTTGCCTGCATGACGGTCGTCACGGTGTGTGACGGTCGTCACCCGTGTGACGGTCGTCATGGAGCTGTGACGGTCGTCACAACAGCAAAATATGCATTCTGCATTTTTCATGTTGTTTTCATCCGGTTTTCGTCCATATTTCATCTGTGATTGCTTCTTTTCTTCATATTGCTTTGTTTAGACGTGATTATCAAATACCTGCAAAATATCAGACAAATAACACGGAAATAACCCGAAATCGGATCGAAAACAGTTAAACATCAGTTGAATTATGCATCAATATATATATATATATATATATATATATATAAGATTTCGTGTTATCAAACTCCCCTAAGCTTGAATCTTTGCTTGTCCTCAAGTAAAACAGGAAAAAGTCGGCAAGCACGAGGCAGCTTCTTCGTTCATAAAGCTGGGAAAAACCGGGATTTCTTAGTAAGAACAAAACGAGTACGGTGACGACACTGGACTATAAGTCTTCGGAGGTCTCCTTCTTATGCAAATCGGTCCCAGTCATGCTACTGTAGCTTGGTGTCAAGGTTCTCGTGGCAAGTTCACCCTGTTTGTTCTAGCGCAATCACATTAAGCCCGTTGTCCATACACTTTCATGGCAAGTCGACCTGTTGGTGAATATGATCTCATTTCTTGTTTTGATCTTTTTCAATGATCATAAGCTTATACCATTGATTTTTTTTCAATGAGTTTTCGTACCGTTGGGCTAAATGCTTGGGTGAGGAGCACCTAACTTAGAGGGAAATGCGTCTTTATATTTTGGCTAAATGGCTTTCTTTTCATGATTTTTCATCTTTTTGGAGATCATACACTTATTTGCATCGGTCGCTCGCTTAGAAGTGTTTTAGGATGGTGCTGACTGCTAGTATAAACTACTTGGGGCTGAGTTTGCGTAGACACTTGAAACTTTGGTACACGTAGGTAGTGAAACCGACTCGCATAAACCGGAGATCTAAGGTGTCAGGACGGTACTGGTTTTGTTAGAATTGTCGTCTCCTCGGAGTTTCAAAACTTGGTTTGAACTTGGGCGCATTCTCGTGATGCTTTTGCTTTTGAGGAACGAACGAAATTTTTTTTGTTTACGTCGAATAAAGTGGGGATGTTTGCGTAACGGGAAAAAGATATATAAAAGAGCTTTTATTTGCTAAAACGTGAAAATGTTTGAAATAGAAATTACGGAATTCAAAGTACAATGGAATGGGAAATAAACGCTCCGCTCCCACACTATCTCAATCAGTGTCCCCACTGATTTGAAGGAATGCGAGAGGGAGATACAAGGGAAATGAAAATACAAGAAACTGAAAATATAGTAAACAAATAAGGAAAATAGTAACTAATCACGGCCTCTGCCTCGGTCACGTCCTCGCTCGCGTCCTCTGGCTCTGACTTGGTCAACTCGGTCCTCAAAACTCATTGCTCCGGTGTGGTAGACATAGTCGCGGAGTCCTTCGAACTGCAAGGTCAGATTCGCCAAGTTCTCAGTAATGGTTTCTTGGCCGGTTTGTAGTTGTTGCATTTGGGTCCGATGCCAAGCTTCGAACTGCTCTGCTCGCTGATTCTGCTGCTGCATCATAGCGAGTATCTGGGCCTGCTGGTCGAGAGAGCGGCGGAGGTCTTCTTCTGAGTAGTCGGGCTCTGGACGATGGCGGCGGCGGCGGTAGGATGTACCTTCGGAAGGAAGAGGTTGCGATGCCTCCGGTTGCTCTGGTCTGTCCAACTCAACTTGGATTTCATTATCAGAACCTTGGGTGTGGCTCTGAGTTGGAGCAGCGGCAGTAGGAGGGGCAGTGAGGTCAAATAGCCAGTTGGTACGATCCTCTGGGTGCATCCGGGTGCGTGATGGAAGGATGATGCTTCGGACGGTTTTGCCACGCACTACCGGGTGGTACTTGCCATCGGCTCTGGAACGGATGAGGTGAGAGGCTCTGCAGTGGTCGGTGTCGAGGAACACCGAAGGAATGACATGGAGGTGCTGGAGGCGGTCACCGAGGTTCAGCCCAAGTGCAATGGCAGTGACAATCCCGCCAAAGTAAAATGGCTTAGAGCCACAGTTACAGTTGGCCTGAATGTGGGCCAGGAGGAACGGAGCGGCGTTGATGGGCTCGTTGTTGAAGACACAGCGGAGAAAGAAGAGCTCTTTCGAGTTCACCTTATGGTTGCTATCCCAGGCGAAGATGGTGTTGCTCAATGCTCGGTGGAAATAGTGGATGGTCGGGTTGTGGATATGTGTTGCGTGCAGAGAATCCCAACCATCGGCATTGATGCCGGTTAACTGGTACCAGAGCGCGAAGGCTTCGTGCTGAAACTGGTCGGTGAGGCGGCGGTGAGCATTGTCGCCTCGAGGGAATTGTAAGATGGCGGCAATCTGGTTCTGGTTCACTTGATAGTTTGTGCCGAACATCCGGAAGCATGCGGCACCAGAGTGTTGGCTGAGGTCGCTGCTGGAAGTGACGTAGGTGAACGAACTTAGGAACTCGAGGGTGAGTTGTTCGTACGTCGGCAGTGGATTGGTGCAGAGGTTCCAGATGCCGGCTCTTTGAAGCATCCAAGTAACGCCGTCAAGGAGTCCGAGCTCCGTAAGCGATGGGATATGTGGATAGTGGGTCGGCTGTAGCGACCGTTGGTGGAAGGCGATATAGTTGGCTCGCTGTCTCTCTCCTGAGTCACCGTCGCTGAACACAATGTTGCTGAGGTCTGGGGTTTCGTTGTTTCTTGCCATTGTTGGAGGATGGAGTTGGTTTTGTGGAGTGGAAAAATGTAACAGAAGTGTGGTAGGAAGTTGAGATGGGAGTTGGAATATATGGAGCAAGGTGGGGAAAACGAAAATTAGGAGTGGGGTGTGAGTTCTTGATGATTGGAAGTTGAAAGGAGATGAGTGGGAGAGAAAACGCGACCCCTGTTATATCAGATAACAGTTTTGGGCTCGTGACGGTCGTCACGTATCTGTGACGGTCGTCACCCGCGTGACGATCGTCAGGCTCCTGTGACGATCGTCACACCAGCAAAATCTGCAGAACGCAGAATTTTGCTTTGGGGGTGCTCTTGCAATGATTTTTAGGCCTATAAATGATATGGCAATGTATTATATCGGTCGATAAACAAGGAATAACGTAAAAACGGAATGAACGAATAAAGACTATAATTGAAATAACAAGTAATTAGAATGATTGTAATGTAATACATAGGGAAATTAACAATGCAAAAATCAAAATAATTGAAAACGAACGGAAAACAGAAAACTAAACTAAACTAAACTAAAACTAATATCTAATCTTTTCGTGCCTTCAATTCATCGAGCTTCCGTGCGTAGTAGTCGAGCTGGTCATAGACTAAGTCCATGAAGACTACGAGTTCGCTGTGTATGCCTGCGATGTCGTCTTTTACAGTAGTCAGAGCTGCGTCAACGTTGTCCAATCGGTACAGAATAATATCCATTTTGTTCGTGGTCTCCTCAGGAATGGGCTCAGGATAGGTGTTGTAATGCAGAGGAGTCGTAGGGTCTACTTCAGCTTCTGATACAACATCCTCATAGTACATATAATCGTGTGCTTCAGAGATGTGATCACTGTGTACATGTAGTTCTGTGGTGTTGATTGAGGTGAAGGAGGTCCCATAGGCTCATCCAATTCATAAAGCAAGTTGTCCTTGTTGTGGATACTTGTCATCTGATGATTAGGCAATGTGAATAGCTGGACAGGTTTTTCATTGATGAGGTACTCGTAAGGTCCAGGTCCCATAGTTCTTAAAATGCGCCTGTTAAAGCAGAACTAGATATTCATGGGTCGGATGGTGCCAAAACTAGTGCTTGCATTTAAGTGGAATCTAAGGCCAAGCTCGTGGGCAATCATTGTCACGAGGCCTCCTATTAGAATAGTTTATTGTGGGTCTTGAGTGAGGCGTCGGAAGGATCTCATCATGAAAGGTACTGCATTCACTGTACGTCCCTGAGAAGCACAGAACATGATAAATAGCTCTTCTTTATATACTGCAGTAATATTTTCTTCTTTCCCGAAAAGGGTGTGAGCTAGTATCTTATGAAAGTATCTGAAAGCTGGGTTATGAATCTCATCATTATACATTCTGTCTTGTTCAGGGTGATAGTCGCCTGTGATTCTACCCCAGAATTGGTTGAGTTCAAAATCAAGATCATCATCTTCTGCACTGATGAACACATGCGGTCCGCTAGGAAATCCTAGGAGGTTAGCTAATAACATCCGGCTATGGGTTTGGTCCATTCCAAACATCCTAAAGGTGATCAGCTCTGTGTTGGATCCAAAACCATAGTTGGGTAAATACCTGAAGGAACTAAGGAATTCATAGGTGAGGTCCTTATAGGTAGCAAAACGGGTTTTCAAAGCAGTGTTCTCCCAACCTAGTTGATTGAACAGGTATTGGATGCTATTAGTGATTCCGAGTTTCTCCATGGTAGACTTATCATAATACAATGTTAAGGCTAGTTCTCTCTCAGTCAATGCTTCAAATCTTGCCTTTTGAGTTAGTCCTCGAAAATGAACCTTTGTGAAGTCGTACGCGGCCATACTCGCAGGTAAGTCGGAGAAAAACAGGAGGAAGGTTTTGAAGACTTTTAAAATCCTGAAAAGTTTAAAACAAAAATTTGAAGTCAGGATTTTAAGAAAAGCGAAAGGCGGTAAAAACAAAAGATAAAAGAAGAATATAAAATAAAGATATGAAAATAAAAGAAAGTAAAAATAGTAGTAATTTAAAGTTTAGAATTTTTGTTAAAGTTTCAAAGTAGAATTTTTAAATAAAAATGAAATACAGTAACGAGGAAAAATGCGGGAAAGTTGGGTTGCCTCCCAGTAAGTGCTGTTTTTAACGTCTAAAGCCTGACGATAGCTTGGTGACAAGCTATTCGGGTGTTTGAGCTGGAAGCTCAAGCAATGCTATACTGCAGACTTGAGGGCTGTTTTCGTTCTTATTATAATGTTTTAGACGTTGCCCGTTTACGATAAACGGTGCATTCGTCTTATCGGTAATTTCAACAGCTCCACTCTGAAGTACTTTAGTCACTTCATAAGGTCCGGACCACCTAGATTTTAGTTTACCTGGGAAGAGTTTTAATCTTGAATTAAATAGCAGTACGATGTCTCCCACACTGAATTGTTTCTTGACCGAACGTTTATCATGCCATTTTTTAGTTCGTTCTTTGTAGATACGGGCATTTTCGTAAGCGTCTAATCGAAGTTCTTCTAATTCGTGTAAGTTAAAGATTCGCTTTTCTCCTGCCTCGGTGTAGTTGAAATTGAGTGTCTTAATGGCCCAGAAGGCCTTATGCTCTAATTCTACAGGGAGATGGCAGGATTTACCGTAAACTAATTTGTAGGGTGTAGTACCGATTGGTGTCTTAAAAGCGGTCCTATAAGCCCATAAAGCTTCATGTAGCTTTGATGACCAATCCTTCCTTGAGGTAGCGACAATCTTTTCCAATATCTGTTTTATTTCTCTGTTCGAGACCTCTACTTGTCCGCTAGTTTGCGGATGATAGGGTGTAGCTACTCGGTGTCGGACTCCATATTTAGAAAGAAGCTTATCAAATATTCGTGATATGAAGTGAGATCCGCCGTCACTAATGACGAGTCTGGGTACACCGAATCTAGGAATGATTGTGTTTTTGAAGAGTTTGATTACTACTCGTGCGTCATTTGTTGGAGCAGCAATGGCTTCTATCCATTTAGATACATAGTCTACCGCGACGAGTATGTAGTTATTACAAAAAGAAGGTGGGAATGGTCCCATGAAATCTATTCCCCATACGTCAAAGATTTCTACCTCTAAGATTCCTTTCTGAGGCATTTCATCGCGTCGTGAGATGTTGCCAGTTCGTTGGCATCGATCACATTTTAGCACAGCGATGTGAACGTCTTTCCAGAGGTTAGGCCAGAATAAGCCGACTTGAAGAATCTTAGCGCACGTCTTGGATGTACTAGCATGACCACCATATGGTGCTGAATGGCATTGGGAAATGATATTTTCTATTTCTTCCTCTGGGACACAGCGACGGTATATGTTGTCGGCCCCTCTCTTGAAGAGCAGAGGTTCGTCCCAATAATAGTGTTTCAGATCGTGGAAGAATTTCTTCTTTTGCTGATAAGTGAGATCCGGTGGAAGCACGTCTGCATCTAGGTAATTAACGATGTCAACATACCAAGGTAATATGACTTGGGCATATACGGCTTCTACGACTTTTTCGAATTCTAGATCTTCCGAGATTGAGTTAGGCATGTCACTTTCTAATTTGGCTATCAGATGTTCGTACGGGAAATCGTCATTTATCGGTACTGGTTCATGTTTGATGCCTTCTATTCGGGATAAGTGATCTGCAGCAACGTTCTCGGTTCCTTTCTTATCTTTGATTTCTAAGTCAAACTCTTGTAATAACAGGATCCATCTCAATAATCTTGGTTTGACATCTTTTTTGCTTATTAGGTACCTAATGGCAGCGTGGTCTGTGTATATGATAATTTTTGCTCCTACTAAGAACGGAATTTGTCAAGCGCAAATATAACTGCTAGAAGTTCCTTTTCTGTTGTGGCGTAGTTCATTTGGGCAGGATCTAAAGTTCTACTGGCATAGTAGATGGCATGGAGTTTCTTGTCCTTCCTTTGTCCTAGAACTGCGCCTACGGCATAATCACTCGCATCGCACATGATTTCGAATGGTAGTCGCCAATCGGGTGGTTGCATAATCGGTGCGGTGATAAGGGCTGATTTTAATGTTTCGAATGCTTTTAGACAGTCGTCGTCGAAGACGAACTCAACATCTTTCATCAACAGGCCGGTCAAAGGTTTTGTGATTTTTGAAAAATCTTTTATAAATCTTCGGTAGAAACCGACATGTCCTAGAAAACTCCGTATTTCTCGTACGGATTTTGGAGGTTGGAGATCTTTTATAATCTCTATTTTATCTTTGTCGACCTCAATTCCTTTGTTTGATATGACATGTCCTAGAACTATTCCTTGTCGGACCATAAAATGGCATTTTTCCCAATTTAGGACGAGGTTCACTTTTACACAACGTTCTAATACCATTTCTAAGTTTTGTAGGCATCCTTCGAAACTTTGTCCACATACCGAGAAATCGTCCATAAATACTTCCATGATGTCGTCTATGAAATCTGCGAAGATTGCCATCATGCATCTTTAGAAGGTTGCTGGAGCATTACAAAGTCCGAACGGCATTCGGCGGTAAGCAAAAGTACCATAAGGACAGGTGAATGTAGTCTTTTCTTGGTCATCAGGATGAATGGGAATTTGGAAAAATCTTGAATAGCCATCTAGATAGACGGAATATGAATGTTTGGCTAATCTTTCCAACATTTGGTCTATGAAGGGTAACGGGAAGTGATCTTTTCGTGTGGCATTGTTAAGCTTCCTATAATCAATGCACATCCTGCTTCCAGTCACGACTCTTTTTGTTATTGATTCGCCTTTTTCGTTTTTAACTACTGTGACTCCTCCTTTCTTTGGTACGACATGAACTGGGCTAACCCATTCACTATCGGAGATTGGATAGATGATTCCTGCGTCTAGCAATTTCTTTACTTCATCTCTGACTACAGTGCTTAGGATGGGGTTCAGTCTTCTCTGATGCTCTCTAGAGGTTTTAGAGTCTTCCTCTATTGTAATTCGATGCATACAGATCGAAGGGCTTATACCTTTTAGATCGCTTATGTTATAGCCTAACGCGGTGGGGTACTTCTTTAGGACTTCTAATAGTTTTTCGGTTTCTGGTTGTCCTAAGTCGGCGTTGACTATCACTGGTCTTTTTAGTTCATCGTCTAGGAATTCATATCTAAGGTTTTTGGGTAGTGTTTTAAGTTCTAAAGATGGGTTCTTCGGACCTGGCATATGGTTTGGGGTCAGTGCTAAGATTTCGCTTAGGCTGTCGTCTTTATACGGTCTACGTCAATCATCGTCTTCAGAAATATCGGGTATTTGAATCTTTATTATTTCTGAATACGTGGTCTTTTCATTTTCAAGTTCTCTTATGCATTCTTAAATTTCATCTATTAAATAGCATGTATCGTCTATGGCTGGTGCTTGTAAGAACTTGGTGAGAATGAACTCTATCTTTTCTTCTCCTACTTCGAATGTTAGCCTTCCTTTCTTCACGTCTATAATAGCTCCGGCTGTAGCTAGGAACAGTCTTCCTAGGATAATTGGGGTAACAGAGTCCTCTTTGATGTCCATGATTATGAAGTCGGTTGGGATGTAGAATTGTCCTATGCGTACTGGAACGTTTTCCAGTATTCCGACGGGGTATTTTACTGATCGGTCAGCTAATTGTACGGACATTTTGGTTGGTCTTAGGTCTCCCATATTCAATTTTTTGCATATAGATAAAGGCATAACACTGATACTGGCTCCTAAATCGCATAAAGCTTTGTCTATCACGAATTTTCCTATGACGCAGGGTATGGAGAAACTACCTGGGTCTTTTAATTTAGGAGGCATGCGGTTTTGAATAATAGCGCTACACTCTGCAGTAAGTGTAACTGTTTCGTTATCCTCGATCTTTCTCTTATTTGACAGGATTTCTTTGAGAAATTTAGCGTATGACGGCATTTGATTTATTGCTTCTGTAAAAGGAATAGTGATATTCAATTGTTTTAGGAGCTCTACAAATTTCTTAAACTGTCCTGAAGTTTTAGAGTTTATTAATCTTTGAGGATAAGGGATAGGTGGTTTATATGGCGCTGGAGGTGCTTGGGTTTTTTCACCTGCGGTATCCTCCTTCTCGTTGTCTTCCTTCTTCTCTAACTCGGATTCCTTTTTTGCTTGTTCAATTGGTTTTCGTTGCATGGCTGAGTTTTCAGTCCTCGGATCGATCGGTTCGTCCAATTCTTTTCCACTTCTTAATATTACAACATTTGCTTGACCTTTTGGATTCTGTTCGGGTTGTCTAGGAAATGTGCCAGCGGGTGTGGCAGCAGAGGCTTGTTGTTGAGCCACTTGTGATATCTGTGTTTCTAACATTTTGTTGTGGGTGGCTAAAACGTCTACTTTTTTGGTCAACTGTTTAATTTGCTCGCTAGTGTGTATGTTTTGATTCAAGAATTCTTTGTTTGTTTGAGCTTGAGTAGCTATGAATTTTTCCATCATCAACTCGAGGTTTGATTTCCTAGGTGCAGTCTAAGCAGCAGCTGGTTTCTGATATCCTGGCGGAGCAGTAGGCATTTGCAATGCATTATCGCTTTTGTAAGAAAAGTTTGGATGATTTCGCCAACCTGGGTTATAGGTATTTGCGTAAGGATTTCCTTGAGCATAATTTACTTGGTCTGGTGGGATTCCGGCTAGCAATGGGCATTCGGGCGCATTATGAGCGGTGCTTCCGCATAACTCGCAGTTTGGAGTTACGGCAGCGACGGTTGCAGTGGGGTTAACGGTCAGACTGTCAATCTTCTGTGCTAGAGCATCTACTTTAGCGTTGAACTTTTCAAGGCTGCTGATCTCGTACATCCCACCTTTCGCTGTGGTTTTCTCTATTGGAGTGCGTTCACCTCCCCATTGGCAGTGGTTCTGAGACATGTTTTCGATTAGTTGATAGGCTTCGTCGTATGGCTTATCCATAAGTGCACCGCCCGCGGCAGCGTCTATTGTCAATCTGGTATTGTATAAAAGCCCATTATAGAAAGTATGGATCGTCGCCCAGTCTTCTAGACCGTGGTGAGGACATGTTCTCATCATATCTTTGAATCGTTCCCATGCTTCGTAAAGAGATTCAGTATCTTTTTGTCAAAATCCGTTGATTTGAGCTCTAAGCATAGCAGTTTTGCTTGGCGGAAAATATCTCGCTAAGAAGACGTTCTTCAACTGTTCCCACGTCGTAACTGAGTTGGATGGTAAAGATTGTAACCATGTCCACGCTCTGTCTCTAAGAGAGAATGGGAAAAGACGAAGTCTTATCGCGTCTGGAGTTACTCCATTTGCTTTCACTGTGTCTGCGTATTGTACAAACTTCGTTAAATGTTCGTTTGGATCCTCAGTTGCATTTCCTGAGAATTGGTTTTGTTGTACCGCTGACAGCAATGATGGTTTCAGCTCAAAATCATTTCGAGTAATAGCTGGGGCAGCAATGCTACTTCTAGGCTTCATCTGAGAGGGTGTAGCGTATGCCTTCAGCGGTTTGTTTTAAGGTGCTTCAGCCATCTTTGATTCTTCTTCTGATTTGGGAATGGGAGTGAGAGGATCGGGAATGTTATGTTTGAGTTGGTACTTAATGATTCGACTTCTTAAATGTAAGAAGCGCTTTAGTTCTGCGACTAAAGGTTTTAAGATATCGCCTTGTGGACGATTACTTGGCATACAATCGACAACACTAGTAAAGGAAAAATGAAATTGTTAACCTAGTCTATACGGTGTAACAGAAGGTTACACTATTGACTAAACGGGTCCCCGTCAACGGCGCCAAAAACTTGATCGCGACTTTCCATGTCTAATACAACTTAACTGCAAGTGCACAGTCTATCGCGTAGTAATAAAAGATATCGATCCCACAGGGACTCGTAATCAAACTAGTGTTCTCGGGAGTTACTATGTTTAGCTAGGTAGATAATGTTTAAGGGAATAAGATTTTCACTAAAGGGAACTAAAAGTTGTTACTTAAATTATAATTATGTGAATCGATATGCAGTAATTATGTTCTTCGGGGATTTGACAAGTTGCCGGTATATGAAATATTTTTCAGAGTTTATTTAAGCAGAAAATAGTGATCTGAAGACTCTCGTCTCATGATGGTTATTGACGCTAATCATAATTCTAAGGGCCAAACGTACGCTTTCGTGTCCCATTCGGGGTTAAAACTACTTTTTGGAAATCTCTAAGTTCTAATTCATTTTAAAGTGCTTTCGCTGTTATTAAAACAAGTGACTAGTGTTTACTATCTGGTCTTGCCGCAGCTTTCGCTTGTTGGTTCGTACCTTAATTAATTTCCCACTTTCGTGGCAAAACTACTTTTAAATAAGTTCTCGCTTTCGCGACGAAGTTTATTCAGTAAATAAATTTAAACACTCAGACCATAAACAACTTTTGAAAAAGAAAGTTTTCAACCGGTTATTATCAAATCCCTTCCGAATTATTATTACATATCGATTACTTTGATTTAGCTAGACATGGATTTGGAAAAGGCAAAACATGAATGAAAACAATGAATAATAACATGCATCATAGTGAAAACGAAAATTACGATTAAAATTTGAAACCTGTAAATATTCCAATTGACCTTTGGGCAGATCCTCCACAGATGTTGGCAGGATTCTGGTCTTTATGCCAATTGATCGTACAAGGGAAATAGGAATTACAGAAGAAATGAAAGGCAACAAAAAAATAGAAAGAAATAAAACTGAACTTTTGCTCTGGAAATGAAATTGGGCAGCATTCCGTTGTCTGAATGCGGCTCCCTTTCTCAGCTCCCCTTCTTCCCTTTTTATAGAAATAGAATTCTAACGGTTATAACTTGAAGAAGGTGGATTTTGAGGCAGAAATATCAGGGAGTAGTGGTCCACTATTTGAGACTTGGAACTGCCTCTTGCACGTGCATTTGAAGTTGGGCGTTTTTGCCTGCATGACGGTCGTCACGGTGTGTGACGGTCGTCACCCGTGTGACGGTCGTCATGGAGCTGTGACGGTCGTCACAACAGCAAAATATGCATTCTGCATTTTTCATGTTGTTTTCATCCGGTTTTCGTCCATATTTCATCTGTGATTGCTTCTTTTCTTCATATTTCTTTGTTTAGACGTGATTATCAAATACCTGCAAAATATCAGACAAATAACACGGAAATAACCCGAAATCAGATCGAAAACAGTTAAACATCAGTTGAATTATGCATCAATATATATATATATATATATATATATATATATATATATATATATATATATATATATATATATATATATATATATATATATATATATATATATATATATATATATATATATATATATATATATATATATATATATATATATATATATATATATATATATATATATATATATATATATATATATATATATATATATATATATATATATATATATATATATATATATATATATATATATATATATATATACGATTTCGTGTTATCATCCAACAAATTTATTTTGCCTGATAATTCTGGTATTACGCATGATGAAATACATGATATGTTATGCAGATGATGCAAAGAGAAAACGAAATCTTAGGGTCAAAAATCAGGGTATGACACTAGGCTAGCGAGAATGAATCCCTCAGTAGCTCCCAAGAGGAAGAGAAGGATGTAATCAATACAATCATGGAAGATGTCGAGTATTCTCATGGTGCACCAGCAAGACCTTATGGTCCATGCATTATCTTCTCAGCGGTCACCATTTCCAGTGGCGTCACAATATCCTTATGGGCAACCAACAATGCCCAGAGCACTATACCAGTAACCTTAGAGTGCTCCTAATTCAAACCAGCGAGCCTATGGCTGAGGACATCAGAACCATCATCAAAACCAACATAGGCCTCAAAACAACTTGTAAAAAGGAATGCTCCTCTTGATCCAATTCCTATGCCATACAACCAAATCCTACAACCTCTAATTCAAAGTTCATTGGGAGTTCCCAAGTCTCTGAAGCCTGTTTCACAACCATTCCTACTTGGGTACGATCAATATGTGCAGTGTGAGTATCATGCTAGATCGATAAGACACTCAACTAAAGAATGTAACACTTTTAAAGCCAAAGTGCAACAGTTGATCGACAACAAGTACATAGCCTTTCAAGAAGGAAACATGTTGGTGAACGTCAACCTCTCACTCAAATGAGTGTGAAGACCTCAAGGGGAATCTTCTAAAGACAGTGGATCAGACATGAAGTCATCCTAAACACCGGCAGTCATGGGGCATTATTATCATTTGCATATGTTTTTTCTGTTAAATGCTACTTGTTTTTTAAACATTGTTGTTTTTTAATAGTAATATTAATTAAGTGATCATGCATTTTAGGAATCAATCCATTTGTATTCACTCTTGTTGTTTTTCCTTCATTTAAACAAAAAGAGAACTACCAATACTTCTCTCACTCACTTTCTTTATCAAACTTATATTTAAGCAAAGATTGGAGGGAGGATGATGAAAACAAGATACCTGAAATTTTTATGGTATGATTTCGATTATAACTTTGCCGATGATGTAAGGCATTGTTTCAAACCCTCAAACACTGAAGAGATAATAAGTTAATCCCTTGTCAACCACTTTAGGCCTAGAAGTTGTTGTTTCTTTCGGAATTAAATAACCCTTGACCTTAACCAGGGGCAGGATACTTGTTCAATTAATTTGACTTTGCATTCAATTCACAAGAGGAACATCCCACCTAAGGATCAACCATATACTTTTCACACATCTTAAAGTGTCAAAGAAGTCGTGAAAAACCAAGAGAAATTATTTTGGTTGCTCCTCATCCACCAATGATATGGTAGTCACAATATTTCAAAACAAAAAGGCCAGCTAAGTCAAATACCTCAAAATGACTTAGGCAAAAACCAAGGAATCCCAGTGGACCGAAAGCTTCAAAGAAGTGGTCCAGGAAAAATTAGGGATAAAAAATCAGTCAAAAGAGGTCATTTAAATCCTCAACAAAAACAAAATAAAGTGACTTCCATTTCAAGAAAATGTCATCTTGAATCCTCATCTTTACCATCACATATTCGAACCATTTTGGAAGTGGAATGTGTTGGTTAAATTAATTGAACGTAGGACTGGAGTTCATCAAGAAAAGGGGAGGTTTAAAATTAAACTTTGTGCCTCATATCCTTTTGTTTAAAAAATTGTGAACAAGGTCACGTTACAATCCGTAAAAGACCTAATTGAGGCAATGTTTATTCTGAAAGTATACTATAGCAAGGTTGCGCTAACCTGACTCTAAATGATATTTGTTAATCATCTGTGTTGATCAAACCACCTTGCACACTTTGAATGGATAAATTAACATTATGTTCTAATCATTGACTCGTTCATTGTATTTTACAAAATGATCTCAATAAATTTTGATTTCAAAATTTGCATAAGCAATGCATTAAAGTTACTATTTTTTAATGAACTATTTTAACAGCAAGTTAGCATTTAGCATCAAAGGACTCCCAACAATGCACAATCAATTTTTTAATTAACATTATTTTTCATCTTCCATTTATGTATTTAAACCCGCAGATCATAATTTCACATCACCTAACCAACATATCAACAATAGTCACTCTGCTACAGGTATACAAGATATTGTTCTACATATATGAGTAGTAATTTCAACATATATATATATATATATATATATATATATATATATATATATATATATATATATATATATATATATATATATATATATATATATATATATATATATATATATATATATATATATATATATATATATATATATATATATATATATATATATATATATATATATATATATATATATATATATATATATATATATATATATATATATATATATATATATATATATATATATATATATATATATATATATATATATATATATATATATATATATATATATATATATATATATATATATGTTAATTATTATTTTTGTATCAGACGATATGGATGTTGATGAAGCTTTTTAGGATGCAGTAATATCAGATGTTAATATGGAAGCCATAAATGATGGTGCATCATGTCGTCCTCAAGGTATATTCATAAACATTTTTCTGCCAAATAATGTAGCTTATACTCAAGTGACATAAACCTGAAAATTATGCACCGCATATTCTAAAGATAAAAAAGGGTGCACCATTGATGTTGTTGCGAAATCTAGATCCTAGATATGGACTGTGTAATGGGACGCGGTTATTATGTCGTGGGTTATATATGAATATGTTGGATGTGGAGATCTTGATAGGAAACAACGCAGAAAGACGAGCTTTCTTGCCCAGAATTAAAATAAAAACATCGGCCAGTGATGGGTTACCTTTGTCCTTAGTAGAATGCAGTTTCCTGTGCGACTAAGTTTTGCAATTACAATAAATAAATCACAAGGACAAACCATCCCAAATATTGGTATATATCTTCCACGACATGTTTTCAGTCATGGACAGTTATATGTGGCTTTATCCAGAGGATTTTCATAGACTACAACAAAAGTTTTATCCAAGGAAGGAAAATTGGAAGGAGAAGATGGTGACTACACAAAAAATGTAGTCTTTAAATAAATTCTTTTATCGCACTCGCAGGTATCATTACGTACATTAAATAAATAATCTCACACATCGATTCCCATTTGTACACGAAATACCAATATTATATTGTATTCTTTATATGATAAAACTAAGTATAACTAAGTATAAAATTGTGTGGCTTTGATATACAGCCAAACTAGAACACAATGAAGTCTTCCAATTATGTAAGGAGCTGAGACGGAAGAATGTTGAAACTTGCTTCGACATAAAGGTATGCTATACTTAATCCTTTATTTTATACTTTTAATTATAATAAATCAATTGGATCATACTTATTCTCATTATTCTTATACGAAATAAATTTTAGATGAAGGACTTTAAAGATAAATGGAATGCATGGAAGGATGAACAAACAATTTCATCTATCGGCAAGCTATACAATAAGGTGCATTTACCTTTTTCGCAACATGTATAAAAAAATATGTTTGTTGCATTTTTACCACTCTTTGACTAACACTTTTATCATCCTTATTAAAATAGGTCAAGTGTCTAAAAGTTTATTCTGTCCGTTGGGGCTTCACAGTGATAACAGATAAAACACAACTTTGGAAAATGGTGAAAAAAAATAATATCTCAAAGGATGGACAAGTTTTAATTTTATTCATTTTATAATGTTTATCCATAGAATATTTTTGAATGCATGAGTTTTACTTTTACTATTGTTTTATATAAATAAAAAACCATGTATATTCACTAAATCCATTGTTTACTTTTTTTACGAGAAATCCGCGTAATTCAAAAACAAGTCACGGTTGTTGTTTTACCAAATCTGAACTAAAACAAAATATTTCCATCTTCAGGTATACATTTATTTATGGTTTAACACACCAGATTATAATCAAACAAATCACATGTTTTGAATGTATTTCTTTGTTGATATGACATTTCACGATGTATTTGTAGTTTTTTTAAAGCTCAAGAGCGCATCGATAAAGGGATGTAAGAAGAATTGATTCAAATCTTTACAAGGTAGAAAAATAATATATTACACTAATTACTATTACTTTCACTATATTTTTCCCTAGAGCAATTCTAATGTGAGAGTCTTACATGTTTTCTTTACTACGGAATACAACTGCAGAGAGAGAAAAAATTCTCAAGATAAAGATTTTATGTTCGGTCTTCGTATTAAAGAACGTTATTGATTACACAGTATAGATAGTAATTTGTGTTCTTCAATTATTTTATATCATTTAGAATAACTTTGTTTGTTATTAGCATGTTTAGACAACATATTTTTTAATCTAAATTTTATTTAATTCGGTATGTTTAAACTAATAGTACCATTAATGTATAGTTAATTCACTGAATTTTTTTAGTATGTTTAAACTAATAATACCATTAATATATATATCATCTTGATTTTAAGACTGCTTGAGAATATCTAAAAATAAATACATTTAATTAATCGTAAGTATGATAAAAACTTCATACAAAATATACACACGTTCATTTTTCTATGTTGTGCGTATTAAAAAAGCGTGCCCGTCTGAACGCTAGTAAGAATATAAAATAAATTGGGTGCCACACGACCCAACTCAATTAACAAATTTATGGATTTACCCATACCAACCTAATAATGTTGTGAATTACCTTTACCAAACTAGTATACTCTATGTGTTTAGATTTTGATTTTGGACAAACCTAACCCAAACTGACTGCTCTAATCTTTTGTTACTATATTCTTTGTTTTTACTTAAACATTCATTAATTTTTATTCTTTTTATATTATGGTATTGATATTTTAAAATTTTAAAGTTGAATATAAGTTGGTGAATTGGTCTTATGGCCTCTAATTTTCAAGGGAAAGAGGTTCTGATAATCTCAAATTTACTTAGAGGTAAGTAAAATCTATTGAAGTTTGATTTCTAATTAAAAAAATATATTGAATATTATTTAAATTAGATATCAAACTTGGATTTTCTTTATCCAGCACTTAATTTTAAAAAATAATAAAAACACAATTAATGTATTATTAACTTGTAATATTAAAAAATTAATGTAAAATATTAGATAAATCATATATAATTGCTTTTATTTTTGTCTCATGTTATACATATGAATCTTTCATGCACTTTGGTCAAATTATATGCATGACACCAATTGTACATCTTATGAAAATAATTCACTCTGTCATATCTTTATGTGTTAAATATGTATATTATGAGTTTTGATATTATATTATATATCAAATACTTATATATTTTTAATTTTTTTTTGAAACATTTGTTAATTTTTGGCCAAATTATAAATTTCAATAGTTATTACTTTTAATTTAGATAAATAATATCATCAATCTTATTACTTTTTGTTGTCCCATTTCTCTTCATTTATTCTTTTGTAATTTTTTATTTCTTCCTTTTGAAGACATATGTATAAATTTAAATGATATCCTCTAATTATTTATCTTTTTATATTTGATCAAATTATCTATTGATTAAATTTTAATTTTAAAAATGAATAAATAAAATATCCCATATAAAAAGATATTTTAATTTTAATTTTAATTTAAAAAATGTATAAATAAAATTTTAATTTTAAAAATTAATAAATAAAATATTCCTTAGATGACTTAGTTATTTATCTATTCTATTAAAATAGGTTTTTTTTCTACGCATCTTACCCATATATATATATATATATATATATATATATATATATATATATATATATATATATATATATATATATATATATATATATATATATATATATATATATATATATATATATATATATATATATATATATATATATATATATATATATATATATATATATATATATATATATATATATATATATATATATATATATATATGTGTGTGTGTGTGTGTGTGTGTGTGTATTAACATTTTTTAAATATGAAGCTCTAAAGAGATATCTAATAGAAATAAAAATGTAACTCTAATAGCTAAGTCAAATAAATTTACAATATTAAAATTTTAGTGGCCAAAATAAAAGAAATGATGAAATAAATGTGGCATATCATGATTCAATTTAATATTTTAAGTGACAAACAAATATGATAAGTTATTTTTAAAATTTAATCATCTCTTTCTATTTATAATTCTTATCTTAAATATGAAAAGTCGAGTTAGAAAACCATAAAATATGATAATAAAATAAATTGCATGTTTTTGTTTTTAAAAAACGAATTTAATTAAATATATTTTTAGTTCTTACAAAATTAAAACTTCTAATTTTAATCCTTGATAAAATTTGAATAAATATTTTTATAATTAAATCTATGCAGTCAGATGTTGATAGAAATGTTAATGTGATATGGCTGTCAAATGTCAATTGACTCGATTTTTTTAAATTTTAATTTAAGTCTATATTAAAATAAGTACCTTAAAATATTCATATATTATCAATTAAATTATTTTTAAGACTAATTTAGTAATTTATAAAGTTCTTTCTATTATATAAAAATCTTATAGATATTTTTAAAATTGATAAATTTTGAATTGACAAATTTAAAACTGACTTTTGCTATGACAACTTAATAAGCAAATAGATCTATTATCTTCTATTTATTAATTTTATTTCACTCAAATATAAAAAACCTCAACTCCATCTCCATCTTTTCAATTATCATGAAATAAAATCTCAAACATAAATCACCAATGATATTTAGAATTCAAAGTCCTATGATTTAAAAAGGGTGAAACTTAAAAATTCAAGCATAAAAAAAGTCTCTTAAGGTAAAACCACTCATAAAAAACAACTTGAAATTATCACAAATACAACTAAACCTTCAAATTTATACAACAAATCATCCATCTTCTCAAACTCAAAATCAAATATTGATTAATAGTGTAGAATTTATAAAATAACCAAAGATTTTAAAATAATTAAAACTATTCAACAACACTGAATCACATGACTAATTGACTGTCACAATTTAGAAAAGGAACAATAGAATTATAAATTGTCTTATTCCTTCGCATCACAAGACATACAAGTGGCAGTAGTAATGGAGAAAGCTTTGTCTATATTTCAAATTTTGTACAAAATTGGTGTATAAATTTGAAGAACTAACTTTTTTTAAAGTTAATTTAGACATGTTTCATCTTGAATCAATAAAAAAAATCCATTCAGGCTAAATGAAGGTGAATGGTTTTACTATAATCTTTCTTAAAAATTATGTTTGATATATGAGAGGATTTGAACTTTACTTTTGTTTAAATAAAAATGTTTTGCATATATTGATTTCCGCCACAAAGGTGTGCAATTTTTTTTATACTTTCGCACAATTAATAAATCACACATAATTCTTTCTAAAAACACTTATCATTACTATTACTTCTAAAATAACAAAATATACTTGATTACTAAAATAACCATAAAAGTATAATAGGAAAGATATATTCTTAATTGTTCGGGAAAGAATTACACCGTATAAATAGTACTTTGTGTTCTTCAATTATTTTATATCATTTAGAATAACTTTGTTTGTTATTAGCATGTTTAGACAACATATTTTTTAATCTAAATTTTATTTAATTCGGTATGTTTAAACTAATAGTACCATTAATGTATAGTTAATTCACTGAATTTTTTTTAATATATATATATATATATATATATATATATATATATATATATATATATATATATATATATATATATATATATATATATATATATATATATATATATATATATATATATATATATATATATATATATATATATATATATATATATATATATATATATATATATATATATATATATATATATATATATATATATATATATATATATATATATATATATATATATATATATATATATATATATATATATATATATATATATATATATATATATATATATATATATATATATATATATATATATATATATATATATATATATATATATATATATATATATATATATATATATATATATATATATATATATCATCTTGATTTTAAGACTGCTTGAGAATATCTAAAAATAAATACATTTAATTAATCGTAATTATGATAAAAATTTCATACAAAATATACACACGTTTATTTTGCTATGTTGTGCGTATTAAAAAAGCGTGCCCGTCTGAACGCTCGTAAGAATATAAAATAAATTGGGTGCCACACGACCCAACTCAATTAACAAATTTACGAATTTACCCATTGTAGAAGAATGCTTCAGTCTCAAGTTTTGATGATGTCAATACTACTCAAAGTCATCTCTTGATTGCAAAAGGACAAGCTGTTCAAAGTTATCAAGATCAAGTCAACCTATCTTTCAAGTCAAGCTACATATGGAACTATGATTCTTCCAGACTTGGCTGCATTACTGGTATATCAAATCCACCCTTATAATTTGATATACAAGTGTTCAAAAACATCAATCATTTTTGCATAATACATAAGCATGTTTTTGAAACCTTAAAAATGGTATAACATTAATTTTAAAAAGCATTTTTTCTGAAAATTAGCAGTGTTAACCGATTAACCATATAGGTTAACCGGTTAACCAATTTGAATTTTGAATTTTCTGGGCTAACGTACCAGTGTTAACCGATTAACCATATGGGTTAACCGATTAACACTGAACGTGCAGTGAAAAATTGCTTTGGTTCAAATTCAAAAATTATTTTAAAAACATACCTTTTCATGGTTTGAATCTTTTAAAATCATACCTTTTCTGAAAGGGTATTTTACTCATATAAATTCTGAGTTTTTCATTTTTGAAAAACACAACCAATAGAACATAACACAAAAACATTTTCTACATTCATTTTCAAAGTGTCTTAGAATCAAATTCACCATTTTCAAAAACTTTCATTAAGTGTTCATATGTGCATAAATTTCATATTCATCCTTGAACACTTGTATTGAAAATTGTAAGAGTGAATTCTGATCATTTGGAGAAGATCAACTTTGATATCATTACTCTCAAATTCAAATCTTTACAAACTTGTGTATTTTGACTTGTGATCCAGGATTGTTGGACACAAGGGTGAGTGTTTACAAGAGGATTGTTCTTGTACACTTGTTAGTTTTATTGTTTGATAGTAGGCATCACCGGTTGATGGTGTGATAGGTTGTACTGTTTTAAACAATAGTGAAAACTCTCTTTCATGTTGAAAGGGGAGTGGAGTACTCTCGGATTGTGAGGGGAACCACTATAAATCCTGTGTCTTCTTTCTTTCTGTTGATTTACTGCTTTCCATAACCAAGAACACCATCCAGTATATTTTCAAGAACCATATAAAAACCGGAAAAATTTCAAAAGTCCTAATTCACCCCCCCTCTTAGGCATACTCTGTTCTTACAATTGGCATCAGAGCAGGTTAAGGTAACCTGTTCCTAACGATTCAGTATGGCTTCCGCAAGTACCAACCCGGTTTTCAAAGATGGTGGAAGTAGTAACAAGCCGCCACTCTTTTCTGGAGAATACTTTGATTTTTGGAAAATCCGTATGAAGGCACATCTTGAGGCTCAAGGAGATGGTATATGGGAAACTGTTGAAACTGGTCCACATGTTCCTACAAGTGTGGTAAATGGTGTTGGAACCCCAAAGATTAAATCCTCATATGATGAAGATGACAAGAAGAGAATCTTGAATGAGAAGAAAGCAATCAACATACTTCAAAGCGCTCTCAGTATGGATGAATTCTTTCGCATATCACAGTGTAAATCGGCAAAACAGATTTGGGATACCTTGGTAGAAACGCATGAAGGAACATCAGAAGTAAAAAGATCAAGACTTAACACGTTAAGTCAAGAATATGAGATGTTCCGTATGCAGCCCGGTGAATCTATTGTTGCCTTGCAAAAGAGGTTCGTTCATCTAACAAATCACCTGATTGCTCTTAGGAAGACCTTCACCAACGATGATCTCAACTTAAAAGTCCTAAGATCCTTGACAAAAGAATGGCAACCAAAGGTGACCGCCATTTCGGAAAAGAAAAGTCTTTCAACAATGACATCCACTTCATTATTCGGGAAACTTCAAGAGCATGAACTGGAACTTGGAAGGCTTGAGAAACATGAAAGTCAAGACAAGAAGTCCAAAGGAATTGCCTTGAAGACTGACACAAAGGATGATAAAATTGACGAATCTTCCGAAGACGAAAATTTCATGCTTTTAGTAAAGAAACTTGGTAAGTTTTTTAATAATAATAAAACTTCTTCTTTTTCTAAAAAGAATAGACATTTCAGGAAAAAGGAGGCATCCACATCAAACCAAGAAATTACATGTTATGAATGTGGAAAACAAGGTCACATAAAGCCAGACTGCCCAAAACTCGCAAATAAAGGAAAATTCAAGGGCAAGAAGGATTTCAAAACAAAGAAGGCTTATGTCGCATGGGACGACAACGAAGTGAGTTCATCATCGGAATCAGATAGCGGTGAAAGCGCAAATATTGCCTTAATGGCCTCTCACCATTCCGATGACGAAAATGAGGTTAGTAGTAATTTTTCTGTCTATGATAATGATGCACAAGAAGTTATAGATGAACTTCTAAAAGAGTGCAAGACTTTGTATAAAGACATCTCATCACAAAAGAAAAGAATTTTAATTTTAGAAAAACAAAATTCTGATCTCTTAAAAAATATTGAAGATGAAAAACAAAAAGTGATGGATGAAAAACAAAGTCTTGTATGTAAGAATTATGAGTCTTTGTCTTTTCAAATTGTTCAACTTAAAAGAGTTTTAGAAAGATACGAAAAAGGTCAAATTGGCTTGGAAGAGATTCTTAAACATCAAAGGTATCCTAATGATAAAAGTGGATTGGGATATTCTAAATTTTCAAAACCAAGCACCAATAAGACCATTTTCGTAAGAGCAAGTGAACAAATTGTGAAGGAAGAGACAAGCACTTCTAAAACTCAGCATCAAAATCATAACAAGAAAAGAATTAATAAGAAAAAGAATTATATTCCTAGATATAGAAGTCATTTTCAACCTACATGTTTTTATTGTGGTATTAAAGGGCACACACCTAATGCCTGCTATGTACGTAATATTGGTGTTGCAAAGGGGCATTATGTGTGGGTTGAAAAAGGTACTAACTATCAAGGACCCAAAGCAATTTGGGTACCTAACACTACCTAATTTTGTTTTGTAGGTATGCTTGAAGACAACCATAAATCAATGGTATCTTGATAGTGGCTGCTCGAAGCATATGACGGGAGATATAAACAAATTTTCAAGTCTATCATTAAAGGCCAAAGGATACGTCACTTACGGTGATGATAATAAAGGAAAAATTCTTGGAGTTGGAACCATTGGTGCACCTCCATGTACAATCATCGAAGACGTTCTTTTTGTTGAAGGCCTTAAGCATAACCTGCTTAGCATCAGTCAATTGTGTGACAAAGGGTTCAAAATCAACTTCACAAAGGAGGAATGCTTGATCGAACACGAAGTCACTCATGAGATTCTGCTAAAAGGTAAAAGATATAATAATATTTTTATGATTTCTTTTGATGACTCTTCCTTGAAGGTAAAGTGTCTTATAGCGAACAACAACGAGGCATGGCTTTGGCATAAAAGATTTGCTCACATTCACATGGAGCATTTAAACAAATTAATCAAGCATGATCTGGTTGTTGGGCTTCCGAAGATAAAATTCATCAAGGATAAATTATGCGATGCATGTCAAAAGGGAAAACAGACCAAGACAACTTTCAAATCCAAGCAAGTGGTTTCTACATCAAGACCACTTCAATTGTTGCACATGGATCTTTTTGGTCCATCAAGAACGAAGAGCTTTGGAGATAGTATTTATGCTTTAGTTATTGTTGATGATTTTTCTCGATATACCTGGACAATGTTTTTAGTGCAGAAAAATGATGCGTTTAAAGCATTCAAAAAGTATGCAAAACAAATTCAAAACGAGAAGTCACTCACTATAGCCTCCATAAGAAGCGACCACGGTGGAGAATTTCAAAATTCAGACTTTGAAGAATTTTGCGAAGAACATGGAATTTCTCATAATTTTTCGGCACCAAGAACTCCTCGACAAAACGGCGTCGTAGAACGGAAGAATCGTTCACTAGTTGAACTTGCTAGAACAATGCTCAGCGACACAAATCTTCCAAAATATTTTTTGGCAGAAGCGGTAAGCACGACATGCTTTGTAAGCAACCGCGTGAATATTCGACCGCTACTCAAAAAGACTCCGTATGAGTTGTTCAAGGGAAGGAAACCGAATATATCATTCTTCCACATATTTGGCTGCAAATGCTTCGTTCTCAACAACAATAAGGACAATCTCGGTAAGTTTGATGAGAAGTCCGACGAAGGTATATTTCTTGGTTACTCTCTTTATAGTAAAGCTTTTAGAATTTTTTAATAAAAGAACTCTTACCATTGAAGAGTCCATTCATGTTTCATTTGATGAGACTAACCCCTCGAAAGAAGATAATATTGTTTTGGATGATGATGATGATTTTGTAGATACTCCATAAAATGAAGAAATTGTTTCAAAAGATCAAACAATATTACAAGAAGATGTTACTCAAGAAAATCAAGATCTTCCGAAAGAATGGAGAACACACAGAGATCACCCAATTGATAAAGTTATTGGTGATATTAGTCAAGGCGTTGCAACTCGACTTAATTTAAAGGATGCTTGTCTCAACATGGCGTTTGTATCTCAAATTGAACCATCAAAGATCGATGAAGCTTTAGGCGACGACCAATGGATTATAGCAATGCAAGAAGAACTCAATCAATTTGAAAGAAATCAAGTTTGGACCCTTGTACCAAGACCAGACAATAAGCATATTATAGGAACCAGATGGGTGTTCAAGAACAAACTTGACGAGAATGGGATTATAGTTCGTAACAAGGCAAGATTGGTCGCACAAGGCTACAACCAGGAGGAAGGAATTGATTTTGATGAAACATTCGCTCCGGTAGCAAGGTTAGAAGCAATTAGATTACTACTTACTTACGCGTGTTCTATGAATTTTCAGTTATTCCAGATGGATGTCAAAAGCGCTTTCCTGAATGGGTACATTAATGATGAAGTCTACGTCAAACAACCTCCGGGTTTTGAAGACTTCAAAAATCCCTCACATGTTTTCAAACTGAAGAAGGCTCTCTACGGTTTAAAACAAGCACCACGAGCATGGTATGATCGCCTTAGCAACTTCTTATGTGAGAAAGGATTTACAAAAAGGAAAGGTTGACAAGACGCTGTTTATAAAGAAGATCAAGGGTAACACCTTGTTAGTACAAGTCTACGTCGACGACATCATATTTGGATCAACAAACAAAGAACTCTGCGAAGAATTCTCACTCATGATGCGAGAAGAATTCGAGATGTCCATGATGGGAAAGTTAAATTATTTTCTTGGACTACAAATCAAGCAAACCAAGGATGGAATATTTCTCAACCAATCCAAGTACTGTAAGGAATTAATAAAGAAATTCGATATGGATAGTTGCAAGATGATGTCTACTCCTATGGGATCCGGAACGTATGTTGATCAAGATGAATCTGGTACTCCAATTGATATTACTAAATATCGAGGTATGATTGGTTCATTACTATACTTGACAGCAAGCCGTCCTGACATTATGTTTAGTGTTTGTTTGTGTGCGCGCTTCCAAGCAAATCCGAAGGAATCGCATCTCACTGCTGTGAAGAGAATTATCAAGTATCTCAAAGGAACGACCAACGTCGGATTATGGTATCCTAAAGGTAGTACTTGTTCTTTAGTTGGTTATTCTGACGCTGACTATGCAGGGTGCAAAACCGATAGAAAAAGTACAAGTGGTACATGTCATATTCTCGGAAATGCTCTAGTATCATGGGCCTGCAAGAAGCAAGCTTGTGTAGCACTCAACACCGCCGAAGCAGAATACATCGCCGCAGGAAGTTGATGTGCACAGATTTTATGGCTGAAACAACAACTTCTGGATTATGGTGTTGACCTCGGATGCATTCCTCTACGATGTGACAATACTAGTGCCATAAATATCACAAAGAATCCGGTTATGCATTCCAGAACAAAGCACATCGATATCCGACATCATTTCCTTCGAGATCACGTATTAAACAGAGATGTTGATGTTACTTTCGTCGACACACACAACCAACTCGCCGACATCTTCACCAAGCCTTTGGAAAAAGAATCATTCTACAAAATTCGGAGAGAACTTGGGATTCTTGATGAAGGTGACATCTGATCTTTTTCTCTATCATATGTATGCATTATTTGTGATATGTTTTCATGTGTATGCATTCTGTTTTTTAAGTTTTTTTCAAAAATTCTAGTCTTAAGTTTTTATGCTTTCATTTGAACTATGTTTTATTGTAACAAGTACAATTTCTATTTGCTGCATTTTATATGTACTACTGTTTGTGCTTTGTGTTTACTTGGCTTTGCATGTGCTTATTACTATATATACTGCTATCTTGTGATTTCTTTGAAAGCTCTTCCTTTTTGCTGATGTCAAAGGGGGAGAAGAGCTTGGTTCTTTTAATGTCTCTCTATGTGCAGATTTTTTTCTCTCTGTTAAGATAGGGGGAGTTGCTAGACATAGGGGGAGAACCAGATCAAGAACCAAGAGATATCGCACAACATTTTTGATTGCCATCATCAAAAAGGGGGAGAATGTAGAAGCATGCTTCAGTCTCAAGTTTTGATGATGTCAATACTACTCAAAGTCATCTCTTGATTGCAAAAAGACAAGCTGTTCAAAGTTATCAAGATCAAGTCAACCTATCTTTCAAGTCAAGCTACATATGGAACTATGATTCTTCCAGACTTGGCTGCATTACTGGTATATCAAATCCACCCTTATAATTTGATATACAAGTGTTCAAAAACATCAATCATTTTTGCATAATACATAAGCATGTTTTTGAAACCTTAAAAATGGTATAACATTAATTTTAAAAAGCATTTTTTCTGAAAATTAGCAGTGTTAACCGATTAACCATATAGGTTAACTGGTTAACCAATTTGAATTTTGAATTTTCTGGGCTAACGTACCAGTGTTAACCGATTAACCATATGGGTTAACCGATTAACACTGAACGTGCAGTGAAAAATTGCTTTGGTTCAAATTCAAAAATTATTTTAAAAACATACCTTTTCATGGTTTGAATCTTTTAAAATCATACCTTTTCTGAAAGGGTATTTTACTCATATAAATTCTGAGTTTTTCATTTTTGAAAAACACAACCAATAGAACATAACACAAAAACATTTTCTACATTCATTTTCAAAGTGTCTTAGAATCAAATTCACCATTTTCAAAAACTTTCATTAAGTGTTCATATGTGCATAAATTTCATATTCATCCTTGAACACTTGTATTGAAAATTGTAAGAGTGAATTCTGATCATTTGGAGAAGATCAACTTTGATATCATTACTCTCAAATTCAAATCTTTACAAACTTGTGTATTTTGACTTGTGATCCAGGATTGTTGGACACAAGGGTGAGTGTTTACAAGAGGATTGTTCTTGTACACTTGTTAGTTTTATTGTTTAATAGTAGGCCTCACCGGTTGATAGTGTGATAGGTTGTACTGTTTTAAACAATAGTGAAAACTCTCTTTCATGTTGAAAGGGGAGTGGAGTACTCTCGGATTGTGAGGGGAACCACTATAAATCCTGTGTCTTCTTTCTTTCTGTTGATTTACTGCTTTCCATAACCAAGAACACCATCCAGTATATTTTCAAGAACCATATAAAAACCGGAAAAATTTCAAAAGTCCTAAATCACCCCCCCCCCCCTCTTAGGCATACTCTGTTCTTACACCTATACCAACCTAATAATGTTGTGAATTACCTTTACCAAACTAGTATACTCTATGTGTTTAAATTTTGATTTTGGAGAAACCTAACCCAAACCGACTGCTCTAATCTTTTGTTACTATATTCTTTGTTTTTACTTAAACATTCATTAATTTTTATTCTTTTTATATTATGGTACTGATATTTTAAAATTTTAAAGTTGAATATAAGTTGTTGGATTGGTCTTATGGCCTCTAATTTTCAAGGGAAAGAGGTTCTGATAATCTCAAATTTACTTAGAGGTAAGTAAAATCTATTGAAGTTTGATTTCTAATTAAAAAAATATATTGAATATTATTTAAATTAGATATCAAACATGGATTTTCTTTATCCAGCACTTAATTTTAAAAAATAATAAAAACACAATTAATGTATTATTAACTTGTAATTTAAAAAATTAGATAAATCATATATAATTGCTTTTATTTTATTCTCATGTTATACATATGAATCTTTCATGCACTTTGGTCAAATTATATGCATGACACCAATTGTACATCTTATGAAAATAATTCACTCTGTCATTTCTTTATGGGTTAAATATGTATATTATGAGTTTTGATATTATATTATATATCAAATACTTATATATTTTTAAATTTTATTTTGAAACATTTGTTAATTTTTGGCCAAATTATAAATTTCAATAGTTATTACTTTTAATTTAGATAAATAAGATCATCAATCTTATTATTTTTTGTTGTCCCATTTCTCTTCATTTATTCTTTTGTAATTTTTTATTTCTTCCTTTTGAAGACATATGTATAAATTTAAATGATATCCTCTAATTATTTATCTTTTTATATTTGATCAAATTATCTATTGATTAAATTTTAATTTTAAAAATGAATAAATAAAATATCCCATATAAAAAGATATTTTAATTTTAATTTTAATTTAAAAAATGTATAAATAAAATTTTAATTTTAAAAAATCAATAAAAAAAACGTTCCTTAGATGACTTAGTTATTTATCTATTCTATTAAAATAGTTTTTTTCTAAGCATCTTACCCATATATATATATATATATATATATATATATATATATATATATATATATATATATATATATATATATATATATATATATATATATATATATATATATATATATATATATATATATATATATATATATATATATATATATATATATATATATATATATATATATATATATATATATATAAATAGGATCACAAACTATTAATGAGTTTGAATCGCAATTCAATTCACAACCGCTCTTTGATTTATCCGAAGGAAAAGGTCAAAAGAGGGAAAACCTATTTTGCATCGTAAACACAATGCGGGGAAAGATCTAGGGTTCGGGGGTTGGTTAAATTTAGGGAAGGTATTAGCACCCTAAACTTCTGTAGTACTCTACAGGAACCTTTTGTTCAATGCTTACTATTTGCTTCATTTATTTGCTTAAGATATATGTACAAAGGATTAAAAGTGAGAAAGAAGACCTAAGGGGTTAATTCTAAGTTTACTCGGCAAGACATCGCATCTTGTGCCTACGTATCCTTACGGGAGTGGAATCAGAGTAATCGTAGTTCCCCTCAAAAGGGAGGTTAGAGACTTCTTGACTGTGGTCAAGGTCTCACGGGGAATAAACGCATCTTAAGGACACGCTTACGTGGAGTGTAGAAACTCCAAATCTCTACGTTGAATTGTTAAGTTGTAATTAGGGTTAAATTAGGTTAGGGATTCCGCGGCGGGAAACCCTAAACTGAGCGCGGAGGCTCTTTGACCTAATGCTAGGGGTAAAATTGTAATCTTGCCTGCGGCGAGGCATTTGTGAAAATTAGGGTTTGTAGTTTGTAGTTTTGAGGATTTGAAATTGAATGTGTGAAGTTTTACGGACTATTGGCGCGGCGGCCAAACAATTAGACCTAACCTTCGGATGTGTGCAATGTGACAGAAATAATGGTAAACGCGTGAGATAATTGAATCATGCAAACAAAGAGATAATGTCATAATTTAAACCATGCAAGCAGAAATTTAAAGGCAGAATTTAAAGAGCGATTGTTAAGTTCGCGAGGTTACATGAGAGGAGCAGATACAATATGATAATGAAATTTGAATTGAACAATAATAAAATAAAATAAATAACGGTTCTAGTTATTATTTTAAAAAAAAGATTTTAGTTATTATTTTAAATTTGTCTAAAAAAAGGTTTTTCTTAAAAATAATAGGTTTTCATATTAATTTGGAAAAGATGTTAATGTTATTTATTTTAAAAAACAGATTTTTATATTATAACAAGTTTTAATAAATTAATGATAACAATAATAATAATAATGGTAATAATAATGATAATAATGATAATAATAATAAATAATGATAATAATAATAATAATAATACTAATAATAATAATAATAATAATAATAATAATAATAATAATAAAGCAATAATGAATTTTAAATGTGCCAAATAACCCAACAATGTTGCTAACGCAGAAATGCGCTCATCGCAACCAGATCTAAATCGGACGAAACAAAATTTATCGCAAAGAAAAAGAAATTAAGCAAAAAATAGTATTATTGCTCACACAAAAATGCGATCATCGCAACCAGATCGAACTAACACAAATGTCACGCGTCATGCACACAAATGTGCAAACATCGTATCGACATAATTCGATCAAAAATTAATCTTATATATATAAACTCTAACAATTTAAAAATTATATATATATATATATATATATATATATATATATATATATATATATATATATATATATATATATATATATATATATATAAACGTAACAGTAATAGATAAAGAAAAAGAAATAACGGTAATAGATGAAGAAAAAGAAATAACGGTAAAATATGAAGAAAAAGAAACAACAGTAATAGATGAAGGAAAAGAAATAACGGTAAACGATGAAGAAAAAGAAACAATAGTAATGGATGAAGAAGAAAACTAAATAACGGCAAACGGCACTCACTCCTCTTAGGTTTTTTTCATTCTCCCCTTTTTTCCAACAAGGCAACACATGTATATATAGGGAACAAATTAGGGTTAACACCAAATTGTCAATAATGTCCCTAAAGCCCATTTTAAAGCCCAAACTAAATAATTAGTTAAGAAAAAGTAAAATTTAAATAATTTAAAATAATTAAAATAAACTTAAAATAAAAACTAATAATCCTATTGATTCCTAAAATCAAAAATATTATAAAAAGAACAAAATTTTTTTCAATATTTTTTTATTTTATGATTTTTTTGATATTTTTATGAATAATTTAGAAAAAGTGAAAAAAATAATATTTTAAAAAATGATTTAATTAAAATACGAAAATAATAATTAAATAATAATAAAAAACTATTTTTGTTATTTTTTTAATGAAAGATAGAAAAATTTAGAGTAAAAATAATAAAAAACAAAAAAGTGACAAAGGTGAGATTCGAACTCTCAACCTCTCACACTCATAACTCCTTACACATGTCCTCCTGCCAATTGTGCCATTTTTACTTTTTAGAAAAAAAATGCATGCCATATGATATTTACCTGCAAAAAGTCAAACGACTACACAAATTTGTTAGTAATTGATTAAATGCAATAAAAATGCAATGAAATGCGACGACAAATCTTAGGGCAAAATTTGGGGTATTACAGTTGCCCCTATTTAAATAACTTCACCGGGTGATTCGAGTGGCGGAGACTCGAGGAATCATGGTGGAGGGATTTAAATATAGATAACCGAAAATTTTGCCCTTATATGTGGCGATATGCAATGTTATGGACCAAACAAGACTAATGCAGACAATGCCATGAATATGATATGATGTGTATGCTGGAATGATGAGTGCGAAAATGCTGACGAATACGACGACACAGGGACAGACGCTACGAGAAGAACATATTGGGGAAGGCGACGCGCTGGGGCACAGTACAACACTAGGGAATTCTAAATGATGGTCAACTGGTGCGAACACGACCAATCGTCATTTTTAGAAAAGGAACGAGATTCTCAAATGGAGATGGTACCTATGAGACGGCCTCCACTGGGGAATCTAAAAGTAAAACTGGATCATGTACGACTGCAAGATCGATTACAGAATGCTGGAGCATTGAGCAAAGAATAACATCCAAGCTTCTGTAAACTATCTCTCGTGACAGGATCAAACGGACTTTTCGGGAATCCGTAGCAAATATACAGGGTGAAAAGAACCGGCTGTATGCCAAAATAAATGGACTTTGAGAATAAGATCCTTAAATGGAGATATCACCTATGAGATGACCTCCACTTGGGAATGTCTAATAATAACTGGATCTACACGACTGCAAGATCGATTACAGAATGCTGGAGCATTGAGCAAAGAATAACATCCAAGCTTCTATAAACTATCCTTCGTGATGGGATCGAATGGACTTTTCGGGAACCCGTAGCAAATATACAGGGTAAAAACCGGCTGTATGCCAAAATAAATGGACTTTAATGGGAAATGCCCTGATAAGCTTCTTGAGGGAGAATTGTTACTCATCGTTGGAGGGGACTTACATGCCAAAATGGATAAGCACTCAAATAAAGAGGTTGCTGCTTATTTGATATATAAATCTTCTCATATTTAAGGTCGGCGCCTGGAATACGATTCAGATTCTTCTTTTACTAAAGGATAAATGAACTTCTTCATACCTCAAGATCGTGCTCTCCTGAATATGAAAAGGGTAAATTGAACTTCCTCATACTTCAAGATCGTGCTCTCCTGAATATGATTCGGCTCCTTTTTTTTTTTTTTTTTAAAGGGTAAATGAAATTCTTCATACTTCAAGATCGTGCTCTCCTGAATATGAAAAGGGTAAACTGAACTTCCTCATACTTCAAGATCGTGCTCTCCTGAATATGATTCCGCTCAAACCTCCCCGTATTTCAAGATCGTGCTCTCCTGAATACGACTTGGTTTCTTCTTTTACTAAAGGGTAAATGAACTTCTTCATACTTCAAGATCGTGCTCTCCTGAATATGATTCCGCTCAAACCTCCCCGTATTTCAAGATCGTGCTCTCCTGAATACGACTTGGTTTCTTCTTTTACTAAAGGGTAAATGAACTTCTTCATACTTCAAGATCGTGCTCTCCTGAATATGATTCCGCTCAAACCTCCCCGTATTTCAAGATCGTGCTCTCCTGAATACGATTCCGCTCCTTCTTTTACTAAAGGGTAAATGAACTTCCTCATACTTCAAGATCGTGCTCTCCTGAATATGATTCCGCTCCTTCTTTTACTAAAGGGTAAATGAACTTCCTCATACTTCAAGATCGTGCTCTCCTGAATATGATTCCGCTCAAACCCCCCCGTATTTCAAGATCGTGCTCTCCTGAATACGATTTGGTTCAAAACCTCTCTATACTTCAAGACGACAAGGAAAATGGAAGCCCAACTTCTCAATGGAGATGGCCATTTGCTGCGAGTTATAACGAAGATAGGATCGACTTCTTAGGTGAGAAATGTTGCATACCGATGCTGTAAGATGTAGGATTGTAAAGTGTTGTACTGATAGATTTTCCAGGCGTGAACTGGCGTGTATCTGTAAAGGATTGTGATTGATTTTCTTGAAAGATAGTGCAAAATAAAGGCACATCCGGGTATAGTGATGAACTTCTCGGGCGAGAACAGTCGCGTACCTGTCATGGTATGGTGAAAATCTTCAGATGGTGCAAAATAAATGCACGTCCGGTTGGGCTCGACGACCGACAATACTGAGATTCAATCTAGGATCGAGCTAGAAAGAAAACTGGTAATCAAGACTCCATCGAGGGAATGAACTCGAAGGGTATATATCTTATCCTGGCGAGGAAAGATAGCTGAAGTAACCGTCATCCACGAGGATCGAGCTCGGTGGGGAAACTGGAAACAAGTAATTATTTTATGCTTATGGCTGACAATCTATTTGGAGAGAATGGACCAACCCAGTTACTCGGCGGTAACAACCAATGATGGAGACACAATGAACCTGTGCATGTTAACGCATATGTTGATGCATATGTTAATGTGAATGTATGTTAATGTTTATGTATGCAAGATGTTCTGAAAAATAGTGAATATGTAATGAATATGTAATGAATATGTAATGAATATGTAATGAATATGTAATGAACATGTAATGAATACGTAATGAATATGTAATGAATATGTAATGAATATGTAATGAATATGTAATGAAACAGGCACGTGATGCTTATGCCCTTGCGTATGCTGACGAAACAGACTAGAGACGGGACGAGAGATGAAATAAACATCTCGACGGAGATACCCTGCGTTCTCTGCAACCAATACGTCAATCATGGGTGAGAAGGATCAATGGTAGAACCAAATCTGGTTTTAGAATTCTGACTTCTCTGGGGAGAAGGTAATCTGCTTGGGTGCACAGTATCACGTCTTCACATGGGGAGAAAAACCTGAGGGACACTTTCGAGTTACCCAAGAAAAAGTTGTCAGCTTATAGTCTCGCTGGGGACTGTGATGAGGCAATAGTTTAGGAGCCTGTTGCAACACTGAGATTTACTGGGGAACGAAGGCCGCCGTGAGTAAAATCTGTCGGGTGCATGAAGAAAAGTTGTGAAACCACATGGCCTTGATCTTGAAGGACCTTATAGTAGTCGCCATTTGTTTCCTTTAAAAACATGGTGCCCCGGGAATACTTGTGTTGTGAGGTATGGTCATCTCAAGAGGATTTTATAGAGAAACATGGAGTCTGGTTGCCCCACTGTTTTCAAACTCTTTGAGAGATTTGTCAGGTCTCGACGTAACTGGCACAAATTAATCGTGTTACGACGACATCTTCGAGAAATAGCTCTTAAGAACGTCAGACTCGCGTTGGTAAGCGAATTGGGAAACTGCCTGCCCCTGTTTAGCAGGATCTTCAAGTTTCACGGGCTATATCCATATATAAATCTCTAAGATATCAAGCAAAGTCGTCATGCCTGAAATGCCTATCCTGAGCTTGTCAATGTACACATATATTTGTCTTGAATTTTTGTTTTGAAAAAGATATCGCAATAACTTGTGACCGAAATCACTAATCGGGATATGAGTTTTAATTATAATGCCAACATGAATTTTTTCTGAGCATAGCTCGTAGGAGTCAGGAAACGTGGTCTTGTCGAGTATGCTTTCAACCGAAGTCCTACTTCAATTAGGTCTTTTAAAGGTTGTATCGTGGCTCGGTTCACGGTTTAAGAAACAAAAGATAAAGGCTCAAAGTTATATTTGCACCCACCCCTTCTTCGTGATGTTCTCCAATCCTAATTCAGTTAATCGGATACGAACGCTCACATCTCAAGCGGATTTGCTATGGTCGAGAACTTATCAAGGCTTTGGACATGGCAGTCACTCGCCTATTTCTTTTGGTGTTTGATCACACGAATTTGTTCTTTACTAGGGATTATTTATTGTACCCTCTCGTTTTGCTTTTACTCCCTAACTTTTGCCTGGACAACGTCTCTTGATCTGACTTTGGAGTCCAGCGGGATGCCCCAGTTTTGCCTAAGTCTCCTTCGTAGGTTTTGACTTAGCGGGCTCTTATTTTTTTTTAATATTCTTTTATGCACAAGTCGTATGACTCTTTTGAAAGGCTTGTGACTGCCCCACTCCTTAGGTAACCGAGGGATAGTCGTTGTATTGGACTTCTTAAGATGCTAAGGATAAATTCTCGAAGGTTTGCTCTTCCTTTTTAAGAGTCTAAGCGCTCGATCGGTTTAACTGAAACCTACCCTGCCCCAGGTTAGGATGAAGGTTCTTAAAAGAAAGAAAAACTCCTACTTCAAGGCTCAAAGAGGTTAACGAGGGATTAACATCCTTATATCTCCAGTGTTTGGAATTTGAAACAATGCCTTACATCATCAGCGGGTTTCAATTGAAAGCATACGACAAGAAATCTGACGTTTTGGGTTCGTCATCCTCCTCCCAATTCTCTATCAGAACAAGAGATCGGGTAAAGTTGGCATTATAATTTATGAAAAATATGTTTTGAATGAGTGAAACGAATGGATTTATTCAAGACAAACATATGCGTTGCATTGATTAATCAAAGATAAACAAGTTCGTGCATGCTAAATATGCTTAATCAAAGAGAAATACATATAAATAAACAAATGAACTGTCGGAAAAATCCTTCTAAATGTTTATGACATCTTGCATTCAAGAGTAACAGTTTCCTTTGGCGGAGCCTCAATGGAAAGGACGTCTGGTTTATGATCACTGTGAGTCGTCATGGCTTGCCCCAGTTACGCTGGTCACATCTTCAACAGTTTTCAGTCGTTGCTTCAAAATAACTTTCCCAGATTCTTTGTTGATCCTGGTCATATCATCTTGAGGGTTACTGAAATGAAGCGAGCTAGGTCTTTGAATAATTACTGGATTCGGCTGATTTGCTGAGGGGACAACATACTTTGCAGATTTTAAGCTTGACAAGCGGGGAACCCCGAGAGGAGTCTCGATCTTCGGTTGAGCATCGCTAAAAGACAACTTCTTCGTTTCTAGCAAATTTTTGACAAAGTTCTTAAGAGCGTAGCAATTCTCTAGATCATGGCCGGGCGCACCCTCATGAAATAAACAATGAGCGGTAGCGTTGTAACCTGCAAGTAACGGATTAGGCGGAGGACCCAAAGCACGGGTGGTAATCAGACCTTGTTGTACCAAATGGGGGTATAACTCAGTGAAAGCCATCGGAATTGGAGGACAAGGCTTATACTGACTCTTACGGGGATAAGGAATCTGACCCTGTGATTGCTGATGAACAGGAGTGTTGGGCACTCATTGACGGTTGACAGGCGCTTGCATGGGCGGATAACCGGAAGGTTGTTGATGAACCGGTGCTTGATATACCGGAGCTGACTGCACAGACTGGTATGTAGGAAACTGCTGATCGAAAGGAGGTGCAACAGTAACTACATAGGTTCGTTGAACATATGGAGACGGATAGCCTTGAACATAACTCTGCTGATGTTGCCAAGGTGGAGGAGTAGCTGTTTTGCGGTTCCTCGAACGTGCAGGTCCTTTACCATGGTCGGAGTTAGGAGTTTTTCACTTTGGAGGGGTAGCTCGTTGAACTGGTTGAGCACTAGGAGGCACCAAACCGGATTGAAGACCGTGAGGAGGTACATTCTCGACAGTAACAACTGGTTGCGGTTCCATAACGGTATTAGTAGTCTCAGAAACAACAGTAGACTGAGCATCCACCTTCACACTAAGAGCTTGTAGCATCTCCAAAATCTGCCCTACACTTCCTCGAAGATCTTCGAGTTCATGGATGACACGGTTGATCTCTTGGTTTTGATCTTCCATCCTTTTGAAGGGTCGTATTGATGCAGAGAACTTAGGAGGACAAAACTGGAAGGTGAGAGAACCGAGTATGAGAAACCGGGAGACACATGCAATGCAAAAGTATGATGCTAAAATGTGAATGCAAATGAAGATTTCATGGAATTCAAATATTTACGAATATTGCGGAATACCAAGGAAACTTTTAATTCATTGAAGACAAATTACAAATAATATTCTTGCAACCAAAATAGCTAAATAAAAGCCTAGAAAGTCCTAGAGAAACATCTTCCACAACTTCAGTGAGCAGACGGAGAGTCGGAGGAAAATAAATATTCGTAGAGCCTTCTCTTCTTGTAGGATTGTATCTCATCATTCTTCGACTGAATCTGCTTTTGAAGTTCTTCGTACTCGCTGACCATCACATGGTATTTGTTCTTCCATGATTCTGTTTCGCGTTGTGATCTCTTCAAAGTGATCTTCAAAGTCTCAGCTTCATTCATGAAATACTGGACAGGTTCTTCTCTTTGAGGTAAAGGATCTTGGCGAGAGTAGGGCATCTTCAACTCAATAGCTCTTCCTCGGACCCATTGAAGGTATGGTTCCATGGACACACAATTAGGTCTGCCAAAACTTTCTTTGTCTTTCCCATGCAGATGATTCCAAGAAGATAGAATCTGATCTTGAAGCTTTTTGTCGTCTTTGAAAAAGATTTTCTCTACATGAACACCTTTAGGCGGTTCTTTCAGGGGATATTCCAACTGTCGGCGAGCTAAGACTGGATTGTAGCTAACTCCTCCACTGAAACTGAGCAAAGGCACATTGTTGAATTTTCCACAACTATCAATGATCGATATCCCATCGTACATGCGATTATACCAATCAATATCAGAGTGGGTTAAAGCCATAACTTTTTGCGACCAACGTTCTTGATTAGGGCTCCAGAACGGACCAGACTTGGGTAAGTGAGAAATAAACCACTTGTATAGTAATGGCACACAACATGTAATCATTCCCCCACCATGAAAGTTTCGAAGATGTATTGAATGATAAGTATTACCCAATAGCGTTGGAACTGGATTTCTTCTCATGAAGTTCTTGATTGCATTAAGGTCCACAAACCCCTCAAAACTAGGAAAAAGCAGCAACCCATAAATGAGCAAAGCAAATATTGTCTCAAAGGCAAACATGTCTTTATGATCGGCATAAAATTGGGCTTTCTTAATTAAGAAGTCCCTGGGAAAACCGGAGATCCCCCCTTTTGTGATCATATTGTTTTTGACATCGGATATCCTTAGACAAATGGCTTTAGCAATATCTCGTTCTTTAGGGTCTTCCTCCAAGAAAGGGAATGGAGACTTATCCAAGATAGGTAATCCCACCAACTGAGAGTACTCTTCTAAGGTAGGTAAAAGCTGATAATCTGGAAAGGTGAAGCAATGATAATCTGGATCATAAAACTGTAGCAAAGTCGCAAGAAGTCCTTCATTTACTTGAATCTTCAACAAAGACAATAGCCTTCCATATCTGTTTTGGAACTTTTCTTGATCTTGAACCAAATCTCTTAGCTTCTCTAGGACTTCCAAATTAAAACCCTTAAAAGTAAATTTCAAAGTATGCTTCCTAGAGTAATCCATGGTATCCTGTAATGTTCATAAATAGAGTTTGAATTCCATGAAGTCTTAATGTAATATGATGCTTTATGGATGCAATGCATGAAAACAAACAAGGTCCTAGGTTAAAGGAACGTGAGCGGAGTTAAGGTCTACCCATCCCCAAAAGGAGTGTACTATAGGTTAGTTGTACCTGCCGAACAAGGTTCTAAAAAGTGCCCAAAGTCATCAGCCCATCTTTCGGATATTATCAACCTTCCGATTGACTCGGGGGTTAATAATATTCTCAAGAGAACCTCTTTTGAGTGTAGTATCGCATAGCAACCATTGTAGGATTACTCCCACATATCTCCCGCACTACGTCCTAAATAAGGCCAAGGTGGTGTTAAGGTACTACGGTCCTCAATATCACAGACTCCAATCGACCATGGAAAAAGTTTTCACGATTACTCGTTCAACCGAACCATTTTCGAAAAGGTCTCAACTGAGCGGTGATTCTCGAATCAGCTTGGTCGGGATTCAACTCCCTATAAGCCTCATCGAATATATCCCCATCCTATAATAATGTCACTAGTCCGGGCGTAGGACTTATCTCACAACACAAGGAACCATCCCAAAATCAGAGTACAATATATACATGTAAATGAATAGTAAAGCAAATAGTAATAAACATGAACAAATTAGGGGTAACCCTCAAAAGTTTAGATTCCCCAGTGAAGTCGCCATTTTCTGTTGCGGTGGAAATAGGATCACAAACTATTAATGAGTTTGAATCGCAATTCAATTCACAACTGCTCTTTGATTTATCCGAAGGAAAAGGTCAAAAGAGGGAAAACCTATTTTGCATCGTAAACACAATGCGGGGAAAGATCTAGGGTTCGGGGGTTGGTTAAATTTAGGGAAGGTATTAGCACCCTAAACTTCTGTAGTACTCTACAGGAACCTTTTGTTCAATGCTTACTATTTGCTTCATTTATTTGCTTAAGATATATGTACAAAGGATTAAAAGTGAGAAAGAAGACCTAAGGGGTTAATTCTAAGTTTACTCGGCAAGACATCGCATCTTGTGCCTACGTATCCTTACGGGAGTGGAATCAGAGTAATCGTAGTTCCCCTCAAAAGGGAGGTTAGAGACTTCTTGACTGTGGTCAAGGTCTCACGGGGAATAAACGCATCTTAAGGACACGCTTACGTGGAGTGTAGAAACTCCAAATCTCTACGTTGAATTGTTAAGTTGTAATTAGGGTTAAATTAGGTTAGGGATTCCGCGGCGGGAAACCCTAAACTGAGCGCGGCGGCTCTTTGACCTAATGCTAGGGGTAAAATTGTAATCTTGCCTGCGGCGAGGCATTTGTGAAAATTAGGGTTTGTAGTTTGTAGTTTTGAGGATTTGAAATTGAATGTGTGAAGTTTTACGGACTATTGGCGCGGCGGCCAAACAATTAGACCTAACCTTCGGATGTGTGCAATGTGACAGAAATAATGGTAAACGCGTGAGATAATTTAAACCATGCAAGCAGAAATTTAAAGGCAGAATTTAAAGAGCGGTTGTTAAGTTCGCGAGGTTACATGAGAGGAGCAGATACAATATGATAATGAAATTTGAATTGAACAATAATAAAATAAAATAAATAACGGTTCTAGTTATTATTTTAAAAAAAAGATTTTAGTTATTATTTTAAATTTGTCTAAAAAAAGGTTTTTCTTAAAAATAATAGGTTTTCATATTAATTTGGAAAAGATGTTAATGTTATTTATTTTAAAAAACAGATTTTTATATTATAACAAGTTTTAATAAATTAATGATAACAATAATAATAATAATGGTAATAATAATGATAATAATGATAATAATAATAAATAATGATAATAATAATAATAATACTAATAATAATAATAATAATAATAATAATAATAATAAAGCAATAATGAATTTTAAATGTGCCAAATAACCCAACAATGTTGCTAACGCAGAAATGCGCTCATCGCAACCAGATCTAAATCGGACGAAACAAAATTTATCGCAAAGAAAAAGAAATTAAGCAAAAAATAGTATTATTGCTCACACAAAAATGCGATCATCGCAACCAGATCGAACTAACACAAATGTCACGCGTCATGCACACAAATGTGCAAACATCGTATCGACATAATTCGATCAAAAATTAATCTTATATATATAAACTCTAACAATTTAAAAATTATATATATATATATATATATATATATATATATATATATATATATATATATATATATATATATATATATATATATATATATATATATATATATATATATATATATATATATATATATATATATATATATATATATATATAAACGTAACAGTAATATATAAAGAAAAAGAAATAACGGTAATAGATGAAGAAAAAGAAATAACGGTAAAAGATGAAGAAAAAGAAACAACAGTAATAGATGAAGGAAAAGAAATAACGGTAAACGATGAAGAAAAAGAAACAATAGTAATGGATGAAGAAGAAAACTAAATAACGGCAAACGACACTCACTCCTCTTAGGTTTTTTTCATTCTCCCCTTTTTTCCAACAAGGCAACACATGTATATATAGGGAACAAATTAGGGTTAACACCAAATTGTCAATAATGTCCCTAAAGCCCATTTTAAAGCCCAAACTAAATAATTAGTTAAGAAAAAGTAAAATTTAAATAATTTAAAATAATTAAAATAAACTTAAAATAAAAACTAATAATCCTATTGATTCCTAAAATCAAAAATATTATAAAAAGAACAAAATTTTTTTCAATATTTTTTTATTTTATGATTTTTTTGATATTTTTATGAATAATTTAGAAAAAAGTGAAAAAAATAATATTTTAAAAAATGATTTAATTAAAATACGAAAATAATAATTAAATAATAATAAAAAACTATTTTTGTTATTTTTTTAATGAAAGATAGAAAAATTTAGAGTAAAAATAATAAAAAAACAAAAAAGTGACAAAGGTGAGATTTGAACTCTCAACCTCTCACACTCATAACTCCTTACACATGTCCTCCTGCCAATTGTGCCATTTTTACTTTTTAGAAAAAAAATGCATGCCATATGATATTTACCTGCAAAAAGTCAAACGACTACACAAATTTGTTAGTAATTGATTAAATGCAATAAAAATGCAATGAAATGCGACGACAAATCTTAGGGCAAAATTTGGAGTATTACAATATATATATATATATATATATATATATATATATATATATATATATATATATATATATATATATATATATATATATATATATATATATATTAACATTTTTTTAATATGAAGCTCTAAAGAGATATCTAATAGAAATAAAAATGTAACTCTAATAGCTAAGTCAAATAAAATTACAATATTAAAATTTTAGTGGCCAAAATAAAAGAAATGATGAAATAAATGTGGCATATCATGATTCAATTTAATATTTTAAGTGACAAACAAATATGATAAGTTATTTTTAAAATTTAATCATCTCTTTCTATTTATAATTCTTATCTTAAATATGAAAAGTCGAGTTAGAAAACCATAAAATATGATAATAAAATAAATTGCATGTTTTTGTTTTAAAAAAAGAATTTAATTAAATATACTTTTAGTTCTTACAAAATTAAAACTTCTAATTTTAATCCTTGATAAAATTTGAATAAATATTTTTGTAATCAAATCTATGCAGTCAGATGTTGATAGAAATGTTAATGTGATATGGCTGTCTAATGTCGATTGACTCCATTTTTTTAATTTTAATTTAAGTTTATATTAAAAGAAGTACCTTAAAATATTCATATATTATCAATTAAATTATTTTTAAGACTAATTTAGTAATTTATAAAGTTCTTTCTATTATATAAAAATCTTATTGATATTTTTAAAATTGATAAATTTTGAATTGACAAATTTTGTTTCTTAATTCTTATTTTCTTCTTAAAATCTAAAACTGACTTTTGCTATGACAACTTAATAAGCAAATAGATCTATTATCTTCTATTTATTAATTTTATTTCACTCAAATATAAAAAACCTCAACTCCATCTCCATCTTTTCAATTATCATGAAATAAAATCTCAAACATAAACCACCAATGATATTTAGAATTCAAAGTCCTATGATTTAAAAAGGGTGAAACTTAAAAATTCAAGCATAAAAAAAGTCTCTTAAGGTAAAACCACTCATAAAAAACAACTTGAAATTATCACAAATACAACTAAACCTTCAAATTTATACAACAAATCATCCATCTTCTCAAACTCAAAATCAAATATTGATTAATAGTGTAGAATTTATAAAATAACCAAAGATTTTAAAATAATTAAAACTATTCAACAACACTGAATCACATGACTAATTGACTGTCACAATTTAGAAAAGGAACAATAGAATTATAAATTGTCTTATTCCTTCGCATCACAAGACATACAAGTGGGAGTAGTAATGGAGAAAGCTATGTCTATATTTCAAATTTTGTATAAAATTGGTGTATAAATTTGAAGAACTAACTTTTTTTAAAGTTAATTTAGACATGTTTCATCTCAAATCAATAAAAAAAATTCATTCAGGCTAAATGAAGGTGAATGGTTTTACTATAATCTTTCTTAAAAATTATGTTTGATATATGACATGGAGTTGAACTTTACTTTTGTTTAAATAAAAATGTTTTGCATATATTGATTTCCGCCACAAAGGTGTGCAATTTTTTTTATACTTTCGCACAATTAATAAATCATACATAATTCTTTCTAAAAACACTTATCATTACTATTACTTCTAAAATAACAAAATATACTTGATTACTAAAATAACCATAAAAGTATAATAGGAAAGATATATTCTTAATTGTTCGGGAAAGAATTACACCGTATAAATAGTACTTTGTGTTCTTCAATTATTTTATATCATTTAGAATAACTTTGTTTGTTATTAGCATGTTTAGACAACATATTTTTTAATCTAAATTTTATTTAATTCGGTATGTTTAAACTAATAGTACCATTAATGTATAGTTAAGTCACTGAATTTTTTTTAGTATATATATATATATATATATATATATATATATATATATATATATATATATATATATATATATATATATATATATATATATATATATATATATATATATATATATATATATATATATATATATATATATATATATATATATATATCATCTTGATTTTAAGACTGCTTGAGAATATCTAAAAATAAATACATTTAATTAATCGTAATTATGATAAAAACATCATACAAAATATACACACGTTTATTTTTCTATGTTGTGCGTATTAAAAAAGCGTGCCCGTCTGAACGCTAGTAAGAATATAAAATAAATTGGGTGCCACACGACCCAACTCAATTAACAAATTTACGGATTTACCCATACCAACCTAATAATGTTGTGAATTACCTTTACCAAACTAGTATACTCTATGTGTTTAGATTTTGATTTTGGACAAACCTAACCCAAACCGACTGCTCTAATCTTTTGTTACTATATTCTTTGTTTTTACTTAAACATTCATTAATTTTTATTCATTTTATATTATGGTACTGATATTTTAAAATTTTAAAGATAAATATAAGTTGTTGGATTGGTCTTATGGCCTCTAATTTTCAAGGGAAAGAGGTTCTGATAATCTCAAATTTACTTAGAGGTAAGTAAAATCTATTGAAGTTTGATTTCTAATTAAAAAAATATATTGAATATTATTTAAATTAGATATCAAACATGGATTTTCTTTATCTAGCACTTAATTTTAAAAAATAATAAAAACACAATTAATGTATTATTAACTTGTAATTTTAAAAAATTAATGTAAAATATTAGATAAATCATATATAATTGCTTTTATTTTATTCTCATGTTATACATATGAATCTTTCATGCACTTTGGTCAAAGCATGACACCAATTGTACATCTTATGAAAATAATTCACTCTGTCATTTCTTTATGTGTTAAATATGTATATTATGAGTTTTGATATTATATTATATATCAAATACTTATATATTTTTAAATTTTTTTTTTGAAACATTTGTTAATTTTTGGCCAAATTATAAATTTCATTAGTTATTACTTTTAATTTAGATAAATAAGATCATCAATCTTATTATTTTTTGTTGTCCCATTTCTCTTCATTTATTCTTTTGTAATTTTTTATTTCTTCCTTTTGAAGACATATGTATAAATTTAAATGATATCCTCTAATTATTTATCTTTTTATATTTGATCAAATTATCTATTGATTAAATTTTAATTTTAAAAATGAATAAATAAAATATCCCATATAAAAAGATATTTTAATTTTAATTTTAATTTAAAAAATGTATAAATAAAATTTTAATTTTAAAAAATCAATAAATAAAATGTTCCTTAGATGACTTAGTTATTTATCTATTCTATTAAAATAGTTTTTTTCTAAGCATCTTACCCATATATATATATATATATATATATATATATATATATATATATATATATATATATATATATATATATATATATATATATATATATATATATATATATATATATATATATATATATATATATATATATATATATATATATATATATATATATATATATATATATATATATATATATATATATATATATATATATATATATATATATATATATATATATATATATATATATATATATATATATATATATATATATATATATATATATATATATATATATATATATATATATATATATATATATATATATATATATATATATATATATATATATGTATGTATATTAACATTTTTTAAATATGAAGCTCTAAAGAGATATCTAATAGAAATAAAAATGTAACTCTAATAGCTAAGTCAAATAAATTTACAATATTAAAATTTTAGTGGCCAAAATAAAAGAAATGATGAAATAAATGTGGCATATCATGATTCAATTTAATATTTTAAGTGACAAACAAATATGATAAGTTATTTTTAAAATTTAATCATCTCTTTCTATTTATAATTCTTATCTTAAATATGAAAAGTCGAGTTAGAAAACCATAAAATATGATAATAAAATAAATTGCATGTTTTTGTTTTAAAAAAAGAATTTAATTAAATATACTTTTAGTTCTTACAAAATTAAAACTTCTAATTTTAATCCTTGATAAAATTTGAATAAATATTTTTATAATTAAATCTATGCAGTCAGATGTTGATAGAAATGTTAATGTGATATGGCTGTCAAATGTCAATTGACTCAATTTTTTTAAATTTTAATTTAAGTCTATATTAAAATAAGTACCTTCAAATATTCATATATTATCAATTAAATTATTTTTAAGACTAATTTAGTAATTTATAAAGTTCTTTCTATTATATAAAAATCTTATAGATATTTTTAAAATTGATAAATTTTGAATTGACAAATTTAAAACTGACTTTTGCTATGACAACTTAATAACCAAATAGATCTATTATCTTCTATTTATTAATTTTATTTCACTCAAATATAAAAAACCTCAACTCCATCTCCATCTTTTCAATTATCATGAAATAAAATCTCAAACATAAACCACCAATGATATTTAGAATTCAAAGTCCTATGATTTAAAAAGGGTGAAACTTAAAAATTCAAGCATAAAAAAAGTCTCTTAAGGTAAAACCACTCATAAAAAACAACTTGAAATTATCACAAATACAACTAAACCTTCAAATTTATACAACAAATCATCCATCTTCTCAAACTCAAAATCAAATATTGATTAATAGTGTAGAATTTATAAAATAACCAAAGATTTTAAAATAACTAAAACTATTCAACAACACTGAATCACATGACTAATTGACTGTCACAATTTAGAAAAGGAACAATAGAATTATAAATTGTCTTATTCCTTCGCATGGGAGTAGTAATGGAGAAAGCTATGTCTATATTTCAAATTTTGTATAAAATTGGTGTATAAATTTGAAGAACTAACTTTTTTTAAAGTTAATTTAGACATGTTTCATCTCAAATCAATAAAAAAAATTCATTCAGGCTAAATGAAGGTGAATGGTTTTACTATAATCTTTCTTAAAAATTATGTTTGATATATGACATGGAGTTGAACTTTACTTTTGTTTAAATAAAAATGTTTTGCATATATTGATTTCCGCCACAAAGGTGTGCAATTTTTTTTATACTTTCGCACAATTAATAAATCATACATAATTCTTTCTAAAAACACTTATCATTACTATTACTTCTAAAATAACAAAATATACTTGATTACTAAAATAACCATAAAAGTATAATAGGAAAGATATATTCTTAATTGTTCGGGAAAGAATTACGCCGTATAAATAGTACTTTGTGTTCTTCACTTATTTTATATCATTTAGAATAACTTTGTTTGTTATTAGCATGTTTAGACAACATATTTTTTAATCTAAATTTTATTTAACTCGGTATGTTTAAACTAATAGTACCATTAATGTATAGTTAAGTCACTGAATTTTTTTTAGTATATATATATATATATATATATATATATATATATATATATATATATATATATATATATATATATATATATATATATATATATATATATATATATATATATATATATATATATATATATATATATATATATATATATATATATATATATATATATATATATATATATATATATATATATATATATATATATATATATATATATATATATTCTTGATTTTAAGACTGCTTGAGAATATCTAAAAATAGATACATTTAATTAATCGTAAGTATGATAAAAACTTCATACAAAATATACACACGTTTATTTTTCTATGTTGTGCGTATTAAAAAAGCGTGCCCGTCTGAACGCTAGTAAGAATATAAAATAAATTGGGTGCCACACGACCCAACTCAATTAACAAATTTACGGATTTACCCATACCAACCTAATAATGTTGTGAATTACCTTTACCAAACTAGTATACCCTATGTGTTTAGATTTTGATTTTGGACAAACCTAACCCAAACCGACTGCTCTAATCTTTTGTTACTATATTCTTTGTTTTTACTTAAACATTCATTAATTTTTATTCTTTTTATATTATGGTATTGATATTTTAAAATTTTAAAGTTGAATATAAGTTGTTGGATTGGTCTCATGGCCTCTAATTTTCAAGGGAAAGAGGTTCTGATAATCTCAAATTTACTTAGAGTTAAGTAAAATCTATTGAAGTTTGATTTCTAATTAAAAAAATATATTGAATATTATTTAAATTAGATATCAAACTTGAACTTTCTTTATCCAGCACTTAATATTAAAAAATAATAAAAACACAATTAATGTATTATTAACTTGTAATATTAAAAAATTAATGTAAAATATTAGATAAATCATATATAATTGCTTTTATTTTATTCTCATGTTATACATATGAATCTTTCATGCACTTTGGTCAAATTATATGCATGACACCAATTGTACATCTTATGAAAATAATTCACTCTGTCATTGCTTTATGTGTTAAATATGTATATTATGAGTTTTGATATTATATTATATATCAAATACTTATATATTTTTAAATTTTTTTTTGAAACATTTGTTAATTTTTGGCCAAATTATAAATTTCAATAGTTATTACTTTTAATTTAGATAAATAAGATCATCAATCTTATTATTTTTTGTTGTCTCATTTCTCTTCATTTATTCTTTTGTAATTTTTTATTTCTTCCTTTTGAAGACATATGTATAAATTTAAATGATATCCTCTAATTATTTATCTTTTTATATTTGATCAAATTATCTATTGATTAAATTTTAATTTTAAAAATGAATAAATAAAATATCCCATATAAAAAGATATTTTAATTTTAATTTTAATTTAAAAAATGTATAAATAAAATTTTAATTTTAAAAATCAATAAATAAAATGTTCCTTAGATATGATCTGACCTGATCAGAAGGGGATCACGGGCCGGCCACACTCTATTGGACTGCTGCGTGCTCACCGGTGCTGAAGAGAAAGGAGGGGGGTATACCTGCAAAACACTCTGATCCCAAAGTAAGGAATTGGGCAGAGCGAGAGCAAAGTATAGAAATGGGGCAAGAAGTGAATTACCTGACCCTCTTGAGGAAGAGGGTATTTATAGAGAGACCTCAGCGCTGGGCCAACAGTCATTTGAGATGGGCTGGACGACCAGGCCCAACCCTAATGACTGCTAGGGCTTACGTGGCGTAGTGAAGACCAGGACGTGGTCTTCGCCCTAGTCCAACTGCTCCTAGATCTCCGGAGGGTTTGACCTGCTCTTTCGGAGGTGGGCAGTTGGTTAACGACGTGTCCCCGCGGAGGGGAGCACGTGGAGAACATGCGTCGGGCATGTTGTTCTCCCCGCGGAGGGGAGCTCGCGAGGTTGGGGAGGAACCAAGGTCGCGCTTTGATGCGCCGGGGTGTGTCCTGTTCGGCTGATAAGAGGGGACGAAGAGATGCTGTTGGACGTGCTGCTTGTGTCTGGTGGCGTGTTCTGCTCGTCCTGCGGGACGCGCGTGCCCGGCGTGGCTGATTCGCTTATTGGGTCGTACGTGGTATTGGGCCTGCCGAGGTCAGGCCTAGACCGGAACAGGAGCCCCCCAAGTCGAAGCTCTGGGGAAAGAGCGAGGACTTAAGGTCGCTGTGTCGGGGAGAGAGGTAGCGAAGCGGGAGGTTCGTCGGGATTCATGCGTGGCGGAACGGGTGCTCGCGCGGGGATCTCTGGTCGTCGGCGGAGCGGGGTGAAAGCAGGTGAAGGGGCGCGACTGTCAGGTTGCCGCCACGTGTCGTGCGTTAGGCGGTCGTAGGGGCGGCTACCCTATGTCATTAATGAGCCTAGCGTCGCTTCGAATCCCGCACCGGGTTATAAATACGGGGGTCCCCGCTCATTTTTCTACTTTTCACTATGCTGTTTTACCTGCGAAGCTCTGAGATCTTTGCTCGTCCGCCGTTGCCGCCGATCGCTGCCGCACTGTTTGGTTCTTCCTCCCGTTCGCCGCCGTTACAAGTCAGTTCTCCTTTCTCTTCCCTTTTATTTTCGCCGCTTGATTAGAATGCGTGGTCGGGGCATGATGAATGCCCCGAGGAGGGACGCAAGATCCGCCGTATCTGGCAATTTTCTGGTGAATGTCCCGGGGAGAATCGGTTGTTCCGATGAATGTCCCGAGGACGGGGGCTTTCTCCGATGAATGCCCCAGGGACGAGTGCTTTGTCCGATGAATGCCCCGGGGATGCGCGCTTTTTCCGATGACCGTCCCGCGGAGGGATGGTGGTTTGGCTTCGGACGCCCCGAGGAGGATCGGCGGGGAGCGCCTGTTTTCTCGCCGTTCTCTGGCCTTTGTCGCTCTTTCACTTGACCTGCGGTGGAAGGGTGGATTTGATCTTGGCTATCGAATTCACCGTTGTCCTCTGCTTTTCAGGTGTAGATGTCGGCCTTGGTACCGGGGACGATGGTCGAAGACAACGAACCCGAGGTCCCGGACTTTGACGACGAGCGCATCGCCCCGTCCGAAAAATGGGCGGCTGAAGAGCCGCTTTCTACCCCGTCTTGTTTTGTGGCCGATGCGTCCGACGTGTATGCCACCATCAAGGATACGCCTATCGGGGAGCCGCAACATTGGAAGGTGTACCGTCCGAAGGAGCACCATCGCATCTGCTCGCGATATGGGCGGCGAATGTTTCCCATGCACGAGTTCTACTTCAAAGAGGCTCGGCTCAGGTTACCGTTCTCCGCCTTTCATCTGGGGCTCTTTGATTGGTTGCGCTTAGCCCCGTCCCAACTGCACCCCAACGCCTTGGCTTTCATCCGTGCCTTCGAGGTGGTGTGCTTCTACCTCGAGGTGGAGCCCACGGTACCGTTGTTTTTCCGTATCTTCCACTTACAGCGCCAGTCGGTGAATGGCCGCCATGGATGAGTCTCATTTAAACAGTCGACCAAGCTCTTCAAGGCATATAGTGATTCCGTCAAGGATTTCAAAAGTCGGTTCTTCCTCGTTAAACCGATCACACAGCAGGGCTCGGATACTCTCTTCGCCGAGGGCGAGCGAATGGTAGATGGCCAGCGGTTCCTCGCGTGGCTTCCCAAGATACATCTGTTGTGGACCGCAGAACATTTCAACCGAGGTACGGATAGGTATATCGTATGGGCGGGGACCCTCGACGAGAAAGATATGGCCGCTTATTTGAAAATAGTCGCCTTTGTGCGGGCCCTTCCTCCGTCGAAGCTGGTGATGCCTGATGGTCGGTACATCCTCGACGCGCAGGGGAACGTGCGAACCAAAAAGCGGCTGATTAATACTAAGACCCTGCTCGGTTGCGCCACCAGGGCGGCCGCTTTGGATTATATAGGTAGGGATGTTTCTTTTCTCCCCGTGTTCAGGTGTTCTGGCCGTTGCTAACTCTTTCTTTGTTTTTGCAGCGAACATGTCTTCTATCGAGGAGCGGGTGAAGCAGTTGTGCGCTACCAGGAATGCCGCGGTCCCGAGGACGCGGGTGAGTCAGTTGGTCAGATAGGAGGTTGCGACGCCGGGAGGGCAGAGTTCGTCTTCCTCACCCCAAGAGAGTCAGTCTCCCACGTCTCAGGGAGCAGCAAAAAGGCCGAGATCCGAGGAGCCCCGTGGTTTGGTAGATCTGACGGTCGGCTCGGGCGATGAAGGTTACGTCGTCCCGCCTTGCCATCAGCATCCGGGCTATTTTCATGGTGCTCGATCTCCTACCGTCTCTGCTGGGGAGGTGAAGGTTGTCCGTCAGGCCGATCGAGAGTCTCGTCGACGTGTCCTGGCGGAGGATTTGGCTGCAATGATGCGGACGTTCACGACGGCTCTCGTGCTGAACGAGGAGGGCTGTTCTGCTGCCGAGTTATCCAAATTGTAGGGGGACCTTACCTTTATGCAGTCGCGGTTGGGCAAGCTTACTGAGGAATCTGAGAAGAGTAAGAAGGATGTTGCTGAGCAGCGCAAACGAGCAGAGGGCGCTGAGGGGAAGGTGACCTCGCTGGAGGAGAAGTTGGGGGAGGCAACGACCGAGGTGCAGGCGCTGAAAGTCCGTATGGAAGTTTTGGATAGTGCACTTCGTCCGGCCGAGGACGAGACAGAGGGGGATCGACGGTTAATCACCCGTGTTGACCTGGTTGCCCGTATCCGGGTGCTGGAAGGTGATTGTTTGGAGGCTGTCGAGGTCGGGTTCAAGAATGCTGTCGAGCAGATTCAGGTTGCCAACCCCGGCGTCGCGCTGGCCGTGGATGGGATCGGGCCATATCACGAGATCGTCGATGGGAAGGTGGTCGATCCCTATCTTGTCGTTCCCGAGGAGGTCCCCGTGTCTGCTGATCAGGAGGATGAGGTAGCATAAGTTGTCGGGCCTGCGTGCTCGTTGTTTTCATGGCCTGCGTGCCGATATTTGTGACTTATCTTTCTTTGGGCATGCGTGCTCTGTTTGTGTAACATTAACTACTAGGTTGGTGCCCGCTTTTTGCTTAATATATTTTGTGTGAATTTTCTAAGTGTGCGCTCGGTATTTGTATGATGTTTATGCTTGTTTTTCGTATTTATTTGTTTACTTGAATGCTTTTGACGTGCATGCCTCGATATGCTCTGGGTCTGTTCGGGTGTTAGCTCGACAAACTTGTTACCGGTGGTGAAGGGAACCGGCCGGTTTGGCCGCCGACGTAGCCGGGCCGTTTCGGGGGTAGTTCTCCCCGTGGCGTGGACGTCCCGTCGCGAGTTGGGTGTCCTGCCGATTTTGGTACGGCGGCGGGGGATCTCGGTCGAGGTGTTCCTTGCCGAGCAAGGCCGTCTGCCCGCGCACACAAGAGGCAGGGCTTGCTTTTCTTTGGTCGCTAGTGGACGCGGGGGTGTGCGGTGGTACCATGTCGCCCCCCAGTGGTCGGGATGATGGGTCGTCGCGGGCAGTGTTCTAACTGTAGTACCGCTTAAGCTTCGCGGCGTTCCAAGGTCGAGCTAGTTGTTCCCCGTGCAGGTTTTCGAGGTAATAGGCCCCGTGCTCCGTTTTGTCCCGGACTCGGTAAGGGCCTTCCCAATTCGCAGCCAGTTTGCCCTCGTGGGAGTCTTTCTGGTTTCTGCGTAGAACTAAGTCGCCTGTTTGAAAGTCACGTTTTAGGACTTTGTTGTTGTGGCGAAGTGTGACTTGTTGCTTCAGCCGGGCTTCTCGGAGGGCTGCCCTGACCGGATTTCCTCGACGAGGTCGAGCTCTTCTCGGAGGGCGCCGTCGTTGTCGTCGGTGCCCAGGGGAGCTTCCGTTCGCCGGGATGGTTCGCGTATTTCGACGGGTATCACGGCCTCGGTTCCGTACGTGAGGCGAAATGGGGTTTCCCCCGTGGTTGAGTGGGGAGTGGTGCGGTATGCCCAGAGGACGCTGTGGAGCTCTTCGACCCATGCTCGTTTGGCGTCGCCGAGTCGTCGTCTGAGTCCCCTGAGTATGACTCTGTTCGCTGATTCCGCCTGGGCGTTTGTCTGAGGGTGTTCGACCGAGGCGAAGTGGTGTTTGGTTCCGAGTTTGGTGACGAAGTCGCGGAAGTTTTTGTCCGTGAATTGTGTGCCGTTGTCGGTGACGATGGCGAGTGGGACCCCGAATCTGGCGAGGATGTTGCGTTTGTAGAATCGGAGTATGTTGTGGCGGTGATTTTGGCCAGAGCTTCAGCCTCGATCCATTTGGTGAAGTAGTCAACTCCCACGATGAGGTACTTGTTCTGGTAGGACCCTAGGGGGAAGGGCCCGAGGATGTCCAGCCCCCACCAGGCGAATGGCCATGGAGATGAGAGGGGCGTGAGGTCGGCTGTGGGGTGAGGTGCATGTCCCCGTGTCGTTGACATTTGTCACATTGTTTGACGTATTTCTTCGCGTCGAATTGCATTGATGGCCAGTAATAGCCTGCTCGTAGGGCCTTTCGTGCTAGGGATCTTCCGCCGAGGTGCTGCGCGTTGATGCCTTCGTGGATTTCCTCTAGAACGGCTGCACTCTGGGACTTATCTATACATTTGAGGAGTGGGATTGCGAAGCCTCGGCGGTACAGTCGTCCTTCGAGGAGAACGTACGAGCAGGCGCGTCGTCTGGTTGCGCTAGCCTCTCCAGGGTTGGCCGGAATGCGGCCAGTGCTGAGATAGGTGTGGAGCGGGGTCATCCAGCAGCCAGTATCCCCGACGACGTTGATGTCGAGGGGGGTGGTGGTCGCGCTGGTACTTGGTTGCGACAAGATCTCTTGAATGATCAACTTGTGGCCGCCTCGCTTTTTGGTGCTTGCCAGTTTGGAGAGGATGTCGGCGCGGGTGTTCTGCTCGCGAGGGACGTGCTGAATCTCTGCTGTGTCGAAACCTCGCAGTTTTTCGGTGATGAGCGCGAGGTATTCGGCGAGGTTGTCGTTCTTTGCTTGATATTCGCCTCGGACTTGCGAAGCGACTAGCTGGGAATCCGTGTAGATTCGGATGTCCCTGGCTCCCAGGTCGGATGCCAGGCGAAGGCCGGCCAGAAACGCTTCGTACTCGGCCTGGTTGTCGGTCGTCGGGAAGGCCAGTGTGAGGGAGACTTCGATGACCGTACCTTCGTCGTTGTCGAGGACGATGCCGGTGCCGCTCCCCGTGGAGTTGGAGGAGCCATCCACAAAAATGGTCCAGACGTGGTTCCTGGCGGTGGGGTCGGGCGGTGTGGTCATCTCGGCGACGAAATCGGCCAAGGCTTGAGCCTTGATGGCATGCCAGCCCTCGTAGGTGATGTCGAACTCAGAGAGTTCTAGCGACCATTTCAGCATCCGTCCGGCCATGTCGGGGCGGCCGAGGAGCTGGCGGATGGGTTGATCGGTGCGGAGCACGATGGCGTGTGCGAGAAAATAATGCCGGAGTCGGCGTGCTGCTGTTATGAGGGCTAGGGAGACCTTCTTGATCAGCTGGTATCGGATTTCTGGGCCGTGGAGAGCTTTGCTAGTAAAGTAGATGGGCTTTTGGCCCTCCCCGGATTCGCTGACGAGGACGGCACTGACGGCTTCGTTGGCCACAGCCAGATATAAGTATAGGGTTTCGCCCGTCGCGGGACGCGTCAGCACTGGTGGTTCGAATAAGACGCGTTTGAGGTGGCAAAGGGCTTTCTCGCATTCGTCCGTCCATTCGAACTTGGTCTCCTTCCTGAGCAGTTTGAAGAATGGGAGGGCGTGCTAGGCCGACTTGGCGATGAATCGTGAAAGGGAGGCAAGCACGCCGTTGAGGGACTGGATGGCCTTCTTCGTGGTGGGCGTGGTGATATTGGAGAAGGCGTGGCATTTGTCTAGATTGGCTTCGATCCCCCGTTCGGTCAAGTAGTAGCCGAGGAATTTACCGGCGCAGACGCCGAAGGTGCACTTCTCCGGGTTGAAGCGCATGCGGCACGACCTTGCAATCTCGAAGACCTTCCGGAGGTGTGCCGTGTGGTCGTCCTCCGTGCCAGATTTGACGATCATGTCGTCCATGTACACTTCGAGCATGTCTCCGATTTCATCGTGGAAGACACGGTTCATCATCCGCTGGTACGTGGCCCCGGTGTTTTTGAGGCCGAAGGGCATCACGTTGTAATAGTAATTTCCTGACGCCGTCATGAAGGTCGTGGCCTGTTTATCGTGTTCGGCCATCGGGATCTGATTGTATCCCGAGTACGCGTCCATGAAGGACAAGAGCTTGAAGCCCGCATAGTTGTCGACGAGCTTGTCGATGTTGGGGAGGGGGTATGCGTCCTTAGGACATGCCCGATTGAGATCAGTATAATCAACACACATGCGCCATTTTCCATTATTCTTTTTAACGAGTACAACATTGGACAGCCAGGTTGAATACCGGGCTTCCGAAATAAAGTTTTCCTCTAGGAGGTCTTTTACAGCTTTTTCGGCCGCTGCCGATTTTTCGGGGGATTAGCGACGCCGGCGTTGCACAACGGCCTTTGCGGTCGGGTTGATGGACAGCTGGTGGCAGGTGACCTTGGGGACGAGTCCGGGCATTTCTGCGGCGCTCCAAGCGAAGAGGTCGGCGTTCTCACGGAGGCAGGCTTGGAGCTGTCGTTTCGCGAAGTCTGGGAGTCCGGCGCCTATCCTCACGGTTTTGCTCGTGCTTTCCCCGAGGGGGATGAGTTTGAATTCTCCGTCCGGGATGGGGCGCGCTGGGTGTGAGGGCTGCCCGTTGACTTCGCTGGTCTTCGTTTCGTGGTCGAGCTCGCCGGTGAAGCGACTGTCGAGTTCAACGGATCCCACCAGCTCCGTTGGTTTGCCCTTTGGCGTTGTGTTTGAAGCTTTCTTCTTGGTCGCTGGAGTGATGGAGTCTAGGCCTTTCAGCGCGGCCTCGATGTCTCCGTTAAGGGTCACCACGGCCCCCCGTCTTGTGTAGTATTTCATCTTCAGGTGGACGGTGGAGGGTACCGCGGTGAGTTCTGCTATCGTCGTCCTGCCCAGGATGCAGTTATAGAGGGATGGGCATTCGATGACTAAGAAGCGGATGCTGATTTCCCTAGTTGTTTCCTCTTCTCCGAAGGTGACTTTCAATTCCACGTATCCCCAAGGTCTCGTCGTCGTCCCGTTGAACCCCTGAAGGTCGGAGCCTAGGTAGGGGGAAAGGTTGGATTCGTCGAGCTAGAGAGTTATGAACAGGTGTGAGTACATGATGTCAACCGAGCTTCCGCCGTTGACGAGGAGGCGCCTGACGTCGAAGTTTGCCATCCTTGCACGTATGAGCAGGGGTATGTTGGAGTTGGGGGATCCCCCAGGGAGTTCCTCGAGGTAAAATATGATCGGGTTGGAGCGGCCTCGGAATTTGTCGAGCGTGCTCATTTTGCCGGAGTTGTTCGCGATGAGTTCGTCGAATTTTCTTTTCACAGATCCTATGGACAGACTCCTCGTGGCTCCATCAGAGATGACCATGGCTCTGGGGAAGTACTCCCACCGGATGGTTGGTCGGATTGGCTCGTCGATTAGGTCGGGTCCTTCGGGGAGACCGAATTCTCTTCCCGTGAACCAATCCTCGGGGCGGCTGACACACAGCGCGACCTGGAGCCTGTTGTTGTCCTCTGGGGAGGGAAGTTCCTCGACTTTCTTGGCTTCTGGAGCCTCTTGCCTAGGTGGTTCGCCTCCTCGGGTGTATCTCTTCAGGTGACCGTCTTTGATCAAAATTTTGATCGCGTCTTTGAGATGCATGCAGTCTTCTGTCACGTGCCCGTGGCTCCTGTGGAATCGGCAGTATTTCGATTTGTCCATGTTGGGTTTGGGGGGTGTTGGTCGCGGAAAACGGACACCTCCCTGCACGAATTCGGTTTTAGCGCATTCAGCCAGTATGCGCTCGCGTGAAGCGACTAAGGTCGTGTACTCTGTGAATCTTCCGGCCGGGCCGCGCGGTTCGCGTTGTTCGCGGGGCTCGCGGGGGCGGTCTTCTCGACGGCGGTCTCCTCCTCGTCGATGGCTCGAGGCTCCGTCGTCTCGGTGCCCGCGGGGGGCCTCCCTGTCTCTGGTGTCTCGAGCGGAGTTGGCCACTTGTGTTTCTTCGAATCGGATGTAATGCGCGGCTCTGTCGAGGAAATCTTGGAGGGACGTTGGTCGGTGTATGCCTACGGCCTCGTAGAACTTGGAGTCGTGGCGTAGACCTTGTTCCATTAAGTAGCGTTTCATCTCGTCTGACGTCGTCACCTGCACTGCTTCCCGAGTGAATCTCTCGATGTACTTTCGGAGAGGTTCGTCGGGGCCCTGGATGATCGCCCCGAGGACTACTTCCGTCTTCGGGTGGCGTCGGGACGCCGTAAAGTGTTTGGAGAACAGGTCCTTCAAGACCCTCCATGATGTAACTGATTCGGACTCCAGACTTTTATACCAGGTCATAACGCCCTTCCTCAGAGTCGTCAGGAAGAGTCTGCACTTGATGGCTCCCCGGACATTTCGGTAATCGAGCATGGCCTCGATATCCTCCAGGTGGTCGTCCGGGTCGGATGTGTCGTCGTACGTCGACAGCGTCGGGGGCTTCTCCATCCCTTGGGGTATGGGGGCAGCCATGATCTCTCGGGACAGCGGGGTGCGGTAATCGTCCTCGTCGCTGGGTGCCGGGGATCGATGGGGGGACGAGCCGTTCAAAACAGGGCCCTGGTTTCGGGTTCTCGACCTCCTGCCTGAGTTTTCGCCTCGGGGATCCCCGGTCGGGATCGCCGCGGTGCTTTGGTTCCGCTCGCGAACTTGTCTTGCTGGGGACCTGGTGCGTTCTCGCGCTACCTGTGCGCGGTGCCTCTCCAGCCGTGGCCGGCGATTTCTGGGCCGAGGTGAGGGACTCCTCGAACCTCCGTTCTGTTCTTCCCGCGGGGGGTACCTCGGAGGGTCGACGCGTTCCAACGCTCCAATTCTCGCGTTTTGCTGGGCCAGCAGCTGGTTCGTCTGGTTGATGGCCGCGAAGAGGGCGGCCACCGTCGGGTCTGCCCCCGCCGGAATGGGAACGGGTTGGAATGCTGGCGGACCTTGGGGCCGGTGGTCGGCCTGGAGGGGTCGCTTTGCGGATGAAGGCGAGGCAGTTTGGCCGTCCCTCTCATCGGTTTCCGCCGGACGCGTCATTTCCATCTGCTTGTTTCCGTTGGTGGCGACGTTGAGCGCGAGGTCGTGCGGAGTGCCGTCGCGGTGTGGGCTAGCCATGATCATGGAGTATTGGTGAAACTTTGGTTTTCTGCTCGGAGTAACGGGGAAGTTTCTGTTCCTACAGACGGCGCCACTGATCTGACCTGATCAGAAGGGGATCACGGGCCGACCACACTCTATTGGACTGCTGCGTGCTCACCGGTGCTGAAGAGAAAGGAGGGGGTATACCTGCAAAACACTCTGATGCCAAAGTAAGGAATTGGGCAGAGCGAGAGCAAAGTATAGAAATGGGGCAAGAAGTGAATTACCTGACCCTCTTGAGGAAGAGGGTATTTATAGAGAGACCCCAACGCTGGGCCAACGGTCATTTGAGATGGACTGGACGACCAGGCCCAACCCTAATGACTGCTAGGGCTTACGTGGCGTAGTGAAGACCAGAACGTGGTCTTCGCCCTAGTCCAACTGCTCCTAGATCTCCAGAGGGTTTGACCTGCTCTTTCGGAGGTGGGCAGTTGGTTAATGACGTGTCCCCGCGGAGGGGTGCACGTGGAGAACGTGCGCCGGACACGTTGTTCTCCCCACGGAGGGGAGCTCGCGAGGTTGAGGAGGAACCAAGGCCGCGCTTTGATGCGCTGGGGTGTGTCATGTTCGGCTGATAAGAGGGGACGACGAGATGCTGTTGGACGTGCTGCTTATGTCCGGTGGCGTGCTCTGCTCGTCCTGCGGGACGCGCGTGCCCAGCGTGGCTGATTCGCTTATTGGGCCGTACGTGGTATTGGGCCTACCGAGGTCGGACCCAGACCGGAACAATATATATATATATATATATATATATATATATATATATATATATATATATATATATATATATATATATATATATATATATATATATATATATATATATATATATATATATATATATATATATATTTGTATATTGACATTTTTTAAATATGAAGCTCTAAAGAGATATCTAATAGAAATAAAAATGTAACTCTAATAGCTAAGTCAAATAAATTTACAATATTAAAATTTTAGTGGCCAAAATAAAAGAAATGATGAAATAAATGTGGCATATCATGATTCAATTTAATATTTTAAGTGACAAGCAAATATGATAAGTTATTTTTAAAATTTAATCATCTCTTTCTATTTATAATTCTTATCTTAAATATGAAAAGTCGAGTTAGAAAACAATAAAATATGATAATAAAATAAGTTCCATGTTTTTATTTTAAAAAAAGAATTTAATTAAATATACTTTTAGTTCTTACAAAATTAAAACTTCTAATTTTAATCCTTGATAAAATTTGAATAAATATTTTTATAATTAAATCTATGCAGTCAGATGTTGATAAAAATGTTAATGTGATATGGCTGTCAAATGTCAATTGACTCAATTTTTTTAAATTTTAATTTAAGTTTATATTAAAATAAGTACCTTAAAATATTCATATATTATCAATTAAATTATTTTTAAGACTAATTTAGTAATTTATAAAGTTCTTTCTATTATATAAAAATCTTATTCATATTTTTAAAATTGATAAATTTTGAATTGACAAATTTTGTTTCTTAATTCTTATTTTCTTCTCAAAATCTAAAACTGACTTTTGCTATGACAACTTAATAAGCATAGATCTATTATCTTCTATTTATTAATTTTATTTCACTCAAATAAAAAAAACCTCAACTCCATCTCCATCTTTTCAATTATCATGAAATAAAATCTCAAACATAAACCACCAATGATATTTAGAATTCAAAGTCCTATGATTTAAAAAGGGTGAAACTTAAAAATTCAAGCATAAAAAAAGTCTCTTAAGGTAAAACCACTCATAAAAAACAACTTGAAATTATCACAAATACAACTAAACCTTCAAATTTAATTAATAGTGTAGAATTTATAAAATAACCAAAGATTTTAAAATAATTAAAACTATTCAACAACACTGAATTACATGACTAATTGACTGTCACAATTTAGAAAAGGAACAATAGAATTAAAAATTGTCTTATTCCTTCGCATCACAAGACATACAAGTGGGAGTAGTAATGGAGAAACCTATGTCTATATTTCAAATTTTGTACAAAATTGGTGTATAAATTTGAAGAACTAACTTTTTTAAAGTTAATTTAGACATGTTTCATCTCGAATCAATAAAAAAAATTCATGCAGGCTAAATGAAGGTGTATTGTTTACTATAATCTTTCTTAAAAATTATGTTTGATATATGAGATGGAGTTGAACTTTACTTTTGTTTAAATAAAAATGTTTTACATATATTGATTTCCGTCACAAAGGTGTGCAATTTTTTTTATACTTTCGCACAATTAATAAATCATACATAATTGTTTCTAAAAACACTTATCATTATATTACTAAAATAACCATAAAAGTATAATAGGAAAGATATATTCTTAATTGTTCGGGAAAGAATTACACCATATAAATAGTACTTTGTGTTCTTCAATTACTTTATATCATTTAGAATAACTTTGTTTGTTATTAGCATGTTTAGACAACATATTTTTTAATCTAAATTTTATTTAATTCGGTATGTTTAAACTAATAGTACCATTAATGTATAGTTAATTCACTGAATTTTTTTAGTATATATATATATATATATATATATATATATATATATATATATATATATATATATATATATATATATATATATATATATATATATATATATATATATATATATATATATATATATATATATATATATATATATATATATATATATATATATATATCATCTTGATTTTAAGACTGCTTGAGAATATCTAAAAATTAAATACATTTAATTAATCGTAAGTATGATAAAAACTTCATACAAAATATACACACGTTTATTTTTCTATGTTGTGCGTATTAAAAAAGCGTGCTCGTCTGAACGCTAGTAAGAATATAAAATAAATTGGGTGCCACACGACCCAACTCAATTAACAAATTTACGGATTTACCCATACCAATCTAATAATGTTGTGAATTACCTTTACCAAACTAGTATACTCTATGTGTTTAGATTTTGATTTTGGACAAACCTAACCCAAACCGACTGCTCTAATCTTTTGTTACTATATTCTTTGTTTTTACTTAAACATTCATTAATTTTTATTCTTTTTATATTATGGTATTGATATTTTAAAATTTTAAAGTTGAATATAAGTTGTTGGATTGGTCTTATAGCCTCTAATTTTCAAGGGAAAGAGGTTCTGATAATCTCAAATTTACTTAGAGGTAAGTAAAATCTATTGAAGTTTGATTTCTAATTAAAAAAATATATTGAATATTATTTAAATTAGATATCAAACTTGAATTTTCTTTATCCAACACTTAATTTTAAAAAATAATAAAACATAATTAATGTATTATTAACTTGTAATATTAAAAAATTAATGTAAAATATTATATAAATCATATATAATTGCTTTTATTTTATTCTCATGTTATAGATATGAATCTTTCATGCACTTTGGTCAAATTATATGCATGACACCAATTGTACATCTTATGAAAATAATTCACTCTGTCATTTCTTTATCTGTTAAATACGTATATTATGAGTTTTGATATTATATTATATATCAAATACTTATATATTTTTAAAATTTTTTTTGAAAAATTTGTTACTTTTTGGCCAAATTATAAATTTAAATAGTTATTACTTTTAATTTAGATAAATAAGATCATCAATCTTATTATTTTTTGTTGTCTCATTTCTCTTCATTTATTCTTTTGTAATTTTTTATTTCTTCCTTTTGAAGACATATGTATAAATTTAAATGATATCCTCTAATTATTTATCTTTTTATATTTGATCAAATTATCTATTGATTAAATTTTAATTTTAAAAATGAATAAATAAAATATCCCATATAAAAAGATATTTTAATTTTAATTTTAATTTAAAAAATGTATAAATAAAATTTTAATTTTAAAAATCAATAAATAAGATGTTCCTTAGATGACTTAGTTATTTATCTATTCTATTAAAATAGTTTTTTTCTAAGCATCTTACCCATATATATATATATATATATATATATATATATATATATATATATATATATATATATATATATATATATATATATATATATATATATATATATATATATATATATATATATATATATATATATATATATATATATATATATATATATATATATATATATATATATATATATATATATATATATATATATATATATATATATATATATATATATATATATATATGTGTGTGTGTGTGTGTGTATTGACATTTTTTAAATATGAAGCTCTAAAGAGATATCTAATAGAAATAAAAATGTAA